>OX336903.1:1423486-1928486 GCA_946959425.1 Argyrosomus regius
GCATTATCCCCGTCGTGCTGATGGCTCCTCTGCTGCTGCTGCTGGGACTACTTCACTGTGAAAACCTCAGAGGTAAACAACAAAGACTCGTGTTAACGCTAATGTAAATGTACTTATGAAAAATATGTCTTAGATCATCGTCCTGCTGCTTTGTTGTTAACATTTTACTTTTATTTCTATTTCAGGGTTGAGAAGCAGATGTGTCATGTGGTTTGACTCTATCAAGACATGAAGACTCTCACAAGTGAAGTGGAGACAGTTTGCAAACCACAGCTCTTTTTTTGTCTTGAGTGTCTACATTTAAGAATCCACTTTGACAGAACTCTGACAAAGCAAGGAACCACAGCATCTCTACACCTCTGTGAAAAGACTCTGTGGGTACACATGTGAAACGTGTCACGCAATGATGGGCATTCAAGCAACATGCATACATAGAAACTGGTGTTGTCACAGCCAAACATCAACAAGGTCAACAACACAAGACATAGCAGCCAGCTAATATTAGTCCAACAGCAGACCGCCCAGCTCGGCGTCTGTCTGTAACTTCCTGTGTCCGGACCCTTGCAGCTTTCATGTTCAGGCTACTGTGCTAGCATCACAGAACATCATTTGTAATCTAATAAAGCTTCTCTTTCCTCCTCCAAACAATGTTTATTGAGATACTACATTCACACAAAAGACAGTTGATGTAAAGTACAGTGATATACACTTATTCATAGTTCAGAGGATGAATCCTAATGATTCAGTCAAACTGTGACTTTTTCCTCTAGCTTCACCAGCAAGTCAAAAGTTTTCCATATCGCATGCATGGTAAGTTAGCAGTGTAATTGTGAGCATATTATCATTCAGACATTAGCATTTAGCTCAAGTACATTCTCAGAGCTGATAGCATGGCTGTTATTTATATTTAGGTCAGGTTAGGTTCTCTTTTCTAAGTCTGGTGTGTTCGTTAGCTCCACCCTCTGATATTTAACCTAACCACTGAGGTTATTTCTACCACGACAGCAGCTCTGTCTCTGAGAGAATGGTTTTCAAACTAAAGCCAAAATTAGCGTTGCATCAACAGTAAAAATAAGCCACACAGGAAGAGACCCATCGTCACCTACCTTGCACTTCAGCTTGTTCACACAGTCGGCAGCAAGCCGACATGGAGGTCACAGCTCTCTGCATCACACTGTGTGAGTACTATTTGATAAAAACTTTAAAAAAAAAAGTTTTGAATTTAAAGTTTTTATAGTACTGGGTTTACGAGACTTAATAAATGTGTTTTTGATCCAGAGTATCTTTCATAGGAATCAATGAAGCATTTAGAAGTTATAAACGTGTCTCTGTGATGTTTGTCTCTTTTCTTTTGTCTCTCCAGTGATGAATGTGTTATTCCTGCTGTGTGCACTTTGATCAAAAAGTTGGTAAGTACCAGTTAGTGACTCATTCATACTTTTGAAATTATTTGAAGGGTATAAATGACACTAATTATCTCTGTATCATGGCACCTGTCCCTGGCTGTGATATCAGGCAGCAAGTGTCCTCAAAGTTGGTGTGTTTAGAAGCAAGAAAACTGGGCAGGTGTAAGGATTTGAGCAACTTTGACAAAGGCCAAGTTCTGAATATTTCCAAAATTGCAGCTCTTGTGGGCCACAGACCAGTCACGGTGCCCATGCTGACTTCTGTTCACTGACAAAAGTGCCAACAGTGTGAGCCTCAGAACTGAACCATGGAGCAATGTGATTTGAAAACATAACTCTTCAACATAAGTTTCAGATTCAGTGTCTCTTCGTGTCGAACCAAACAAACTGCAGTTCTTTGAATATGACGACCTAACTTTCCATTGTGACGGATTATATGGCTCATCCGGATGGAAAGTGGCACACAGGTTCAAAGGGAATTCACAATGTAGAGCTACAACCAAGTCGTCCTGCACCGTAAAAAATCTTTATCCAAATGACGCCGGGGAGTACTGGTGTGAGAGTGGAGAGGGGAAGAGAAGCAACAGCCTCAACATCACTGTCACTGGTATGTTTGTATTTAGTCATTAACTCATCATGATTTTAATTCTCTCTCATGTTTAACATTAAACACATTTCAAACATGTTGTTCAGTTGGTTCTGTGATCCTGGAGAGTCCTGCTCTTCCTGTGACGGAGGGAGACGTCGTGACTCTGCGATGCAGAAACAAGAGCACTTCCTCCAACCTCCTAACAGAAAAGAGGAAATCATGACACTGATCCAGTTTATTTTCATGTATTTCAAGTAACTTATGGCATCAGTTATTATGACAAGAGCCACAATACTGAAATCTGTCAGTCAAAACTAAATTAGTTATACCTGGAAAGTAAATTTGCATATAATTGCACTATTACTTCAAAGTAAACAAACTAAAAAAAGTATTTCATTTTAATTAAATACTCAGAGTTTGAACAGTACATTGATAGCACCACAGTAAAATTCAACACTGATGTCATACGAGCAGACACTGAGGGCAGAGACATGTGTAAACTCCTTTCCATGGAGGAAAACTGAAGAAGATAAACACCAGCAATGATCCCGACAACGCAGATAAGCACGTCCATGTCTGTCTATCCGTACATCCATCTCAACATTGTAAGAAACACCAACGGTAAAAGTGAAAGAACGAAACACCAGCTGAGGACACAGTTTGTCTGCAAGCCAATGTACGAGCGTTGGATTATAAACTGGACGACCTCTGTGTCTGTGTTAGCTTCCAACCGGAATATTGAAAGACTAGACAGCTATTCAGCCAGGTCACTCCTTTCCTGTATATTGACCGGTAACGACTTGTGTAAAATACCAAAAGTTCTGCTGGCTCCTTTTTCTTTATTTTATTTTGAAGTTTAAAGGTGCACCTCCATGTATATTTTGTCAGGAAGTGAAGCTGCTTAACTGCTGCGTGTTTTGTTTTGACTGAGTTAATTTTCATGATTCTTATCATAATATGTGTCGCCACAGGTTTTTAAAAAACATGAAGCCTCTTTTCTTTCTTTCAATGTTTCTCTTCCTTCATTTCTTTTCTGTCCGCTCTCACAGACACATTTGATACACAGGTCCTACTCTGCCCCCCACAGGACATCATTCACAATACATGATTTTCTTTTTTTATTTAAATATAAATTTTATTACACGTATTTCAATAATAATGTTTGGTACAGTTACTTACAGTTAGATATCTGTGCAGGTGGCTGATATCATATATTAACGTATTAAATGATACAATAAAATGTTCCTCATCTACAAAAATACTGCAACACAATATGGTCATGATAAAATTAAACTTGTTTATTTAGGTATACAGATACATTGTAGGTAGAAAATAAAAGCAGAACATGAGACATGTCTGTTCACAGAGGCATAGAGATGCTGTGGTCAGTCTGCAGCGGCGTTGTAAGAGTTCGATTCAAGAGCAATGATAAATGTTAAAGAAGATGTAAAAAAATAAAAAAGCTGTGGTTTGCAGACTGTCTCTGTTGACTTGTGAGAATCTTCATGTGTTGATGGAGTCACAGCACATGACACATCTGCAACTTGACCCTGAGAAACAAATGAATCAATGAAAAATATATCTGATACTTATTACATCTACTACTGTTCTAAATTCTAATGCAAAACAACAATATGATCATTTGTCTAGAAAATATGCATAAATATTATATTATCATTATTATATTATATCATAAATGGGACGTCAGATCAAAATATAAAACAACATGGACAATAAAACATGCAAAGACAAACAAGGATGTTGAAGCATGATATTAACAATACTGTATTAAATGTGTTCTGTCGTTCACCCACGATCTGTGCTTTATTTTAGTACATTTACATCAGAGTCAACACGAGTCTTTGTTGTTTACCTCTGAGGTTCCCACAGTGAAGTAGTCCCAGCAGCAGCAGCAGAGGAGCCATCAGCACGACGGGGATAATGCTTCTGAAGATGAAGAACATATCGCCTGAGCAGGGAGGAGTCTCTGTGTGAGGAGACAACACAAAGTATTTAGTGTAATGTCACCAATCTGCCACATGTTATCATTTGTCCATTGAGGTTGAAGGATTCTCCAGAACCATCTGAACAACATGTGTTTGATATTTATTTCATACCATTGACAGTGATGTTGACGCTGTTGCTTCTCTTCCCCTTTCCAGTCTCACACCAGTACTCTCCACCGTCGTCTGGATAAATATCTATAATGATGCAGGATGACTTGGTCGTAGTTCTACACTGTAATTCGCCTTTGACCTTATGGGCCACTTTCCATCCAGATGAACCATGCAATCCGTCACAGTGGAAAGTTACAGACTCATATTTAAAGAACTGCAGTTTGTTTGGTTCAACACGAAGAGACACTGAATCTGAAACAAAGAAAATTACATTTAACATGCTGGATGTAGTTCTAAAATAAAGGAACCAAATTCAAACAAATGAATGTCTGGAGATGAAAAATGTGACAAATATACCAGTGACAGTGATGTTGACGCTGTTGCTTCCCTTCCCATCTTCCTCTTCCCACCAGTACTCTGTGAGGTTTAAATGAGGTTTGGAAAGAGCTGTTTACTCTCAATGTTTGTCACTTCTTTTTCTGCTTTTAGTTTTAATGGTTCTTTAAGCCAGCTCAGTGCACTTGGTTAATGTAAATAGAAGTCTACAAAATCTGACCTTACTTGAAGTAACACATAATCTGTTGGCCGCCTCAATATTTGACCTAAAACACCGTCTTTCCTGAACCCAACAAAAGCTGATGCAAGATGTTTCTGATGTCAGAGACATCACTATTACAACTTTTTAAATGCAAAAGATAAAAATGACAAAATGTAAATTAAGCTCCTTTAAATGAAACACACTGCATTAGTCTGCTGAGCATCAAACAATCAGGTGAAGAACAAAATAAAACTCACCTCTGACAGTCAGCCAGCTCTCTGCTGATTCTCCACCATCAGAGATTTTGCACTTGTAGAGTCCTTCGTCAAACTTTGAAAAACTGCAGATGGTGATCTCTCCTGTGTAGCTGCTCCTGATGAGGACGCCATCTTTATAGAAACCGGTTAGGAGTTTGGAGGAAGTCATCTTGTTTCTGCATCGCAGAGTCACGACGTCTCCCTCCGTCACAGGAAGAGCAGGACTCTCCAGGATCACAGAACCAGCTGAACAACATGTTTGAAATGTGTTTAATGTTAAACATGAGAGAGAATTAAAATCATGATGAGTTAATGACTAAATACAAACATACCAGTGACAGCGATGTTGATGCTGTTGCTTCTCTCCCCGTTTCCATCCTCACACCAGTACTGTCCACTGTCGTCTGGATAAATATTTTTAATGATGCAGGACGAGTTGATTGTTGTTCTATATTTTAAAGGTCCATTGGCCTTGTTTGCCACTTTCCATCCAGATGAACCATGCAATCCGTCACAGTGGAAAGTTACAGACTCGTATTCAAAGAACTGCAGTTGGTTTGGTTCGACACGAAGAGACACTGAATCTGCAACAAATTCAAATCAAGAGATTTGTTTAAGTCACATAAAATACTGGAATATAGATCTAAAATAATGAAACCAAATTAAAACAAATATATCATGTTGAACAAATTTGTATTTTTTGTATTATTCATAAAGGGTCAGTTCTCCACAATCACTACCTGCTTTTCTTTAACACTCTAACACAAACATTTGGGCCATAACAATATAACCACCTGCCTAATATCCCTGACCTGTCAAGGCAAGGGCTCCTCTAGACTTCTAAACGTGCTGTTGTATCTGGCACAGCAGCAGATCTTCTGACTTTTGAGGTGGGGCCTCCATAGATTGGACTTGTTGTCCAGCAGGTTTGTCGTTGTCCTGTTCCTTAAACCATTTCTGAACCATGTTTGCTTTGCGGCAGGGTACATTATCCTAGCTGGTACTTGTCAAAGTAACATCCACATTAATTGGCAGGACCCAAGGTTTCACAGTAGAATATTGCCCAAAGCATCACACTGCCTCTGCCGGCTTGCCTTCTTCCTATAGTGCCATGTGTTCCCCAGGTAAGCAATGCACCCCGCCATCCCCACATGTGTTGTAAACGTGATTCATCCAACCAGGCCACCTCCTTCGATTGCCTCATAGTCCAGTTCTGATGCTCACATTGTTGGTGCTTCTGGCAGCGAACAGAGGTCAGCATGGACTGCATGCACTGTGTGTTCTTACACCTTCCTGTCATGGTTAACCACTATTCACTTTTTCAGCAATTTGAGCTACAGTAGCTCGTCTGTTGGATCGGACCAAATGAAAAAATGTTCCCTTGCTGCCTGATATATCCCACCCAATGACAGCTGCCATGGTACTGGAGAGTGTAATTCAATCCACCTTTCAGTAATTCAGTTATTGCAGATCACTGTAAATCTTTCAAAATAAGTGATGGTTATGAATGAGCAACTAACTGGTACTTACCAACTTTCTGATCAAGTGCACACAGCAGGAATAACACATTCATCACTGGAGAGACAAAAGAAAAGAGACAAACATCACAGAGACACGTTTATAACTTCTAAATGCTTCATGGATTCCTTTTATCATTTAGTTTTTATCAAATAGTACTCACACAGTCTGATGCAGAGCGCTGTGACCTCCATGTCGACTTGCTGTAAAGTGAGTGAGGAGGGGTTATGTGTGTGGCTTATATCTTCTGTTGATGCAACACTAATTTTGGGCTTTAGATTGAAAACCCTTTTCTCAGAGACAGAGCTGCTGTAGTGGCAGAAATAACCTCAGTGGTTAGGTCAAATATCAGAGGGTGGAGCTAACGAACACAGCTGATTCACAAAAGAGAAGTACGTCAGGTCAAAATTTAGATAGACATAGAAACTGAAATGACTTGAACTACTTTGTCTTGGTGTCAGTGAGGTTAGAACAAGGGTTAGCAACTCTTTGAGAATGTACTTGAACTAACACTGCTAACATGCTAATAGGCACGTATACTGTTTATTACGTACACCATCTCAGTTAATGCACAAGCCCAAAGTGCAGCTGATGCTGATGGGGAACTTTTGACTTGCTGGTGAAGCTAGAGGAAAATGTCTCATTCATCCTCTGTGAACTATGAATGTCTTTACATCAGTGCAATGTCAAATGGACCTCAGCTTTGTGTGAATCTGGTATCTCATCCAACAATGGCTGGAGGAGGAAAGAAATAAATGTTTTTAGCTGCTTTGTTTCTAGTACAGCTGTAGGTATACGGACACAGAACGTTAGAACAGACAGACGCCGAGCTGGGCTGACTGCTGTTGGACTAGTCAGTAATATTAGCTGGCTGCTATGTCTGCTGTTGGTGACCTTGTTGATGTTTGGCTGTTAGCAAAGTTGTCGACTCGCTATAAGTAATGTAATCAGAACAAATACTCGAGTACAGCTGAACATATTTACCACAGCGATGTTACACTCTGAAACTGGGGCTGCTAAGTTGCAAAAATACAAATTTCCACCCAGCGCTGCTTGAATGCACGTCATTCCATCACACGGTTCATATGTGTGCCCACAGAGTCTGCTTATAGAGGCGTAGAGATGCTCTCGCTTTGTCGAGCTGAGTTCTGCTGTAAGTGGATTATTAAATATAGACACTCATCAGAAAAAAAGCTGTGGTTTGCAGAAATGAGAATCTCCATGTGCTGATAGAGCCAAAGCACATGACGCATATGTCTTAGACTGATGCTAATTACATCTCCTGCTGCTCTGTCAAACATTTTGTATTCACTAATTGTTTTTAATTTTCTAACTTTTCTATTTCTAATGCATGTCATTCAGTCTGTTCTATTCTTTATGTTTGTATGTTCACAATCTGCCACGTTATGTTTTTACAGCAAGTGACCATTTTGTCCTCAAAGTTGGCATGTTACAAGAAAAACTGAGCACGTGTCAGTATTTCAGCAACTTTGGCAACTTTGACGAGGGCCGAATTGTGATGTCTACGCCATAGCAAACATTAAACCTGCTTATTAGCATATTAGCAGCTCAAGTACACTGTCACACAGCTGCTAGCATGGCTGTAGATTCTCAGCCTTGTTCTGACACCAAGAAAAAGTAGTTCAAGTCATGTCAGTTTATGTGTGTATCTACATTTTGACCAGACATCTCTTTGTGAGCGTGGCGTGTTGTATGTAACTATACCAAATGTTTTTTATTAAAATGTGTGTAATAAAATTTCTGTTTGGGGAAAAACAAATGTATTGTGAAAGATGTCCTGCAGGGGGCAGAGTAGGACCTGTGTATCAAATGTGTCTGTGCATAATTCTCTTTTCTAAGTCTAGTGTGTTCGTTAGCTCCACCCTCTGATATTTAACATAACCACTGAGGTTATTTCTACCACGACAGCAGCTCTGTCTCTGAGAGAATGGTTTTCAAACTAAAGCCCAAAATTAGCGTTGCATCAACAGTAAAAATAAGCCACACAGGAAGAGACACCTCCTCACCTACCTTACACTTCAGCTTGTTCACACAGTCGGCAGACAGTCGACATGGAGGTCACAGCTCTCTGCATCAGACTGTGTGAGTACTATTTGATAAAAACTAAATGATAGAGCTGGTTTGAACTTAATAAATGTGTTTTTGATCCAGAGTATCTTTCATAGGAATCGATGAAGCATTTAGAAGTTATAAACGTGTCTCTGTGATGTTTGTCTCTTTTCTTTTGTCTCTCCAGTGATGAATGTGTTATTCCTGCTGTGTGCACTTGATCAGAAAGTTGGTAAGTAGTTAGTGACTCATTCATATTGATCAATTATTTTGAAGGATACATTAAGCTGGAAATGTATTAAAGAAAAAAATGAAGTAGATATAAGATATGTTCTGTAGTGATTTTGGTGAACTGACCCTTTATGAATAATACAAAAAATACACTGACATACATCATGAGAGGTGTTAATCTGGTTTTATTTTAGGATTATATTCCAGTATTTTATGTGACTTGAAAACAAATCTCTTTGTTTGTTTCAGATTCAGTGTCTCTTCATGTTGAACCAAACAAACTGCAGTTCTTTGAATACGAGTCTGTAACTCTCCACTGTGACGGCTCATCTGGATGGAAAGTGGCCCATAAGGTCAAAAGGGATTCACAATGTAAAACTAAATCTGAGTCGTCCTGCAACATTAAAAATCTTTATCCAGAGGACAGTGGACAGTACTGGTGTGAGGATGGAAACGGGGAGAGAAGCAACAGCATCAGTATTGCTGTCACTGGTATGTTTGTATTTAGTCATTAACTCATCATGATTTTAATTCTCTCTCATGTTTAACATTAAACACATTTCAAACATGTTGTTCAGTTGGTTCTGTGATCCTGGAGAGTCCTGCTCTTCCTGTGACGGAGGGAGACGTCGTGACTCTGCGATGCAGAAACAAGAGCACTTCCTCCAACCTCCTAACTGGTTTCTATAAAGATGGCGTCCTCATCAGGAACAGCTCTACAGGAAACATGACCATCCACAGAGTTTCAAAGTTTGATGAAGGACTCTACAAGTGCAAAATCTCTGATGGTGGAGAATCAGCAGAGAGCTGGCTGACTGTCACAGGTGAGACACTGAAGAGTTTTAAAACATTAAAATCATATTTTGTTCTTCACCAGATTGTTTGATGCTCAGCAGACTTTGACAAACATTCATGTTGTAGACTTCTCTTAAACTTATCCAGGCCCAATGAGTTGCCCAAAAGGAACCATTCAACTGGTTTCTTGCTTCAGATACCAGGAGCTGAAAAACAAATATAAAACACTGACAGTGAACAGTTCTTTCTAAACCTAGTTTTAGACCTCAGAGAACACCAGTGGGAAGAGGAAGATGGGAAGAAAGTAATGTATGTTTTAAAATTAAATTTAAAAAAAAAAAAAAAAAATTTTTTAGATTGTTTTAGAGAAAAAAAACAAAAAAAAAAAAAAAAAAAAAAAAAAAATAGTAAAAATAAAAAAAAAAATTTTTTTTTTTTTTTTAAAAAAAAAAAAAAGAGATGTAGGCGATATGTTCTTCATCTTCAGAAGCATTATCCCCGTCGTGCTGATGGCTCCTCTGCTGCTGCTGCTGGGACTACTTCACTGTGGGAACCTCAGAGGTAAACAACGAAGACTCGTGTTGACTCTGATGTGAACATACCCAAAAAATTCAAATAAATGAGTAAATACAAAATGTTTGACAGAGCAGCAGATGTAGTTAGCATCATTCTCTGACATGTTTTTCATTGATTCATTTGTTTCTCAGGGTCGAGTAGCAGATGTGTCATGTGCTGTGACTCTATCAACACATGAAGATTCTCACAAGTCAACAGAGACAGTCTGCAAACCACAGCTTTTTTTAAATACATGTATCATTTCTCTTTGATCAGAACTCTGATAAAGCGTTGTCAGACTGACCACAGCGTCTCTACGCCTCTATGAACAGACTCTGAGGGTGTGAAATGTGCCACATGAAGTCTCACTTTCTGCTTGTATTTTCTATCTACAATGCAAAGTATAATTGTGTTATGACCATATTGTGTCGCAGCCTCATGTACAGATATATAACTATATGTACCTGCATCAAACTGTTTTGATTAAAACATGTAATAAAATGTATGTCCTGCAGGGGGCAGAGTAGAACCTGTGTGTCAAAAGTGTCTGTGAGAGGGAAAAAAGTAAATCTGCATGTAAATGCAGCCTTGAAATAATAATAATAATAATAATAATAATGATAATAATTATAATAATAATAATAATAATAATAAATAAATAAATAAATAAAAGCACATACTAAAAAAGGCCATGCAGCCAACAGAACTTTTGGTATTTTACAAATGTAATCATCAGAGTAAACATATCTAATCAAACAATCACTTACAACTTACATAAATAACTTGGATTACTATCAAATGTTAGTATATTCTACTACTCAGAAGTAGAAGACCATACATGTAACAGTGATGCAATGTGTGAATAACTTTTAGGTTCAATGAGTTGGAATTCCTCAGTGTTGGTCATGACTCAATATTGTGGTTCTTATCATAATAACTGACGCCACAGGTAGGAATATTATTACACATGTTTTAATTGGTACAATTACATATTTAAATACCTGTGCATGAGACTGCAACACAATAATTGTTCTTTTTTTTTTACATTAAACATAGAAAATGTTTCATGACATGTTTCACACGTAGCAGTGTTAGCTCAAGTACATTCTCACAGAGCTGCTGGCATGTCTCAGTCTAGTTTCAGCCTCGCTGACACCAAGAAAAAGTTTATGTACAGTACCCTCTGATATTTAACATAACCACTGAGGTTATTTCTGCCACGACAGCAGCTCTGTCTCTGAGAGAATGGTTTTCAACCTAAAGCCAAAATTAGTGTTGCGTCTACAGTAAAAATAAGCCACACAGGAAGAGACCCATCGTCACCTACCTTACACTTCAGCTTGTTCACACAGTCGGCAGCCAGTCGACATGGATGTCACAGCTCTCTGCATCAGACTGTGTGAGTACTATTTGATAAAAACTAAATTAAAAGAGCTGGTTTGAGCTTAATGAATGTGTTTTTGATCCAGAGTATCTTTCATAGGAATCGATGAAGCATTTAGAAGTTATAAACGTGTCTCTGTGATGTTTGTCTCTTTCTTTTGTCTCTCCAGTGATGAATGTGTTATTCCTGCTGTGTGCACTGGATCAGACAGTTGGTAAGCATCACATAGTTGCTCATTTATATCAGAAATACACCATCGTGAATGATTTTATATATTTTTAGGAAGTTATGTTCTGTCACTGGTATGTTTGTATTTTGTCATTAACTCATCATGATTTTAATTCTCTCTCATGTTTAACATTAAACACATTTCAAACATGTTGTTCAGATGGTTCTGTGATCCTGGAGAGTCCTGCTCTTCCTGTGACGGAGGGAGACGTCGTGACTCTGCGATGCAGAAACAAGATGACTTCCTCCGACTTCTTATTAACCGATTTCTATAAAGATGGCGTCCTCATCAGGAACAGCTCTACAGGAAACATGACCATCCACAGTGTTACAAAGTTTGACGAAGGACTCTACAAGTGCAAAATCTCTGATGTTGGAGAATCAGCAGAGAGCTGGCTGACTGTCACAGGTGAGACACTGAAGAGTTTTATTTTGTTCTTCACCAGATTGTTTGATGCTCAGCAGACTGATGCAGTGTGTTTGACTTAAAGGAGCTTAATTTACATTTTGTCATTTTTATCTGTTGCTCATAAAAACAGTTGTGGTAGTGATGTTGTATGTGACTCTGACATCAGAGACATTTTACGTTTTGTTGGTTCCAGGTTCAGGACAGATGGCGACAGAAGTGTTGCCTAAAAGAACCATTAAAACTAAAAGCAGAAAAACAAGTAAACAAATTTGGAGTAAACAACTCTGTCTAAAACCTATGCATTCATCATTTCCTGTCTACAACTGCATTCATTTCTTTTACTTTGGTCCTATTATTCTAGAACTACATTGCAGTACTTTATATGTAGTGATTTTGTTGTACTGACCCTTAAAATACAAATTTGTTTAACATGAAAGGTGTTGTCTTTTTGATATTTTATCTTATTAATAATTTATTTTAATTTGGTTTCATTATTTCAGATCTATATTCAATATTTTATGTGATTTGAGAACAAATGTCTTCAATTTTCTTTGTTTCAGATTCAGTGTCTCTTCGTGTTGAACCAAACAAACTGCAGTTCTTTGAATACGAGTCTGTAACTTTCCATTGTGACGGAATAAATGGCTCAACTGGATGGAAAGTTGCACGTAAGGTCAAAGGCGAATTCAAAGGGGAAGTAAAATGCATAACTAGAACTGAGTCGTCCTGCAACATTTTAAATGTTTATGCAGACGACAGTGCAGAGTACTGGTGTGAGGATGGAAACGTGAAGAGAAGCAACAGCATCAACATCACTGTCACTGGTATGTTTGTATTTTGTCATTAACTCATCATGATTTTAATTCTCTCTCATGTTTAACATTAAACACATTTCAAACATGTTGTTCAGCTGGTTCTGTGATCCTGGAGAGTCCTGCTCTTCCTGTGACGGAGGGAGACGTCGTGACTCTGCGATGCAGAAACAAGATGACTTCCTCCGACCTCCTAACTGGTTTCTATAAAGATGACGTCCTCATCAGGAACAGCACTACAGGAAACATGACCATCCACAATGTTACAAAATTTCATGAAGGACTCTACAAGTGCAAAATCTCTGATGGTGGAGAATCAGCAGAGAGCTGGCTGACTGTCAGTGGTGAGTTTCAATATCATATTTTGTTCTTCACCAGATTGTTTGATGCTCAGCAGACTGATGCAGTGTGTTTGACTTTAATTTGCATTATGAATTAACAGTTCACAGTTTTAGGTGAAATATTGAGGCGGTCGACAGATTACAGACTTCATGTTGTAGAATTCTCTTAAATGTATCCAGGCCCAGTGAGTTGCCCAAAACGAACCATTAACTCAACAGACTAATGAAGCTTAATTTGCATTTTGTCATTTTTATCTTTTGCTTATGAAAACAGTTATAGTGATGTGATGTGATGTTGTATGTAACTTTGACATCACAGACATCTTCCGTCAGCTTTTGTTGGGTCCAGGTTCAGAACAGATGGTGTTTTATTGAGGTGGTCAACAGATGATGTGTTTTACTTCAAGTCAACAAAGAAAAACAAAAATAACAAATCTTTACTTTTCTGTTTTTGTTGCAGATTCAGTGTCTCTTCGTGTTGAACCAAACAAACAGCAGTTCTTTGAATACGAGTCTGTAACTTTCCATTGTGAGGGAATAACTGGCTCAACTGGATGGGAAGTTGTACATCAATTCATAGGGGAGTTATTCACATGTAGAACTATAAATAAGATGACATCAAAACGGTGTCCCTGCATTATTAAGAGTATCTATATAGACGACGGTGGAGAGTACTGGTGTGAGGCTAAAGATGGGAAGAGAAGCAACAGCGTCAACATCACTGTCACTGGTATGTTTGTCACAAATTCATCATGAGTTTAACATGAAATAAATATCAAACACATGTTGTTCAGATGGTTCTGGAGACTCCTTCAACCTCAATGGACAAATGATAACATGTGGCAGATTGGTGACATTACACTAAATACTTTGTGTTGTCTTTGCAGCACCTCACACAGAGACTCCTCCCTGCTCAGGCGATATGTTCTTCATCTTCAGAAGCATTATCCCCGTCGTGCTGATGGCTCCTCTGCTGCTGCTGCTGGGACTACTTCACTGTGGGAACCTCAGAGGTAAACAACAAAGACTCGTGTTGACTCTGATGTGAACATACCCAAAAAATTAAAATAAATTGGCAAATACAAAATGTTTGACAGAGCAGCAGATGTAGTTAGCATCATTCTCTGACGTGTTTTTCATTGTTTCTCAGGGTGAAGTAGCAGATGTGTCATGTGCTGTGACTCTATCAACACATGAAGATTCTCACAAGTCAACAGAGACAGTCTGCAAACCACAGCCTGCATTTATTATTGCTCTTTGACCAGACCTCTGACAAAGCCTCTGCAGACTGACCACAGCATCTCTGCGCCTCTATGAACAGACTCTGAGGGTGTCTGTGGACATAGGTGTGTGTGTTGTGTCACGTCAAGTCTCATTTTCTGCTTGTATTTTCTATCTACAATGTAAAAACATGAATAAACAAATATAACTGTATTATGACCATATTGTGTTGAAGCCTCGTGCAGGATATCAAACTGCGTCTAATCGTACCAAACATTTTTATTAAAACATGTAATAAAATTTCTCTCTGGGTAAAAACAAATGTACTGTCTCATGTACTGTGAATGACGTCCTGCAGGGGGCAGAGTAGGACCTGTGTGTCATGTGTGTCTGTGAGAGAACAGAAAAGAAATGAAGGAAGAGGAAGAACTATTGAAAGAAAGAAAAGAGGCTTTGTGTGTTTAGAAAAACTTGTGGCGTCACACATTATGATAAGACTTCCAGTGGAAGTTACTCTAGCAGGTAAGCTAAACGCTCGCTAAAGCTGAAGTTACCGAATGCGAGGGGTCAACTCCACATCTATCACTCTTTCTGAGCCGGATGCAAGGAGGTTTGTCTGAGTATGTGAACACAGCGATTAAAAACTTCACTGTGCACTGTACTGTGACCCAAGAGTCAGGTTGAGGGTCAACCCTCATCCCTAACATCTGAGCACCTCAGGGCTGTGTTTGGGGTCCTCTACTATACTCCATGTGCTGCGTAGTCATCATCTAGTTTGCTGACAATACAGTTGTGGTAGGATGTAGAGGACCTGTGCCGCTGGTGTCAAGACAACAACCTCCTTCTGAATGTCAGCAGAGATGATAGTTGACTTGAAGCAGGGGCTCCTTGGTGAAGAGTGGACAGCTTCAAGTACCTTGGTGTCCACATCACAAAGGGCCCGATCTGGATTCTGCATATTGACTGTGGTGAGAAAGGCAAGGCAGAGACTGTTTTACCTCAGATACTGAGGGGTTTCTATTCCTGCACCACCTCACAGGAAACATCGCTGCCTGGTACAGAAACAGTACTGAACAAAACCAGGCCCTGCAAAGTGTGGTTCAATACCAGATGCTCCAAAAGAATAGGCTAAAAGAATCATTAAGGATCCCAACAACCTGGATCTCCTGACTACAACCAGAACGTTTCACACAGTTTCACTTCTTTAAAAGACATTAAAGTTTTGTGGTTTTCAACGAGAGCTAAATCTTGGTTGAACAGCTCCAGCCTCTTTAGCTCTTTGAAAGGAGCTGAATCTTGTGGAACCCCACATGTACTTTGGTGCGCTCCTCCCCTTTGTGCCTGTTCTTCGTCTCACTCAGTGGAGTAGCAAAGGAGGAGCTAGATTTGGTTTGTCCGTGAACGTCACAACTCCAGTCCAGACTGAATTATTTTCTGAATGAATCGCCACTAGATTTGCTGTCTACATTTGTGGTTCCCAGAGGATGAATCCCGCTGACTTGGGCAAATCTCTGACTGATGAAAACTAATTCCCATGAGCCTTTGCTGTACTTTTGTGAATTATGTTGTGTCAACATGCTAATGTTAATGTAAGACAGTGAACATGGCAGTCATTACACCTGCTTGACATCAGCATCTCTGTGTTAGCTTTGTCATAGGAAGCATATTAGCATTTAGCTCATGTACATTCTCACAGAGCTACTAGCATGATGACAGATTCTCAGTCTAGTCTGCACACGAAGAAAAAGTAGTTCAAGTCATTTCAGTTCATGTTTATGTGTATTTTGGTCAGGCGTGCTTCTCTTTTCTAAGTCTGTGTTCGTTAGCTCCACCCTCTGATGTTTAACATAACCACTGAGGTTATTTCTACCACGACAGCAGCTCTGTCTCTGAGAAAATGGTTTTCAAACTAAAGCCCAAAATTAGCGTTGCATCAACAGTAAAAATAAGCCACACAGGAAGAGACACCTCCTCACCTACCTTACACTTCAGCTTGTTCACACAGTCGGCAGACAGTCGACATGGAGGTCACAGCTCTCTGCATCAGACTGTGTGAGTACTATTGAACCTGTTTTTGACGTTAAAGATGTTTTTGTCTATCAGTGATGAGATTTTACAGAGAACATGATGATCCAGAGTATCTTTCATAGGAATCCATGAAGCATTTAGAAGTTATAAACGTGTCTCTGTGATGTTTGTCTTTTCTTTTGTCTCTCCAGTGATGAATGTGTTATTCCTGCTGTGTGCATTTGATCAGACAGTTGGTAAGTAGTTAGTGACTCATTCATATTGATCAATTATTTTACAGGATACATTAAACTGGAAATGTATTAAAGAAAAAAATGAAGTAGATATAAGATATGTTCTGTAGTGATTTTGGTGAACTGACCCTTTATGAATAATATAAAAAATACATTGACAAACATTAATATGAGAGGTGTTAATCTGGTTTTATTTTAGGATTATATTCCAGTATTTTATGTGACTTGAAAACAAATCTCTTTGTTTGTTTCAGATTCAGTGTCTCTTCATGTTGAACCAAACCGACTGCAGTTCTTTGAATACGAGTCTGTAACTCTCCATTGTGACGGCTCATCTGGATGGAAAGTGGCACGTAATGCCAAAGCAGTTTTTAAATGTAAAACTAAATCTGAGTCGTCCTGCACCCTTCAAAATATTTATCCAGACGACGGTGGACAGTACTGGTGTGAGGATGGAAACGTGAAGAGAAGCAACAGCATCAACATCGCTGTCACTGGTATGTTTGTATTTAGTCATTAACTCATCATGATTTTAATTCTCTCTCATGTTTAACATTAAACACATTTCAAACATGTTGTTCAGCTGGTTCTGTGATCCTGGAGAGTCCTGCTCTTCCTGTGACGGAGGGAGACGTCGTGACTCTGCGATGCAGAAACAAGAGCACTTCCTCCAACCTCCTAACTGGTTTCTATAAAGATGGCGTCCTCATCAGGAACAGCTCTACAGGAGACATGACCATCCACAGAGTTTCAAAGTTTGATGAAGGACTCTACAAGTGCAAAATCTCTGATGGTGGAGAATCAGCAGAGAGCTGGCTGACTGTCACAGGTGAGACACTGAAGAGTTTTATTTTGTTCTTCACCAGATTGTTTGATGCTCAGCAGACTTTGACAAACATTCATGTTGTAGACTTCTCTTAAGCTTATCCAGGCCCAATGAGTTGCCCAAAAGGAACCATTCAACTGGTTTCTTGCTTTAGATACCAGGAGCTGAAAAACAAATATAAAGCACTGACAGTGAACAGTTCTTTCTAAACCTAGCTTTAGACCTCATAGAACACCAGTGTGAGGCTGAAGATGGGAAGAAAAACAACAGCGTCAACATCACTGTCACTGATATGTTTGTCACAAATTCATCCATCATGAGTTTAACATGAAATAAATATCAAACACATGTTGTTCAGATGGTTCTGGAGAATCCTTCAACCTCAATGGACAAATGATAACATGTGGCAGATTGGTGACATTACACTAAATACTTTGTGTTGTCTTTGCAGCTCCTCACACAGAGACTGCTCCTCACACAGAGACTCCTCCCTGCTCATGCGATATGTTCTTCATCTTCAGAAGCATTATCCCCGTCGTGCTGATGGCTCCTCTGCTGCTGCTGCTGGGACTACTTCACTGTGGGAACCTCAGAGGTAAACAACAAAGACTCGTGTTGACTCTGATGTGAACATACCCAAAAAATTAAAATAAATGAGTAAATACAAAATGTTTGACAGAGCAGCAGATGTAGTTAGCATCATTCTCTGACATGTTTTTCATTGATTCATTTGTTTCATAGGGTCGAGTAGCAGATGTGTCATGTGCTGTGACTCTATCAACACATGAAGATTCTCACAAGTCAACAGAGACAGTCTGCAAACCACAGCCTGCATTTATTATTGCTCTTTGACCAGACCTCTGACAAAGCCTCTGCAGACTGACCACAGCGTCTCTACACCTCTATGAACAGACTCTGAGGGTGTCTGTGGACATAGGTGTGTGTGTTGTGCCACATCAAGTCTCAGTTTCTGCTTGTATTTTCTATCTACAATGCAAAGTATAATTGTGTTATGACCATATTGTGTTGCAGCCTCATGTACAGATATATAACTATATGTACCTGCATCAAACTGTTTTGATTAAAACATGTAATAAAATTTATGTCTGGGTAAAAAAAAAAAATGTTTGTCATGTACTGTGAATGACGTCCTGCAGGGGGCAGAGTAGGACCTGTGTGTCATGTGTGTCTGTGAGAGAACAGAAAAGAAATGAATGAAGAGGAAGAACTATTGAAAGAAAGAAAAGAGGCTTTGTGTGTTTATAAAAACTTGTGGCGTCACACATTATGATAAGACTTCCAGCGGAAGTCACTCTAGCAAGTAAGCTAAACGCTCGCTAAAGCTGAGGTTACCGAATGCGAGGGGTCAACTCCACATCTATCACTCTTTCTGAGCAGGATGCAAGGAGGTTTGTCTGAGTATGTGAACACAGCGATTAAAAACTTCACTGTACTGTGACCCAAGAGTCAGGTTGAGGGTCAACCCTCATCCCTAACATCTGAGCACCTCAGGGCTGTGTTTGGGGTCCTCTACTATACTCCATGTGCTGCGTAGTCATCATCCAGTTTGCTGACAATATAGTTGTGGTAGGATGTAGAGGACCTGTGCCGCTGGTGTCAAGACAACAACCTCCTTCTGAATGTCAGCAGAGATGATAGTTGACTTGAAGCAGTGGCTCCTTGGTGAAGAGTGGACAGCTTCAAGTACCTTGGTGTCCACATCACAAAGGGCCCGATCTGGATTCTGCATATTGACTCTGTGGTGAGAAAGGCAAGGCAGAGACTGTTTTACCTCAGATACTGAGGGGTTTCTATTCCTGCACCACCTCACAGGAAACATCGCTGCCTGGTACAGAAACAGTACTGAACAAAACCAGGCCCGGCAAAGTGTGGTTCAATACCAGATGCTCCAAAAGAATAGGCTAAAAGAATCATTAAGGATCCCAACAACCTGGATCTCCTGACTACAATCAGAAAGTTTCACACAGTTTCACTTCTTTAAAAGACAGAAACGTTTTGTGGTTTTCAACGAGAGCTGAATCTTGGTTGAACAGCTCCAGCCTCTTTAGCTCTTTGAAAGGAGCTGAATCTTGTGGAACCCCACATGTACTTTGGTGCGCTCCTCCCCTTTGTGCCTGTTCTTCATCTCACTCAGTGGAGTAGCAAAGGAGGAGCTAGATTCGGTTTGTCCGTGAACGTCACAACTCCGGTCCAGACTGAATTATTTGCTGAATGAATCGCCACTAGATTTGCTGTCTACATTTGTGGTTCCCAGAGGATGAATCCCGCTGACTTGGGCAACTCTCTGACTGATGAAAACTAATTCCCATGAGCCTTTGCTGTACTTTTGTGAATTATGTTGTGTCAACATGCTAATGTTAATGTAAGACAGTGAACATGGCAGTCATTACACCTGCTTGACATCAGCATCTCTGTGTTAGCTTTGTCATAGGAAGCATATTAGCATTTAGCTCATGTACATTCTCACAGAGCTACTAGCATGATGACAGATTCTCAGTCTAGTCTGAGACGAAGAAAAAGTAGTTCAAGTTATTTCAGTTCATGTTTATGTGTATTTTGGTCAGGTTAGGTTCTCTTTTCTAAGTCTGTGTTCGTTAGCTCCACCCTCTGATGTTTAACATAACCACTGAGGTTATTTCTGCCACGACAGCAGCTCTGTCTCTGAGAAAATGGTTTTCAAACTAAAGCCCAAAATTAGAGTTGCATCAACAGTAAAAATAAGCCACACAGGAAGAGACACCTCCTCACCTACCTTACACTTCAGCTTGTTCACACAGTCGGCAGACAGTCGACATGGAGGTCACAGCTCTCTGCATCAGACTGTGTGAGTACTATTGAACCTGTTTTTGATGTTAAAGCTGTTTTTGTCTATCAGTGATGAGATTTTACAGAGAACATGATGATCCAGAGTATCTTTCATAGGAATCCATGAAGCATTTAGAAGTTATAAACGTGTCTCTGTGATGTTTGTCTCTTCTTTTGTCTCTCCAGTGATGAATGTGTTATTCCTGCTGTGTGCACTTGATCAGAAAGTTGGTAAGTAGTTAGTGACTCATTCATATTGATCAATTATTTTGAAGGATACATTAAGCTGGAAATGTATTAAAGAAAAAAATGAAGTAGATATAAGATATGTTCTGTAGTGATTTTGGTGAACTGACCCTTTATGAATAATACAAAAAATACATTGACATACATTAATATGAGAGGTGTTAATCTGGTTTTATTTTAGGATTATATTCCAGTATTTTATGTGACTTGAAAACAAATCTCTTTGTTTGTTTCAGATTCAGTGTCTCTTCGTGTTGAACCAAACCAACTGCAGTTCTTTGAATACGAGTCTGTAACTCTCCATTGTGACGGCTCATCTGGATGGAAAGTGGCACGTAATGCCACAGCAGTTTTTAAATGTAAAACTAAATCTGAGTCGTCCTGCACCCTTCAAAATATTTATCCAGAGGACAGTGGACAGTACTGGTGTGAGGATGGAAACAGGGAGAGAAGCAACAGCATCAACATCACTGTCACTGGTATGTTTGTATTTAGTCATTAACTCATCATGATTTTAATTCTCTCTCATGTTTAACATTAAACACATTTCAAACATGTTGTTCAGCTGGTTCTGTGATCCTGGAGAGTCCTGCTCTTCCTGTGACGGAGGGAGACGTCGTGACTCTGCGATGCAGAAACAAGAGCACTTCCTCCAACCTCCTAACTGGTTTCTATAAAGATGGCGTCCTCATCAGGAACAGCTCTACAGGAGACATGACCATCCACAGAGTTTCAAAGTTTGATGAAGGACTCTACAAGTGCAAAATCTCTGATGGTGGAGAATCAGCAGAGAGCTGGCTGACTGTCACAGGTGAGACACTGAAGAGTTTCACCAGATTATTTGATGCTCAGCAGACTGATGCAGTGTGTTTGACTTAAACAAGCTTAATTTACATTTTGTAATTTTTATCTTGTTGCTCATGAAAACAGTTGTAATAGAGACATCATGTGTGACTTTGACAGTACAGATGTCTTGTGTCGTATATTCTGTTGGGTCCAGGATCTGGACAGACGGTGTTTTAGGTCAAATATTGAGACAGCCTACAGTTTGTGTTTTACTTCAAGTAAGCGCTGCTCCTTCCAGTACTTCACTACAACATTGTTCCTTTATTTGCTTAAACCAAGTGCATTGAGTCACCTCAGAGAAGCATTAAAACTCCTGCTTAAGTTACCAGGAGCAGAAAAACACATGAACAACATCGACAGTGAACAGCTCTTTCTGCCACCTGTTCCTTATCAAATGCTGATGTATCCTGCTTCAATCTCTGTTTTTATCTACAGACTGTCTATTAGAAGTGAGAAACACTTTTCTCATATGAATATGAACATATAGTAGTGTAAATGTTGATTCTTTCGTGCAAAGATGTCAGATACCTGACAATACCTCCCGGCGTTTTGAAAGCTTGTTTCTTGAAGCTCTTGTCTGTAGCACTGCAAACAAAACTAAATTATTAGAATTAAATTCATTCTCTTCCTATATTCACGTTCATATCTTTTGAAAACACAGTTTGGACTTTCAAATTTTACTTTTAACCATTTAAGCACACCTTTAAATAATTGTATACTTATGTTGCATATTGTCATTCCAAATCCAGATTGTCAAAAAGCAACCGATAATGGTCCCTCCTCTGGTCCCTCCTATGGTTCTACCCCATGGATCATTGTCACTGTTTTATTGATGATCCTGCTGTTGGTGGTTGGACTACATCACTATGGCAGAGCGTACTGGGACAGAGGTACAGACACATTTCACAGTAGCTGTTTTTGTGCTGTGCTCACCTTTCAGGTGCAGACTGAGAGTCTGTAGATGAGGCTCTCTTATATGCAAGTTCAGCCATGGGTTACTCATCTGTTCCTAACATGCCACTGTCTGTGTAACAGAAAGTTCAGTTCCTCTTCGTGCCACCTCTGCATCTAAACTTGTGGTTATTTTGTGCGATCAATCAATAAAAGATTGCTGAAGGTGTTAGACAGGAACAATGTGGTCTCAAAGATAACAAACACTTCACTCACAAGAGGTGCAGTGAGAGGTGCAGTGAGGGGGCTTAGTGGTTATAGAGCAGGATATGGTGAACAAAATGAAGCCCACTCAGAAAAACAGCTCTATGACGCTTGAGTTATTTAGGTTTTTAAGGACCTGATAATCTTTTGTAAAGTAGGTCATTTCTTCACAATTAAATGTGACAGCTGCTGTCACAAAATAACACAGACAAACCGGACAAATGCAGAAATACAAAGTGATGTGAAGTTATATTGTTTGGAATACCTTTATCTTCTGTTCCTGGTGTTCTATAAAGTTGTTAAAGTTGCTATTTTTTCTTCTTCTTCTTGTCTTGCAGTGTTGCTCTACCTGTCCAGACTAAAACCTGCATCAGGCTCAGCTGAGGGTCAAACAGGTTAGTACACTGGTGTAGGAAGATAATCACCCTTCCTGCCTTTATTAATTATTGACCTCAGGCTGCAAAGTGCTTCACACAAGACAGCAAGTCAAAATAAAATGAGGTAAAGTCGAAATGTGTCAGTGAGCTCGTCTGGTGTAACGGTCATGTTGGGTCTCGATGTGTGCGGTATGAAACAGGAAGAGCAGCAGGAAACAGAAATTTAAGAGGCAACATGAATTCTTTCCATGTTCATTCTGTGATTTATTAAAGTTCATTTACAGTGTCGGCTGTGAAGTGAAATATATCTTCTTCTTTTTTTCAGTACAAGTGGAGGCCAGTGCAGCTGGTGAAGACAAACAGATGTATGCTACCATAAGAAAAAACAAGAAGAAGAAAGGTAATTCACCTCGTACTTGATACATAAATCTATATTGTATATTATTAATGCAAATAACTGAAGTAGTGCAAACATTTGACTGTCGTTACAAACAGAAAAAAAAGTCTTTAGACGTCACGTGTTGGTTTCTGGTGATAATTGAAGCTTCCTGGGCTCAAACCACAGAGAAAAACAAGGTTGAAGGGGCCTCGAGAAGAGTCTGTAGAGTAGAGGTCATGACTTGACTTGATGCATCAGAAAAGATCTGATAATCTAATAATAACACTAATAATAATAGCACTATTTCATAAGCCCACGAATTAAAGCCGTAATGCAACTTTAAGTGATGACAAACCACCATATACAGCAACTTCAAACAATGACGTTCCAGGTACCCCTCTTGCTTCGGTTCTGTGGTCAAGTTATAGATGATAGATATGCAACGTTCAGAAAATTTTCACATTTTATG
The DNA here is from genome assembly GCA_946959425.1 of Argyrosomus regius. Taxonomy (NCBI): domain Eukaryota; kingdom Metazoa; phylum Chordata; class Actinopteri; family Sciaenidae; genus Argyrosomus; species Argyrosomus regius. The sequence continues at coordinate 1,447,343 of OX336903.1, forward strand.
AATTTAATTATTTGTTTAGGTTTCGGAAAAAGATGATTTGAGATAAAACATAACTATGTTAGTTAGTGACGTCACATTACGTCAAGTTATGTCCCATGTGTAACAATGTTAAATATGTCATAAAGTTTATTTTTTATGTAAATTAATCACGTTGACTCTTGGTTTTACACAAAGCACAGTGTTTATTGGTCATCCTGTGTTTGCCCTCGCTCTTTGTGTCAAATGACTGACGACATAAACAGTACTCTAGACGGGCAATAGAGGGGTACCTACAGTGTCATATACATTTAAACAGTGTTTGAAGTGTAGGGCCACGGCACAAATGGGCATAAAACATAGTCTGTGTCCTTAAATTGAGTCGTTGTTGACTAACGCTGTGTCTCTCTGTCAGATGAGGGTGAATTGTTGTCTTCACCCGTGTACTACACCTTAGGCGAGGATGAAACTCAACAACCAGGTGAGACTCATTGTGATTTAAACTTATGTTGGGATTACCAACCCCCACCAATGTTGTAATGAAGTGAAGTGTGTAACTCAATATTTTGGCAACAAACTGACATTTTCTATCTATTTTTAAAGCTGAGCCAGCCGCCGACGCATTTTACGCGCTTGCAACAGGTGTCACCAACCAGCCTCTAACAGAGGATGCCTATGCAACAATCTCATAGGTAAGACTGAGGACAATAATGGTTTTTATACTGCTTCAGGTCAGTCACAACTTACAAGTGTGTACATAGTTGGACAACTGGAGATGGTTGAAGGTTGACAAGTGAACACAGCTGGACCGAACACATCCTCCAAAGCCAGCGGTGGCCAGTCTGGCAGGGATACAGCAGCCTACCCATCTTGGGGTGGTAAAACTGCTGACCGAGCTAGCGGCAGTTAGTGGTACTCTACTTAACAATGTTTCCATCAAGATATAAGTATAAACGCTACTCCCTGTTGGTCTCAAACAGGCTGTTTATTTTCTTCTAAAAAACATTTTGTTGTGGGATCGCTGGTGGTTAGTCCCTACCTGCCAACATTTAACAGCTAGATGTTTAAACACATTTCTACTTATACCATTTATGCTACATTTCTAAAAGATGACAACATTTTATTGATGGTAAACGTCAAATTTTATAAAAAACTACAAACCAGTATACCTTCTTTATAGCCACAGAGAAAGTCCCCAGACTCCCTTAAAAAACAAACTTGAACAGATTCGTAATTTTTTGGGCCTCTTGTTGTAAAAAGCGTCCATTTGTCTGTATGTATGTTGGCTACTACTGCTGAGCTACCACTTAAAAACAACAAAGCCTTTCGTCTTTGCAAACTGCAATCGTGCATGTGTTTATGTGCATACAGATCACAAGTAGTCCCTTGTGATGCATGCACTAATGTGAGGTGTAAACAGGCTCGTAGGGTGTTAAAGGGTTCATGTGTTGCTTTGAAATAAGCGTTATTGCAAAGTTTGTTAAATCAGTACTAGTTTATGTAATTTTTTCACCACTTTGACATCTGGTTTGTTCATTCTGTGTCTTACAGGTTGCTGAGTGACAGACGAGTGACACGAGGTGTTTTAAAAGATCGCAGTTCACAGCATACCAAACATAGCAACACCATGTTATGACTGAAAACAAGGAAGTAGATTGTTTTTGTAATTGAACTAAGCTATATCAGGGGAATGGTTTGCATGTTTTTGTTACAAATGTATAATAACTTCTGTAAAAATAATGTGAAAGAACAAATTTACTTCAGATGAGATGTGACAAAAGTGATAAAAGTTGTACACTGTGTGCACATTTAGTTACAACTATGAAAACAGTTTACAGCGTGTATATTTATATCTAATGACAGAATCTTAATGATCTTTAAAGTGGCTCATCGTGATCTTCAGTTAACTGAAGCTGTGTGTATTTTCAAGACGTGCAGGTTTATTTTTGGTTAAACCAAGTGCTGCTTCGTCTGTTCACATTCGTGAGAGCGCTGTTCACACGAACAGAGCTGCTGCAGTTTTTAACACTCGCTGCGGTCAACTGCTAACTTAATGGTGTTGCATTTGAAACAAAAAACGCTGTTTGTGGTCAACGCTGTAATAATACTGTGAACACGATGCAGTTAGTGTTTCGTAAAGATCTAAAGGCCACTGATGAGAAGATGTGCAACTGCAATTACACTGCATGAAGGTCATGTAGTACATGTCAAAGTGTATTTTTGTGTTTGTTCTCTCTTGTGAAACATGACTATTTTCTCAGGGTCCTTGTAATTTCTCCTGTTCTTGCATTAATAAATGACGGGGTTAAGCAGTGTGTGTCGTGGTTAAGAGATGATTTATTTAAACATTTTAAAAAGTGAAAGTGAGTGGTTGAAACTTACCTGATAAACCAGTACAGTATGTGGCACCTTGAAATGTTTAAAGTGTTATGTCTTTGAGTAACAGGCTGTGCTAAAGGCTTGGTCACAAAAAAAGTTTGCCCGCTGTGTAAAATGTAAATAAAGGCAAACTGTGTTGATGGGAAAACACTGAAACTTCATACTTAATTGAAAATAGCAGAAAGACAAGTTATCAAATGTTGAAACTGAGAAATTCGATAGTTTTTGTAAAATGATATGCTCATTTTGATGCCAGCAACAGGTTTGAAAAAAGTTGGACAGTATCATGACTACCGCTCTGTTCATCAGCTCTTCCTTTAACAACTCTGTTAGAGAACTGAGGAGTCTCTGCTGTAATCTACAAAGTGAAAGTGTTGGTGGAGGATTTCAACCGCTCCTACGTTTCATAATGTACCAAACATTTTCTTTAGGTGACAAGTCTGGATTGCAGGCAGGCCAGTTTGGCAGCGTCACTCTGCCTCGCTGTGGCATGCGTGCAGAATGTGATTTAATGCAAAGGCAAAGTTGTCTTTGTGTTATTTTTAATAACTAATAATTTTAATAATGAACATCATCACATTTTGTTTCTATTTACATCTTGCACACTGTGGCAACCTTTCTGTAAACGGGGTTGTACTTTTGCAAGTGTTCACATTCTGTATTGCCATTTTGCCAAAACCCAATCCTTTCACGTGAAAAACACGTATGGTTAAAAACAAAATAACTAAATAAATCCAGAATCCATATTTTCAGCTTGATTTTCCTTGCCAAAATACACCATAGCAGTTGTAGTTGACTCTTTATGTACCTTCAACTTTTTAATCCAGATGTCTTCTCATGCGTTTGGTCATCTTTATTACTGGTGATAAAATGTTAGAAAGCTAGCTTGTTTGCACCATCTCTAATGGAACAGTTCACAGTTTATTCTGGAGTTGTATTTGTACCACTGGTTCCTGTCTCATAACTGTCTGTAATCAATTCCTCTTTACACCAATCATATGCTACTGAACTATACATTAAAACCATTGTTAGAGTGAAAGTGTCTTCTCATTCTGAGAAGCAGAAGTGTTGGAGGTGCCACCACTGGAAACATGACACAGAGTGAATGACAAGTCTGTGGTCCGCAAAGAAAATCCAAGATGGATCAACGCTCATTCAAATCACTCCAAGAAATTCTCTATTTCCTCCTTTCAGTTCATTTTTGGCAGAGTTCCCGTAAGATAAAATGTTGGTCGGTTGGTCACGCCAGTCAGACGAGAAAAAGAAATCTCAGCACTGGAAGAAAGTATATAAGAAGCCAAGATTTCATTTCAGCCATTGCTGCTTCAAGGGTAAGAATCACTTGTCATTTTATTTGATCATTTATCTCAGACTCATTAAAATGTCATTATGAATGTATTGCTTGATCTTGAATATAAGTATATGTTATATAATTATTAAAATGATAAAATAATGTAGATTTGAGATACAGTGTTTTATTATGGCAAAATGAAACATGTAAATTTGAGGATTTGGTGCCTTACATCCAGAAACACATGATTATATTTCTATATACATATAAAACACTGTATTTTTTCATGTCCTTCATGTCTTCAAAGAAGGGAAGACTTAATAACTGAGATGGATCTGCAAGAGGCAAAATACAGAATATGGAAAATATGTGAGTATTTCCTGCTAAAACTAAGAATGAAAAGAGTTAATCAATGATCAAGTCTCGTTGAAAGTCTACATTTTGTGGTCACGTGAATCTGTTGTGGTTTGCCCTACTCGTCACTGTGGGTTTGGGTGTCTATGAATGTTGCGTGAGAGTACAATATGAGCTGGAAGTGCACATTTCCTCTCATCAGTTCCTTGATTTTGTGGCTATCAGACATTCTGACCAAAGTTGTTGTTCTGCTTTTTCAGCGCAAGGTGCACATCATAGTCCAAGAAGGATTACACTATAGAGAAAGTCCACTGTAATTTCCAAAAACAGACAATTTGTTGACTAAACCTCTCTTCCTAACAGCATAAATTAAGTATCTGTAAATCTGATGAAAAGAAGGTCAAATACAGTTCAATGCCTCACGTCATGTGACAAACCTTGACTCTTTAAACTCTCTTCGGCTGCTTCTGGTACCCCAGAATTAGTAAATGTCTGTGTTTCCAGTTGCTGTCAGTGTGCTGCTGCTCACACTGTATCCTGGCCATGCTGATGCTGTCAGCATGAAGCAACATCTGGCTGACTGTCTGGACGACAAAGACTACGATGAGCTGCTGCAGACTGTGAAGCACGGACTCCCACATGTACATACATCTCATCATGTTGTTATTGTCGGAGCTGGCATGGCTGGACTGACGGCTGCCAAGTTACTGCAAGACGCAGGGCACAAGGTATATGCAATGAGCTGATGTGCTGTACACATTAGTTTGTGATGATTCTTTTGATAGGGTGCCCCCTGCTGACATCAGCACTTAGTTTATGGAACAGAAAGGTCACAGTGGTTGACTCTTGACTGATTGATGCTGATGTTTGCAACAGCTGACTTACTCCCTTTATGAATAAGTTTGTGTCACCACATTTTTGTCTGTAACTTCCTCAAGGAGGGTCATTTCTAAATCCCATTGAAGACACATTTTTAACCATGTTCTTACAGTTTAATAAAGGCATTCTACTTTTCTCTAATGCATTGGTTTTTTTTAACAAGGTTACTATATTAGAGGCAAGTGGTCGTGTTGGAGGACGTGTGGAGACCTACAGGGATGAAAAAGAAGGCTGGTATGCTGAACTAGGAGCCATGCGGATCCCAAGTTTTCACCAGTGAGTATATATAATTCATTTAAATGAGCATCTATATATAAACAGGTGCATGCAACCCTACTCTTCTCCAAGTAAAAATAATTATCTATTATCTCAAGAATAAAACAATGTAAAGCAATGCAGCAGATTTGTTTCAAAACATGTTTGGGCAGTATAGACATTTGTTGAGGCCGGGGGAGGCTGCCAGTGTTCTGGGTGTCTTTTTTGTAATAATTAATTAATAATTATGTATAGAAATGCCTTGAGTAATGACACTTTGCAGTCATAAGCTAATTCTGCAACCATCAACAGGATCGTCCGCTGGTTTGCTAATGAACTGGGGGTCAAACTGAATAAATTCTTAATGGATGACCCCAACACCTTTTACCTGGTCAATGGGGTGCTGGAGAGGACTTATGCAGTGGAACAAAATCCTGATGTACTGAAGTACAATGTGCGAGGAAGTGAAAAGGGAAAGTTGGCCGACAAACTGCTACAGAAAGCTTTGCAGAAGGTATGTTGGACAAAGTTAAGGAGTCAAAGGGCACTGACTGAAAACAACAAGCCTGCTGCTTTAGCAATTCTGAAACTTCAAGCTGGGTACCTGGTAAACTTAATAAAGTTGCACAAATTCAAGTTTTATGTTAAAAAAAAAAAAATGCAAGTCACTTGAGCAAATCCTGTTTGCTATATGTACGTTTACATGCAATCTGCTTACCAATAACTCTTAGGATGTTGCCATGATGGTAACATGTAATAGTTCTTGTGGTTTGCTTTTTGTGTCAGGGTTGCCATACAGTTGAGTTAAACATTTATGCTTTCATCTACATAGTTCACCAATCGATCGATCACCTCAACCGAGTTGACTTCATCCATGTGTCTTTTTTGTGTAGGTTAAAGATGAAGTGGAGGCTCATGGTTGCTGGGCTGCACTGAAAAAATACGACCATTATTCTGTGAAGGTAAAACACAGCGTGATCTCATGAAATCTCAAATGAGAACATTGTGTGTTAAGTAAATTAAAATAATATGATTTCCCTGAGTGAGAGAAATAAATCTTTGGATCACCTTAAGGTTATGTACAATATTACCACCGTGACAGCATGACTTTGTTTGTTTAACAGGAGTATCTAAAAGAAGAAGGAGGTCTGAGTTCAGAAGCACTGAGAATGATTGGAGACCTGCTTAATGAAGGGAGCCTCATGTACACAGCGCTGACTGAGATGATATATGACCAGAGTGACATCAATGACAACATTACGTGAGGCCGTATTTCATATTATTTACATCAATTTAATCATTTCTAACTTTTTTGTTTGTTTGTTTGTTTTGTGCATCATGACACTGGGACGTCTGGGAAAGTTTTTCTTTGCAGATTTTATGAAAACAGTTTTGTTTTCGACATTTAACTTACCTTTCCTTTTATTGTGCTGGTGTGTGTTTTTACTAGTTCATACTGCTGCATAGAATAAGAGTATCTATTTGTCTTTTTTGTTTAGGTACTATGAAGTGACTGGTGGATCGGACCATCTCCCCAAAGCTTTTCTGACTGTCCTTGATGTCGCTCTTTTTTTGAACTCTACAGTCAAACGCATCAGCCACTCAAACAAAGGTGTAACTGTATCATACAAGACAGACAAACAGTCTCCTCTGACTGACCTTCATGCTGATGTCATCCTGGTAACAACCACAGCCAAAGCAGCCCTTTTCATTGACTTTGAGCCATCTCTTTCCATCCCAAAGATGCAGGCCCTGAGGGCAGTCCACTACGACAGCTCCACTAAAATCATCCTCACCTTTAACGAGACATTCTGGGAGAGGGATGGCATCCGAGGAGGAAAGAGCATCACCGATAGGCCCTGCCGTTACATCTACTACCCCAGCCACGGTTTCCCAAGAAATAAGACTGTTGGTGTCCTCCTGGCCTCCTACACCTGGTCTGATGACTCCCTCCTCTTCACAGGTGCGAGTGATGAAGACCTGAAAGAGTTGGCTTTGAGAGATTTGGCAAAGATCCATGGTGAGCGAGTCAAATCGCTCTGCACAGGGGTAGTGGTAAAGAGGTGGAGCATGGATCCTTACAGTCTGGGTGCCTTTGCTCTCTTCACACCCTACCAACATTTAGAGTACTCTAAGGAGCTCTTCAAGTAGTGAAGGCAGGGTGCACTTTGCTGGTGAACACACAGCCTTCCCTCATGCTTGGATCGAGACCTCTATGAAATCTGCAATCAGGGCTGCTACAAACATTAATACAGCGGCACGCAAAGAGTCACCTGGAACGCGACACCAGGACGAGCTCTAGGGTTTTATATCCCGCACTTTTAATTGGTGATTGTAATGCTTTGCTTAAGAATGAGGCTTATTGTGATGGGTTTTTTCCCAACATGCAACTCTGATCTGGATCGGGTGTAACCACTGTCACAGGTTTGCTGTGCCGCATGGCTTCACCTAATTTCATAAACTTGTGGATATTTTTTAATCATTCAAATTTGGCTGGGTGGTTAATAACACTTAGTTCTTCTTTCTGCATATTTGTTCTTATTTTATCTTTATCTGTGTTTACTTAACTATCTGTCTATCTTGGTCTTAAATAAACTTTTGTGTTCAGAATCAGTTAAATATCAAAGTGAGACACACTCTGTGGTCTGGTCAACTGAATTTAAGCAACCAAATATTATGGTGCTAATGAAAGGAAAGGTACACTATGTCTCACTAATGCAAGAGAAATGTATTACATGTTGAAATGACACCTATAATAATCAATAAAATAGTATGTACAATATGAAGTGAATGTGACAATGACAAAGAAAAGATTTAAAAAATCGGATTGAAAATAAACAACTTTATATTTGTGGCTTGTACTGGGACCTTTCTGTATGAAGTTTGCATGTTCTCTCCATGACATGTGCATTCTCTCCGGGTACACTTAAGCATGAATGACACGCACACATGTAGCATTCTGCTAAGATGCACAGAATAATGCACATGCCACCACAGTGTCTAAGAAGAGTCCTGCACACTCCAAAGGAGCTCCGTCTCCTCAGCAAGTGAAGAAGACTTAGGCCATTTTTTAAATATTTGACAGCTGCGTTGTCTGACCTGTCCAGTTTTACTGGAGAAAAATTCCCAGCAGAATCTGCTCCACAGCTTTTCAATGCATTCCCAGGCAAGCGCAGAAGCTACGATTACAGCCGGTTAGGGATCACTTCACAAGAATATGATGATATGATGGTATTTACTGCAACACAATATGAATCTTACGGCCAGTGATCTTAATATCTCTGTATAAAGCCATTATATGTGATGTTACAAATCAATTAGCTGAACGCAGGACTGATTTAGAAAAGTTGGATTCACGTATGATTTTTAGATCAATGTGATTAAATAGCTTCATTTGTCAGGTATTCACTTTCATTATGCAAACAATGTTATCAAATCTTGAATGAAACACTGACTAAAAAAAATACTTGTTGTATTTCCACATTGCAGTCGCATTTTTGGCCGCAGCTTATATGGCATAAAGACAGCCTCCTTGTTGATGATGTTGAGTAATAGCAAAAAAAAAATCCGATCATGAGATATGATTGCAATCAGACCAATATCTGACTGCAAGAGCTGGTAAATACTGAAACAGAAAACAAAAACAAACAGGAAGTCATGCCCTTGTGAGGTCAGGTCAGGTGAGGAAAAAATTCCAGCAAGGCAAAAAGGGCGGTATATAAGAAAGCTGTGATCTCTGTCATTTACAAGTCACAACATCAGAAGCTCCTCAAAAGGTAGGAATCTATCATCTATCTAATCTATTATTAATATCTGACTGTGAATATATCTATATTTTTATTGACTCTTTGATCAACTCTTCTAATGAAATCAATTTTTAAAAATGAAACATTCCGACTGAAGTATGTTAAAGAAATATGTTAAAAAGAAATCATGTAAAATGAAATATACTGAAAATATAATCTGCAATAGTAGAAATGTGAAATATAATTTTTAAAAAATACTGGATGTGTAAAGTTGATATTATGAATGTTGTTAAAAGATGCACAGGAATGCGTGAACAGTGAATTGTTTTATGCTACTTTTCACTAACTTTGGTGTTTCTTATTAAACGTTGCAGATTTTTACCACAGATCATTAGCTAAACATACAAAAACCTAATGTTCCAGTTAGCAAACCATCTAAAATTTAAACTGCTGTCAGGAATTTTCAAGATTTGAACATTTTGTCTCGTTTCTCTTCCTCATCCTCACGATCGTCATGCCACCAAAGACGGGAAAAAGACTTCCAAACTGAGATGGATCCACGTGCAGTCAAGTGGAAATTATGTGAGTATTTTGCAGTAATAATGTGGTTTCTGCTATTTAGACAAAGTATTGAAGCCACTGGACGCTTTAAGGTTTTCCAGTATGTGGTGTACGTGCACATTTTGCTGTCGTCGGTTCCTTCATCTTTTTCGTTGTCAGTGAGGAAACTGGTGCAGTGTATTAGTTCTGCTTTCAAGCAGACTTTCATGGGGACAGTTTTACCTTACCTCACCGACCATGACATGATTAAAAAATGTTTTCAATCACCATGTAACCACGCCAAAGTTTAGTATGATAGATCATTTACAAAGTTAAACAACAAATTGTGAGGTTTCAGTTAGCTTTGTACTTCTTCTCAACTCGGAAGTATTCTGAATGAAATATCCCAATAACGAGTAAGGTAATAGATCTTTTAACAGGAGTTCGCTGTTGGAGTAAGTGCTGTGTTTTGTTTCCAGTTGCTGTCAGTGTGCTGCTGCACACACTGTACTACAGCAACACTGCAGCTGTTAGCCTGAAGGAACACCTGTCCGACTGTCTGAACGACAAAGACTACGACAAGCTGCTGAAGACTGTGCGGGACGGCCTCCTGCACATAAATTCACCTCATCACGTTGTTATTGTCGGAGCTGGCATGGCTGGATTGACGGCTGCCAAGTTACTACATGATGCAGGACACAGGGTAGGCAACAGGTTGATCAAGTAAAGCTATTTTAATTGTTTTGTCGGCCACCAGGGGACGAAAAATTAGCAGCTCATATATGTTGTGGAAATTTAGAGGCACCTAAGTCACTATTAATAAAAGTTAACATTGTGTAGGTAAGAAGGTTTTTCTTCTGACTGAGACACACATATGTTGTAATTCTGTATATATATATGAGATGGTCTTTTAAATCAGGAGTCAGATACATATGGCTAAGTCCTTTATCTGTTCACAAGGTAACCATAGTGGAGGCTAGTGGTCGTGTTGGAGGACGTGTGGAGACCTACAGGAATGAAAAAGAAGGCTGGTATGCTGAACTGGGAGCCATGAGGATTCCAAGTTTTCACCGGTAAGTAAAATGTATTTTACTCTCAAAGGAATGTCTTGTTACAGCAGTGTTTGACCTTTTAACTAATGTTCCTTGTTGAGCATGAGCAGCAATGCCTAACTACAGGATAACACTTGAGCATCATCAACAGAAAATCAGACGGTCTTTGACAGGAGATGTTTTGAGGGTGCACAGTGTGAAAATGCCAAGGCGATTAGCAATGGCTAAATATTATGGATGTTCACTCTCCTTGCAAAAGTCTGGTTACCATCACTTAACTGATAATTGACTTGGAGATGCTACATGTAAAAGTTAAGTGTCTCGCTCAAGGGCACCCCAGTGGCAGCTTCACCACAATGTCTTGGCTCACATGTTTCAGACTTTTTGAGTTTTGAGTCACAAGCTTATCACCTCATCTCCTCATAGCATCGTCCGCTGGTTTGCTAATGAACTGGGGGTCAAGCTGAATCCATTCAATATGGATGACAACAACACCTTTTACCTGGTCCATGGGCTACGGAAGAGGACGTACTCAGTTAAAGCAAACCCTGACATCCTTAAGTACGAGCTGCCGAAAAGTGAGAGGGGGAAGTTACCCAACCAACTGCTACAGCAAGCTTTGCAGAAGGTATTCTACAGTATTTAAGAGGGAAGGGTCTATTCCAGGGTATCTGATACCAGTATGAGCTGAAACACGTCTAAACAGTCAGCAACAACAGTTGTTTTTTATATTGCTTTAATTATCACGCAGTTGTATCTGCTGTTTATCTGCAACTTATCCTGATGCAAGTTGAAATACAATCATTGAAATGCTCTTGAAATAATATTTATATGTAATCTATTAAAAAAATACTTTGTGTATTCCACCAGATCTAGTCCAGTGCATATCTATTTTATTTCCTTCATTGCTCCAAAGTATCTACCGCAGAGTCTAAAGAAAAGAACATGAACAATTTTAGTTGAACTATGGTGTTGTGTATAGGTTGGGGATGAGTTGGTGTGTGCACTCTAAATAACACTGCGTGTAAATGATCTTTTCTATAGGTGAAAGATTATGTGGTGGCACATGACTGCAAAAGTGCGCTACAGAAATATGACCACTATTCTGTGAAGGTAAATCATAATGTGATCCCAAGAAGTTCTACTGAAATCTAAGACAAACGTGCAAATGGATTAAACACTAAATGTGGGAAACATTTATCTGTTGTTTCACAGGAGTATCTGAAAGAGGAAGGTGGACTGAGTCCAGAAGCTGTGAGGATGATTGGAGACTTACTCAATGAACAAAGCCTCATGCACCTGGCGCTGACTGAGCTGATCTACATTCAGAGTGATGTTAACGACAACACCACGTAAGAATGGTTGATTTACAGTTCTGAAATTAAATTTGCCCTCAAAGGTGTTTCAATGGCGTTGTGTTTTGTAATAGATTTCTGTAATCTGTTTGCGGTGACATCACGTAATACTTACCAACAAGGCAATCAGTTTGTGGCGTGGGCTCAATTCAGAGACTAAAAATGTGTGTTTTTGTTCTGAAGGTACGATGAAGTGACCGGTGGGTCCGATCTCCTAACAAAAGCTTTTCTAGCTGTCCTTGAAGTCCCCATCCTCCTCAACTCTACAGTCAAACGTATCAGCCAGTCAGATAAAGGTGTAATTGTATCATACCAGACAGACAAACAGTCTCCTCTGACTGACCTTCATGCTGATGTCGTCCTGGTAACAACCACAGCCAAAGCAGCCCTTTTCATTGACTTTGAGCCATCTCTTTCCATCCCAAAGATGCAGGCCCTGAAGGCAGTCCACTATGAAAGCTCCACTAAAATCATCCTCACCTTTAACGAGACATTCTGGGAGAGGGATGGCATCCGAGGAGGAAAGAGCATCACCGATACGCCCTCTCGTTACATCTACTACCCCAGCCACAGTTTCCCAACAAAAGTTGGTGTCCTCCTGGCCTCCTACACCTGGTCTGACGACTCCCTCCTCTTCACAGGTGCGAGCGATGAAGACCTGAAAGAGTTGGCTTTGAGAGATTTGGCAAAGATCCATGGTGAGCGAGTCAAATCGCTCTGCACAGGGGTAGTGGTAAAGAGGTGGAGCATGGATCCTTACAGTCTGGGTGCCTTTGCTCTCTTCACACCCTACCAACATTTAGAGTACTCTAAGGAGCTCTTCAGTAGTGAAGGCAGGGTGCACTTTGCTGGTGAACACACAGCCTTCCCTCATGCTTGGATCGAGACCTCTATGAAATCTGCAATCAGGGCCGCTACAAACATTAATACAGCGGCACGCAAAGAGTCACCTGGAACGCGACACCAGGACGAGCTCTAGGTGATTGTAATGCTTTGCTTAAGAACGAGGCTTATTGTGATGTGAGCTCTGATCTGGATCAAACTGGTGTTTTTTAGCAGTGAAAGATGGATTGATGAGACTAGACAATCATTGAATTAAAGGAAATAGAGCCAGTTTGACAAAAGGGCAACTATTGTCCCACCAGAATCTTGTAGTTTTGTTGTGATTATTGTGGCTCTAAATTACTGAGTCTGCGGCAACTTTTCTAAAAATTACACATTTGATTTTAATGTATAGAGATGATTTTTTTCGCTCAGATTATTGACTTCTGTACGCTGTACTGTACTGTTTGCTATCTGATCAACAAAATATTTTGCATATCCATGCGTATCTGCAATGTAATAAAAGACATATTAAACTGAAATGACTCATTTAGATTTATTGTCGATTGCCAGCAGCAACAGCTTTCACTGTATACAGAGCTTACTCATTTCAAGTAACATTTTGGGGGAATGGGTTTATGGGTGTTTTTCTCATTCTTTAGTTCCATTTTTTTCAAACTTACCTTCAATCCAATCCTCATTCTTTGGCCTACTTGACATAGGGTTTCACCATAGTTTCTTTGTTTCAATTAGTTTGGTATGGCAGGCGGACACTACAATGAAGCTTAACTTTTGAACAAAACAGAACACCATAGTTGTTTATTCAATTCAAAATTGATTTCCTTACTGTAAAAAAATGATAAGTTAAAAAAAAACAAAAAAAACACCTGAATTTTGAAAATCAAAGTGAAAGTGTTTTCTCATTCAGGAAAGCAGAAGTGTTGAGGTGGCACCACTAGAAACGTGACATGAGAGTGGATGACAAGTGTGTGTTCAGTAAAAAAACTCCAACATGAATCAATGTTTGAAGGAATCCTTTATTTCCTGCTTTCAGTTCATTTTTGGCAGAGTTCCCGTGAGATAAGATGACCCATAGCCTTGTTTGTTGGTTGTTCACGAGGTGCTGATAAACCCTGATTTTTTTTTTTTTTTAAAGAAGAAGAAGACAGGAAGTTTTGGCGTTTACGGTCAAGCCAGTCAGAAGAGAAAAAGAAATGCCAGCACTAAAGGAAACCATGTACCACAATTTAATTTCAGGCATTTTTGCTGCTCAAAGGGTAAAAATCATTTGTCATTTTATTTGATCATTGAGCTTGATAATCAGATTTTTTAACAGTTTAGTTTTGGGATTTTGATACTTATTAGGGCAAAATCAAATACATAAATGAAATCTACGAGTCGTTACGACCCCTCCACTCTCCTTGTGGTGATTTCACAGGTGCTGAATGAGGGGTCATTAGCTAGATGAGCTGCACCTGGGCTGGTCTGCACCTTCCCATAAAGGCGTCCCTAATCCAGAGTCTCTCTGCTGTGCCGCTACTCTGGTCTGGCATGATAACAGCATGTGTTTTCTTGTTGCATTCTCTTTATAAACTCAGTCACACACCCATACATGCTTTGCACAACTGTTGTACTCATGGCTACACATTTTCCTAATTCAAATATTTTGTAAATAAATATATTTTCTATGCTATTCTATCAAAGACAAAGTGACAGTTTTGTCAGAAAGAGAAGTCAGGACTATCGAGGTTTGAAACATGTCTACTGTATTTTTCTCTTCCTCTTTGTCCTTTTCATGTCTTCAAAGTGTGTTTAACCTCATGTGACCTAATGTTCATGAATCTTCCAACTTTAGGCAAATGTGTTTCTATCTCAATATTGCAGAGTCATCCGTTCCACAGTCCAAGAGGAAGCGCCCATCTTGCTTTGCGCCCATAGTGCAACTACAAAAAATACACGTGTCACCGGTCGATGCAAATTAAAATTAAAAAAGAAAGAAAAAGACATGAAACCCTGGTCATATGCCAGGGTGGGGAATACGAGAAACGATGGGTAATTCAGCAAGTCACATTAAAACTAGAAGTATAAAACTACAAATGCTGAGCCAGGCAAAAAGACTGAAAGGATCAGATGTCTACTTGAATGAACGTCTGACAAAAAAGAATGCGGACATTGCTCGAACGGCATGCTGCATGAGAACGCGCACAGCAAACTGTTTTTTTCTATGATACTGAAAACCTTTTACTGTAAGACTTGACAAATTCACTGAGAAGTAAAAGTTGCTGCACTATTACATTTAACAGAAGATATTACAAATCGTATAGACAAAAAAAAATTTGCTGGTGAAAAAATATGATTTTATGTTCCGAGGCAACAGCATAATTAGATATTATTCACTTACACAGTGGTCTTGTGGATAACTGTTGATAAGTATGGGCACCACTAATGTTGTGACATAGTCATTTCTACTCACAATTATGTGATTAAATATGTGCTAAATAAAAACAACCGTCCTCGACTTTAAACACTTTTAATTGATTGTAAGAGAGCAAGCCTCTAAAATTAGTGTATGCACAGCAGGCACACAATTGAGTGACATTAAATACAGATTTTTTATTATTATTACACTTTCACAAACTGTTGACAACATCAGCTGTGTTTAAAAACATAACTAACAAGCACAGCATGTTACAAGGCGCAAACAATCAGATTTATACATTCAACTTGGCAATTTTTGTAATCTTTGAATGACATGATGCATGCTCCTATAGTTTACTTGTCCACTCATAGTCTATTTATTTAATTAAATCTTCACTATGATTAAAAAGAAACACTGACAACAACACAAAGAAAAACAAGAAAGTGATAAAATAGTTACAAGAATCACAAAAAAAAAAAAACATTTTAAATTAAATAAAGTATCCCAATGCAAGATTCTAGTATGAGTACCATACCCCAAATCAGTTTGGCCAACATTAAAATGTACATGAGGAATGTCTGAGGATAATTAGTTAATGGAGCAAGTACTGTAGTAACTTCATTTAAATGAGAGAAGTCACTTGACTTTGACAGTAGAGCTTTATAAACATGAGATGGCTAATACCATTTACTTTATACAATTGCAAAATAGAATATACCTATGAAGCTGACACTGGTGTCTGGATGAACATCTAGACCTATAGACTGTAGAATAGACAGTCAGCTTTGCTTTTAGTTCTAGATTTTGGGATCACAGGACATCTAGATCTTAAAATGTTAATACACTGATGATTTTGGATGTTGAGCTTCTTATTTGTAACAACAGGATTGGACCACTTTCATTATGTGCCACTCAAAGATTAAATGTTCAGGTCACCTAAAGCCTAGTTTTTTTTTTGTTTGTTTTTTGGACATCTGTTAGGGCGTCTTGCATGTAGAGTTTTCTGAGGTTAGAGACAAACAATAATAGAAAAAAATGTGCACATAAGATGCCTATGGCATCGCATTTTAGTGCTCCAAAAACAGCAATTTTTGGCCAAATAATCACAATAATGCAGTATCAGCTGTAATGGGCTATGACATAATAAATTCTAATTGATTATCTAAAGTTATTTTTCCCTGAAACATACATCTAATTGATCTTATTACAATTCTACTGAAACACTGTCCAGTCGGTGTCTCTTACTTATTGTTTGAATGACAACAGATCAGTTTTCCTGCTCGGTGTAGAAAGAGAACAGGTAAAACCAAACTGCTGGGCAGAGCAAACCAGTCTGCAGATATCAGCGCAATACATCTGTCATTATAACTCAGCACTTGTGAGTCGCCCAAACCAACACCAACAGATAGCCCTGTCAACCACAACCACTGCACTCCCGTGATGGCAACAATAGTGTTGAAAGCCCTCTGCTTTGATTGATCAACCTTGTCCCTACCCACCTCCCCTGGCCCGGGACGAATCAGAACACAGAGAACACGAAGGCTGCAGAAAAAGACCATAGTTAAAGAGCTGCCAAGTGTGAAGAAAATTGGGATATTGTGAAAATCAGGGAGAGCTGTTGTACCAAAGCACAGCAGCCAAACACATACAATGCTGATATTTCTGATCCTGACCCCACCTGACTGCCTCAGCCCACGGTAGGTGACAGGGTGAACAACAGCCAGGTATCGTTCCACACAGGTCAGGACGTGAAACATCATCTCTCCATAGTAAACAGTCATCAACAAATCAAACCCAATCAAAATCACATCTGAGAGATCAGTGTATTTGCCACAAAAGTAGATTATGCCTCCCAAAACATAGATCAACTCCAAAGCAGCCAAATTGTAGGTGAAGATGTCGGAGTGGCTGGTTGTTGAAAAGGAGCGCTGCTGCCGCCATCGTTGGTGACCGAGGTAGAAGACGAAGATGTAGAGAGGGAGGAGGACGAGGGTCTTGGTAACAAAGAAGGAAGCGAAGATGAAATATCCAACTCTGGAGTCAAAACAGTGGAATAAAGGGAGGGAGGAGTTGACTGGCGTGGTGGTTTGTGTGGAGTTGCTTTTTTGGAGGAAAGGAAGAAAACAGGGACACAATTAATTATTATTAATAATAACTGAGACATGAAGCAACAGTGTTTCAATACTGAAAAATGTTTAGCACTCACCTTCATCTCAAAGATGATTAAAGTTATTTCAAAAGTACAGGTTATTTTTTCAGATGTCCAAGACGGATCATTTTTGTATTTTTCAATCCTGACCTTATTTTTCCATGTTTTTGTGTCAAAGTAACTGATGCGGAAAACAATTTTTGAATGTTGGCCAGCGTTGAGAGAGAGCACTGCAACTTGTAGCCCTGACATGTACTACAACGTAATCCTTGCATCAAAGGTGTAACAGACGCTCACGTCACACGAGTTTTCCACGTATAAACTGGATGATGGTTTTTTTCATGTTGTACTGTTGTTTGTTCTGATAAAGATATATTAAATGTTTTAAGCGATGAATCAAACTTTGTTTAAAAAGCAACAACTACCACATATTTCACGTCAAATTAAAGAGAAACCTGTTTTAAACATTAAAATGACTTTTGTCAATTAAATCAAATAAATAGGAATTTGATTTAATTAAAAATGGTTGTACCCATTAATCACTTGGATACAGAAGCATGGAAAATAAGGTCCAGGTTGAAAGATTTTATATTTATTACATTTTCTTTGTATGTAGATTTTAATTTGAATATGAAATTGAATTGGGTTTCACAAGAACAAAAAAATTCTCCTTTCAATGAGATATGTTTATTTATAATAGAAAAGTTACAGACAATATTCAGTGATTTAAAAATCAGTAATTGGTTTATGGTGACAGGAGGCAATATGCTGCTCTACACAAATCTTATACTTTAAGCTTAAAATTGTATTTAGGATGCTAGAGTAGCTGAAGAACCCACTGAAGCCAACTATCCAACTGAGAGATGTCTTTGAAGTCAGGCAAACAGTAGTGTGTATTTTTTGCATGGTGACTTTCAAAAGACCAAGATATGAGAAAAAGTTCATTCAAATGAACAAACATAGAAAAAAAGTGTCAAAATGGACAAAACTCACTGCAGATGGTCGAGTAAAAGTTGAAATGATAAGCAGTCATTTCCATAAATATGGACACAGTGTTGAATAAAATCCATGGAAAAGCAGACGTTTAACTCAAAACCATTATGTAATTAAAGGACACCCACCTGTTCAGCATTGTTTCTTTTAGATTGCTCTCCTGCACATCCAAAATCACTGACTGCCATTCACTCGCATCCGATCATAATGTCTGTTTGCCCATACAGCATGCCTGTGAGTGATAGACTGCAGCAGGACTATGTGTTTTATTTGTTTGTTTTTTGCATGCTGTCAAGCAAATGATTGTGTGTCAGTGTCGTGGCAGGCAATTTGTATTTTCACACTGATCTTCCACAGGGAGGTCAGATAGCAGGGTTAGCTGCTGCAGAGTGTCACTGGTGGTGGCAGTAGTTGTTTTAAAGGTCCAATGCATAAACTTTACAAAACTATTTAGACAATATGACAGAAACTGACTAGACAGTAATATTCATGTATTAAGTGTGTGTACAATCACCTGAAAATAAGAACTCTTATGTTTTTGGTACCTTTTGCCTAAAACAGACAATCAGCTCTAGAAATGGCCTTTCAGGTTTAAATCAGCAACCACACAGCTAGATGCAACTAAATCTTACACACTGGTTCTTTGAAGTCAGTCTAAATGTAGGATTGATGATTAATTAGCAACTCAAACATTTACAATTCAAAACATTATTATATTCATTCTTTACCATATTTTATAAATATAAACACCTTTTAAGAATGTGAATCATGCATAGATGTGTCCACACTCATACGTGTCATTTGACTTTTCTATCTATCACATCTGACAGGATTCAAATGACCTGCAAATAAAGACGGGTGTTCATTCAAATCAGATGTTTTCATGCGGATTGGAAGCAGTTTGATGGAAATGTTCTGTCAGTGACCATGGAGACAAACAATTATGTTCTACAAATAAAGTTATACTCAGAAAAATACGGGAGATACTTCGTACTAATGCCATAAAAGAACCAATATGTAGTTGTATGCAGATGATCTAACTTATTATACCTTAATATAACTACATATATAAACTGTTTATAATCTCAGCTATGAGTTACTGCAATAAATTGTCTCAGATTCTGTTTTTCTTATTCTACTGAAACACTGTCCAGTCAGTGTCTCTTACTTATTGTTTGAATGACAACAGATCAGTTTTCCTGCTCGGTGTACAAAGAGAACAGGTAAAACCAAACAGCTGGGCAGAGCAAACCAGTATGCAGATAACAGCGCTATACATCCGTCATTATGACTCAGCAGTTGTGAGTTGTCCAAAGCAACACCAACAAATCCCCCTGTCAACCACAACCACTGCACTCCCGTGATGGCAACAATAGTGTTGAAAGCCCTCTGCTTTGATTGATCAACCTTGTCCCTGCCCACCTCCCCTGGCCCTGGACGAATCAGAACACAGAGAACACGAAGGCTGCAGAAAGAGATGACAATTGAAGAGAAGACTAAGCTGAGCAAAAATGGGATATTGGAAAGATCAGGGAGAGCTGTTACACCAAAGCAAAGCAGCCAAACACATACAATGCTGATATTTCTGATCCTGACCCCACCTGACTGCCTCAGCCCACGGTAGGTGACAGGGTGAACAACAGCCAGGTATCGTTCCACACAGGTCAGGACGTGAAACATCATCTGTCCAGGGAAAACAATATTCAAGAAAAAAACCCCAATCACCACCACATCTGAGAGATCAGTGTATTTGCCACAAAAGTAGATTATGCCTCCCAAAGCATAGATCAACTCCAAAGCAGCCAAATTGTAGGTGAAGATGTCGGAGTGGCTGGTTGTTGAAAAGGAGCGCTGCTGCCGCCATCGTTGGTGACCGAGGTAGAAGACGAAGAGGTAGAGAGGGAGGAGGACGAGGGTCTTGGTAACAAAGAAGGAAGTGAAGATGAAATGTCCAACTCTGGAGTCAGAGCAGTGGAATAAAGGGAGGGAGGAGTTGACTGGCGTGGTGGTTTGTGTGGAGTTGCTTTTTTTGGAGGAAAGGAAGAAAACAGGGACACAATTAATAATTATTAATAATAACTGAGACATGAAGCAACAGTGTTTCAATACTGAAAAATGTTTAGCACTCACCTTCATCTCAAAGATGATTAAAGTTATTTCAAAAGTAGCAGTTTTACAAGACTAAATGTTTTTATATTTTTTCAGATACATTCATTTTGAGTGAGAGACGCTCAACGTGAATTGGTTTATGGTGGCAGGCAGCAATATGCTGCTGTATACAAACATTACTTTAAGCTAAAACATATTACATATTAAGTTAAATTTGCAACTAACTAAAATTTTTGTTCTCATTTTGGACATAGTAATTCAGATTTTTATTTAGCATCTGATGATTTTGACGTAATAATTTCATCATTAATAACTTTTAACTTTTTCCCCTTTCTTTGCAAACAAATCTTAACTTAATCATGGAAATATTTTTTCAGAAAAGATAGAATTGAACTAAATCCCTTCTTAAGAGTAAAATTACATTAAAGATTCATTTTCAAACTAGCAGTTTCAAAATAGAAATTATTACACTAAATCAACAACCCATTAAGCCCAACTATCAGACTGAGAGATGCTTTTGAAGTCTTAGAAACAGTATGATGTATATTTTGACTTTTTATTTTGCAAGATATGAGAAAGTGTTAATTTAAACAGACAACAACAACAACAACGAAAAAGTATGAAAATTAAAAAAACTCAACATTTTATTTACATAAATATCCACAAAAAAAGCAGACGCTTAACTGGAAACCATTATGTAATGAAAGGACACCCACCTGTTCGGCATTGTTTGTTGCACGTCCAAAATCACTGACCGCTATTCACTTGTATCTGGTCATGACGTTCATTCATGCTTGTGTGTGTGTGTGAGTGTGTATTCATATCAAAGTGACTGACTGCAACAAGACCGCAGCGTTTTTTGCATATTGGCAAACAAATGATTTCATGTCACTCTATACTGTACATCGTGGCAGGCAAATTGTGTTTCCACATTAATCTTTAGCGTCAGCTGCTGCAGAGTCCAATGCATAACATCTAGGAAGCTCTATTTAGACAATATGGCAGAAATTAATTGTACAGAAATATTTTATAGTTTTAAGTATATGTATAAGCTCCTGGAAAAAAAGTTGTTTTTACTATGTAACTATGATAATGATGGCCGCAAAATAGATGGAAAATGTAAAATGCTCTATGTTAAGCCAGTGTTAAGTTTGTCCGTCCTTGGGTACTATAGAAACATGGAGGTTCACCATGGTGGGCAGAGGACATGCAGTGTCTGTAGATATAAAAGTCTCTTCAAAAGTATTGAAAACATATTGATTCTTATTTTCAGGAGATTACACACTTATATGTGTCCACACTCATACATGTAATTTAACGTTTCTATTTATCACATCTGACAGGATTCAAATGACCCGCAAATAAAGGCTGGTGTTTATTCAAATTAAATGTTGTCATGCAGACTGGAAGCAGTTTGATGGAATTTTTTTGTCAGTGACCATCAACGCAAACATTTGTATTCTACAAATAAAGTTACACTAAATTAAGGTGCGAACTGGATCCAACAATAGTTCTGATGGCACAGATGAACCATTTTTAGTTCCACAAAGAACTTTTCAGCAAGAGGCATTCTGCAAACGGTTCTTCTTCCCCAAAAGTGGTTCTTTGAAGCACTATAAATGGTGCAGTAAATTTTGGTTCTTTACACAAGCACTTTCTAAAGTTCTATGTGGACAAACAGGTTCGTTAAGTAACCTCTTTGAAATGGTTGAAAACATGGTAACAAATGTTCTGTTCTTTTGGGAGAAGAAACTGATTCAGGAAAAATACTTAATCAGTAGCGTACAGGCCCAATTTTATTGAAGGTCACAGAATCAAAACAATAAAGACAATGTACATGCAAACATTAAAAACAGAATACACAACCCATACATATATACGATGCAAACAGATGAGGGAGTTTAAAGTGAGCATTAATTGAACAATTTGTCCATTCTGGTTGTGGAATAACTTCAGACTGATCACAATTAATTAAAGAAAATCCAATGACATTCAGAGTGTGATGTCCATGATAAAGTCTGTAAGTGTCTGTTAAAGGTGTTGTAGTGAATTGGGCCTAGAACTGATCCCCATTGCACATGAAAAGTGCTACTAAAAGGCCAGATTAATATTTAGTTAGAGGTTCAAAAAGAGTTCTCCAATTGTACCAGCAGGGTTAACCCTCGAGATCTTAGTAGATTTCTGAAATGTTGCTGCAGTTCACTGAGAACCATGACTCAAATGATTTAATGATGATAAAGTTGTTTTTACTTACCAAATATGAGGCAAGTTTGATTCAACACTTTAAAAAAAACGTCAAAACAAGTAGCAGTAAAACTGTTGTAAATACATATTTCTTTCAAGCATCCCACTTTTTGATAACAAACAACAAAGATGTGGTAGAATGATGTGGTTAGTGTTTTTTGGCAGTTTTTTTTTTGGCAATGAGAAAAGACCTTAAAATTTCTGTAGAAAAATCACTGCGAGTCTCTTCACTCTTCGGTAAATTGTCCCCCCAAAAACAGCCTCTGTCTGGGCAGAGAGAGCAGGTTAAGTCCCTCTGTTTACTGATGGTCATTATGTGATGTCATGTGAGCAAAGCACTTGAACTCACAATGTCTTTGTCTCTTCGTATTAAGCCGTTAGCTTAGTTAAGCTCATTTTACATGCTTTGATACACTGGGAATGATTTTAAAATGATGGGCTCTCTCAGGCACTATGGGGTCCAGAGCATTAGAGAAGATAAAGAATATGAAATATTATAATATGAAATAATATAATAATATTAATGCAAATAAAACTGCACTGATTTTTGTTTTTCTTGATACACTAACTTTTCCTTTAACTCACTGTGTTGTTCCCTAGTAATAATAATGACAGTCTATAGTGTCATTCACGCTTATCTCAGATGATCTGATTCCACATGTACTAATCTGATTCAGTCTTCATCCTGGCACAGTGTTGTGTTTACAGCCTGGTAGTTTTCCTGCTCTGTGTAGAAACAGCAGAGGTAACGCCAGACTGCTGGGCAGATTGAACAGTAGTGAAGCATTCAACACCAAACACCGCAAACTGCAACTTGTTGTTGGTAAGAAGGTCACCAAATTGCAAACTAGAGTCCCTCCAAACCTAAACAACAACACTCCCATTATGATTATGATGGTGTTGAAAGCCCTCTGTTTTGATTGGTCAACCCTCAACTTGTTCCTACCCACCTCCCCTGGTCGTGGGCGAATCAGAACACAAAGAACACGAAGGCTGCAGGAGATTACAGCTATTAAAGAGAAGACCATTAGAAAGAAACCTGGTATAACACTGTACTGAGGGTAGGATTTCACCATAATCATGAAAGCTATCCCTCCAAAGCCCTGCAGCCAAATAAAGCCAGTGCTGATATTTCTGATGCGGATCCTGGTCACCTGTTTCAGTCTCAGGTAGGTGATGGGGTGAACAACAGCCATGTAGCGATCAGCACAGGTCAAGACAGGTAGGAACATCTGTCCAGACCAGGGGAAAGCCATAATGGCATTTCCCACATCTGCCATCACAGGTAGATTAGGTAGAGGTAGATGTGTGATGAAAATGATGATGGTACCCCCGAATATTCCAATGAGCTCCATGACAGCCATGTTGTAGGTGAAGAAATCACAGGAACTCATGACTGCTTCTGAGGGACGATGTTGTTTCCATTGCTGAAATCCCAAATAGAGGACAAAGGTGGAGAGTGGGAGGACGAAGACAATGTAGATAAAGACGGAAGCACTGAACATCTGTTCACCAACAATGCATGGAGAGAAATAGCAGGAGTGCTGAGTAGGAAAGGAGCCATTAGTGGATGATGAGTTGTTGACAGACATTTTGAAACGTAGTAGCCTGTAGAGAAGAGAGACACGTAGATAATTAGATTTAATTTAAAGTTAAAGTTAATTGAAAACAACACTAAAGTCTACTAGCATGCTAACACGCTCAAAGGGACAGTGCTAACATGCTAATGTTAAGCACTCTTTGTTTAGCACATTAGCATGCTAACATTTTCTAATTAGTTGCAAACACAACTCAGGTTGATTCTTATGTCAATCGTTTTGGTCATAAATCAAAGTACTGGACAAATAAACTGTGTGATAACGAGACCTGAATCTTTGTTTAATTTGCATCAAACATAACAAAGACTGATGGGACTGGCAGCTGTTTTGCATGTATTTGGTCATAAACCAGAATAATGGACAGATTTATTTTGGATCTGATGATGGTGTTAGGTGTAAAGTCAAAGTATCACCAAAGTTATTACAATTCATCATGAATGTGTGAACAAAATGTCATGGCAATCAATCCAACAGCTGCTGAGACATTTCACTGAAAAACCACAAATGCCAACCTATTGGAGGAATAGTATCACCGTATCAGTATCATCTGTACAACATTTCATGGCAATCCTTTAAATACTTGAAATATTTCGATTGGTGGACCCACTGACTGTCTACGTCAATATTGCTACCTTAAATACTCTTGGTGCAAACCATTAATAGCAATGGAAATAGCTTCCACTTGGGTGTGGCCCATGGCATTTTAGTTCAGAACTTGGTTTGTGATAATTGATATGACAAACCATGTAAGTCCAAAAAAAGTGATAATTAAGAAATGTAGCAGGCATGGCCTACGGAATTTTAGCCTATTACACCGCTTGTGATTGGACTATGTAATGACACATACTTTATGTTAAAATCCAAATGAAATGCTACAACATACTCTGTAATTCACTTGTCCTGTCTTCTCCTCAGAAACTAAAAGAAAGAAATTTTATTTTCTAGTTTCTGATTTCGTGTTAGGTTTTGCATTAATTCAAGGGAACACCTTTGTGGTATCCGTAGATGGAGGCTTTATTTTGAGACACTGAGCCAGACAGCAGCGTTTCCTCCTTCTAAACAGGGATACCTTAGCTTGTTGAATGAGGCACCAAACACTGGGGGAAAGTGCATGTTTTACATCTTGAAAGTTGCATTAAAGTATATAATAATTATTTCTACGAATGTCTTTAACCACTTCCGTCAATGTTAGCTACAGTTTCAATTTAGAATGAAACATTACAACAATCAGCAATAAGATTAATAAAAATCTTTCACCTCACCAAAAGTGTTGGTTCCTGATCTTCCTTCTCTCGTCGTCAAAGCGACTGCAGTGTGAGTGTGTGCGTATGTTGCGTTTCGTGTGTTTGTGTGTATTTGTGTATTTTCTTCCATTAGGAAAAAAAAAAAGAACAGTCATCACTCATTTACTTTGTGCTTCTTGCAGCATGTTGTCATGTTTATTTTTCCACATGTAGTTCATGTTAAGTGTTCATCATGCTTCATTTAGTCTCGGTGTTTGACAGGATTTAAATCACCTGTAAATCAACTGCTGCTTATTCAAATCAGAACATCTGTGTTTCTCGGTTTGGCTGCGTTACTTGACTGTGTGTGAGGGAAAGTGCATTTGTGCACTGCAAACTATCTTACAGCAGAGCATATTTAAACAAACCACAAAAACAAACAATAATAAATAGCTAAAAGCTATAAGACTACACACATAAACTATTTTTAGAAGTTATTTAAAATCTCCTCCCGAGGTCAGTCCACAGTCTCGGAGCTCGAACTGTAAACATCACCTTTTAGTTTATAGCTGGACCCGAGAAACAACTAAGAGTGTCATATCAAAGGATGTCAGTGAACAAGAAGGAAATAATCAGCTAAATGACTTGGGGCAAGGCCTTGGCAGTCGAATTTTGAATGCGGTGCAGTCGGGAGAATTACAGTAATGCAATATTGAGTAATTGAATGGGATAATGGCTCCACATATGACCGATATCTTTCTTTTATTAGCTGCAGAAAGTTTTGTGACATAAGGTTGTGGTTGTCGTGAAGGTAGGTTGCTAGTGTTCTGGCAGTGATTTGCTAGGTCACAGCTTAGCCAGATCTGTCATCTGCATAAAAATGGAAAATTATTTTATGTCTACAAATATTATGGCAAAGCAGGAGCTTGAAAATGGAAAATAAAATTGTACCTAGCACAGAGTCCTGTGGCACCCCATAGTGAACAACTGTTGCAGAGAACTGTCCAACACCCACCCAGGTTTCCAGACTGTCAATAGCATGAAATGCTGCACTTACTTACAAGACAACCAGAAAGAAGTTATGGCCATCATCAGCTGCCAGCAAAAAGTCATTTTAAAGGCCTGCAGCCGTTGTCTTTATAGGCAAGGTGCAGCTAGAGTAGCTCGAAAGCTGAAATGGCTTGTTTTAAACTGGAAGCTCTTTTTGTGACGTCAACCAGTGAAGTTACAAATATTTTCTTATTGAGTGAGACTGAAGACATCCATGGGATCCCAGGAAGGCCATTGAAGTTGAACTTGTCTGCATTCATGTCATGTCCCTGGTTGCCCTGCTTGAATCGTGACATGTTTTGCAATATGCAAAAAAATCTCCATCCGTCACTCTGACACATCAAATATTGTACACGCACAAGCATTAATCTATGAAGCAGATGTCAGTGAAGGTCAGTTGGTGAGACTGGAGACACAGGAGAAGAACATTCAGAAAACATTGCCGCCAAGGTCAGTGTCATTTATTAACTTAATCTTTAACTTTATCAAAAGGTTTAAATAATCAATCAATCAATTAATCAATAACAATCATGTTGTTCCATAGTTATTACCAAATGTTTTTTTCTGACTAAATTACAGGTACAGTTAAAAGTCACAGGACCTCTGGTTTTCATAAAGTTTGATAAATTATTTTTACTTCATATCCTACTTCTAAAACATGTGAGGGTTTTTTTTTAACTTACTAAATAAATTGGTTTGGCTAGAGTAATCGTAGGAAAAGACAAGTTAATGTGAAAAGATCATTTTCTAGTTCAAGATTTAGTACATATGTTTTTAAGGCGATGTGACAAGCCTCCACTAGGGCACAGTTGTTTATTGTTTTCCTTCTAAGTCTCATCCCATTCTTTCTTCTTTTGTCAGTGCCTCATTTTCTCGCCCTCCAACTCAATATGTCAGTCAACTCTTCCTTCAACTCCTCCAATTCCTCCATTCATCTCCCCGTCATTTGCTTTGGATCCAGACCTGGAATTTTCATCTTCGTAGCCTTCTCCGTGACCAACGTCTTCCTTCTGCCGCTCTTCATCCTCGTCCTCTACGTGGGCTACCAACGACGAAGGCAACAACGCTCCGGTTCAGCTGCAGGGATGACGAGTCACTCTGACATCTTCACCTACAACATGATTGGCCTGGAGTTGATCAGTGTCTTGGGGTGTTGCTTTTACTGTTGTGGTGCCTTAACAAATGTTCAGGCTATAGTATTGGTGGGGATGGATATATTCTCCATCACCTCACCTGGACAGACCCTTTTCCACCTCCTCACCTGCGTGGAACGCTACCTGGCTGTGATTCACCCCATCGCCTACCTGGGCCTGAGGCACGCAGGTGGAGTTAGGATCAGAAATATCAGCATTGGGTGTGTCTGGCTGTTTTGCTTCGGATCGCTGGTTCTGACCAAAGTCTTTCGCAAATTTTTCACCAGCTATGCAGCTTCTGTTCTCCTGGGCTGTTCCTTAATTGTTGTGTCTTTCTGCAGCATTTCTGTTCTCTGCGTACTGATTCGTCCAAGACAAAGGGAAGTGGGTGGGAAGAGGCAGCAGGTTGACCAAACAAAGCAGAGGGCCTTCTACACCATCATAGCCATAATGGGAGCACTGTTGTTGAGATTTGTTGGAATCCTAGTTAGCAATGCCGTCTACACTTCAATTCTGACCGAAGATAGCTGTGTGGTGGGGATATCTCTATTCTGGTTGACTCTGCCCGGCAGTCTGGTGTTACCTCTGCTGTTTCTACACAGAGCTGGAAAACTGCCAAGCTGTAAACACGACACTGTACCAGGATAAGGATTTAATTTGAGCGTCATAAAGCAAATAAAAAATCAGAATTTAGATTAGAAGGAACATCTTAAACAGTTTTGTGTCATATATAATAAACTAGGATAAACATAGATTGTAGACTTTTATTCAACTATTTATTTGTTTTTGGCTGTATTTCATTTAAATTTAACATTTAACACTAGCAACATGCTCCTTAGATAGCAGTGTCTCTTGGTTTGTCAATAGGTGTGTAATCTAGATTAGATAAACCATAAACATATTCTGATTCACATTTTGAAGTATTGCATTGGAAAAGTTTGATGGAAAAGCAAAATTTGGAAAGGAAGTTTTTAATGAATGCTCTAAATCTGAGATGGAAACACTTTTTCTGACATTTAAGTCACATGATCAGCTTTTCTCCTCGACAGTCTCCTCATGACTCATATCGCTCTATAATACATCCATGATCGATCCACACAGATGATGAAAACCCTTCTTACTGTTTAGTTCAACTCCTAATTATCACATAAAGGTAGTGGATGGATGGAAGTACTCACTCACATCTTCCTTTGCTGATTTACTCGAATTTCAGTTAAGATGTTGCAATACATTTGGTGATCCCTTGACTTTTCTTCTAATGCCACCATGATGTTCAAATGTTTGTTTTTGTGTTATTTGTCTGAACAAGTATTGGATGGATTGCCATGGAGACATTCACGTTCCCCTTGGGATGAATTGTAAAAACTTTGGTTAACCCTTAATCTTTAACCTACTGACATCATCGGATCAAAAAATTCATTTGTTTATGACTCTTGCGATAACATACCCAGCAGCCACATGTATGTATCTATGTAACAATGCTATGTGTGACTCATTTAACTGATGAAACATGGCACACTGGTTGGGGTCATAAAGACTAATATTATTTGCATTAAAGGTCATTAGGAGGCAAATACAAAAGATTTGTCACTAAAGGCAACCACTGTCTGCATGACCCCTTAATTTGACTAAACGCCTGTCCTTGTTTGCAGGTAATTTGAATTCTGTCATACATGATT
This sequence comes from Argyrosomus regius, assembly GCA_946959425.1. Taxonomy (NCBI): domain Eukaryota; kingdom Metazoa; phylum Chordata; class Actinopteri; family Sciaenidae; genus Argyrosomus; species Argyrosomus regius. The sequence goes on from OX336903.1 coordinate 1,476,589, forward strand.
GACTGAAGCATAGCTATGATATGGAAAGCAAAAGAATACTTTTGTTTATAATGGGATGTGTGAGATGGAGGGGGTGGAGAATTGGGGTCCAGCTGTGGGTGTTGGGGTGGAGGGTTTTTGCTTGTTTTTATGTGAAGCACTTTGTGTTACATTTATTGTATAAATAAAGTGCTATACAAATAAAGTCTGATTTATTGATTGATTGATTGATTGATTGATATATGTTCCTTAATAGTCTGGCATATTAAAATAAATAAAAAAATAAATAAAATACAATTACTGGTTCTCTCATTATTTCTTTATTTCTGTTCTTTTTGAGGCATGGACTTTCCCTAAAAACTATTTCAGTGTCCAGGAGTAAGACTGTACTTGGACCTGTGTGTTGAGCAATTTGAAAAGATTGTGTGTGTGTGCTGAATTTTACAGAGGACAAAAAAAAACCAACTGTTTATGTTGCATCATGCAAAATAGCACACAGCCCTGCTGCTGTCTGCGCATGAGCATCACCAACACACTCACTCACTCATGCACCAAGTCACTGAGTTTGGAAACATCAGAAACACTGACAAGGTGGGTGTTCTTTAATGACTTAATGATTTTACAGGAATATTCATGTTGGTCTTTTTCAACAGAGGTCGTTCGTACAAAAGTAACCAGCTTCAGCTAATGTTCACTTTTATTAGTATTTTATTCTCCAAACTTTATGTTGATAGTTTTATGGTATTATGTCCCGTGATCATGGTTTCACCACACAAAATATAAATACTGGGTGTTCTGTGGAAAACTTATCTAGTGTGTTGGTTTGATGGTTCATGGTTCAAAAACAGTGAATACCTGTAATATCTGAGATGAACCTCCTTTTAGCATTCTAAAATATTATTCACAATGTGTCATTTGGGATTTGATTGAACTTTTTTTCTTTGGTAACTTTCAGAAAGAGTTTGATCTGTTATAAAACTAAAAATATATACAACCGGAACCTTAAAAATTTGGTGGTGGTCCACTCATAAAGTAGTGTGATAGTCCAACAATGTAATAGCTTAATATTTTAAATTAAAAATCAAATCAAATTCATGGCATAACAAAAACAGCCCATTCCTTTTTATCTCAGCAAGTTGTGGGGTTAAAGAGTAATCAGTCAATAAGAGCAATCAATGAGTTGTTGTTTTCGTTGCTAAAGGAGCTTTTTGATAGAGTTGCAAAGTGAGTTAATTCAGGTGCCCCTGAGTGATGGCTGGAGAGTTTCTATGAGTTTAGTGTCAGTATCAGAATATGAACAACTGTGGTACAAGCCAGTAATGGAAAAGTAATATACAAATATACTAAGCATTAAATCCTTTAACGTATACCAGAAAAGACAGCTGGAAATCATTTAGAAAGCTAATACACAATGTGCAGCTTATATGAATTCACTTATAGATTTTAGGTGAGTATTGGATGCTTTGACAATTGTATTGCATAGTGTTTTCTTCCTAAATACAACAAAACTGAAATTATAAAAACGTTTCTCCATGAGACCTAGAAAGTAGTCAGTTATTGTTACATTAAAGGGGAGGCCTCTATTTTGCTATTTAAGAAACATTGTGTAGAGCAGTATGAAATATAATTTATGTAGCCTGTGTCTAAATTTATCTTCTCCCGTTTATCATTCTTTACACCACGTGTCTCCTCATTTATCCCCCGAATTTCATTCTTCTGTTCAGGCCAACAGCTGCATACAGTCAATATGGCAGATAACTCTTCTTCCACCTCCAACTCCAGTGATTTTCTATCCTTGTTTTGCGACAACGTCAGCGCATCCAATAAGATGGCCATGGTCATCTTTGCCGTAAAAACCATCCTCATGCTGCCTCTCTGCACCGTCGTCCTCTACCTAAGTCATCGACAATGGCAGCAGCAGCTCTCTTTTACAGCAACGAGCCACGCTGACATGTTCACCTACCACATGATTGCCATGCAGATGATCTGGTTCTTAGGTTGCGTTTGCTTCATTTATGGCAAATATGCAAATCTCCTAGAGATGAAAATGTTAGGAGTCTATCTTTCTTTCATGGTCTTCTATGGAGAGACCTTCTTTCACATGCTGACCTGTGTGGAGCGATACCTGGCTGTTGTTCACCCCATTACCTACCTGAAGCTAAAACAGGCACGTGGGATCAGGATCAGGAACATCAGCATTGGGTGTGCTTGGCTGCTGTCCTTTACATCGATGGGTTTATTGCCTTTCTACCCTTTCAAATTCCCCAGCCTCCCATTCCTCTGTGTTTTAGTCTTCTCCTTAACGGTTATATCATTTTGCAGCCTTTCAATTCTCTGTGTTCTGATTCGCCCAGGGCCAGGAGAAGGGAGCGTGAATATGGAGCGAGTTGACCAATCAAAGCAGAGAGCTTTGCGCACCGTCACTACCATAATGGGATTGCTGTGCTTGTGGTTTGTAGGGTACCTTGTTTCCATTCTTCTGGAACAGTTTCCACAGATAGACAACAGTGTGACTTGTGTGTTGCTTACAGCTGTAGGCTGGTTTAATCTGCCCTGCAGTTTGTTGTTACCTCTGCTTTATCTACACAGGGCAAGAAAACTACCATGTTGCTGTTAGACCAATGAGCAAAGACCTGATTATAGTCCATTACCCAAGCATAGTTGTAATGATTCAGTTAAATTTGAGAAATTGAGAGCATACTGTAAATCAGCACAGGATTTTGCAGTTTTGTGTGTTATAGCTGCTCATTTAAATGCTTTTTGTAAAATGCTATTACTAAAAAATACAATTTCTTGGATATTAGAGGTAATTGCTGGAGTGTTTTGTGTATTTGTTATGATGATTTGGGGTAGGTGCTACTGATCACTTGCTAGAAAATACTATATGTTTGCAGTAGTCACAGTTCTAGCACTACTTGTGATTGTAGTAGTAGCATCAGTTGCATTAACAGCAGTACTCAGAGGTATGATCTAATGTTTCTCTGTGGACTTGTCAAAGACAAAGATGGCTGACTTGACTCGATTGAATCTGACTACAGACCTGAATTTTTTTAATCAAAGTTTGTTCTGCTCCAAACCAGACTTGCTCTCTCAAACACACATGTTGGTCTTTATGTACTTGTGGGGATCCATGTTAGCATAATGCATTCCTGAGCCACTAAGCCTAACCTTCACAACTGAATGACAACAACAACAAAAACACACCTTTTTAAAATTGCTATTAATGTTTAGCTCAGTCTAATGTGTTTTTAGTGTACTATTTTATATTGTTTTGCTGATTTGATGTTCTTTTTATGTACAGTGTCTTTGAGTATCTAGAAAAGCGCTTTTACATAAAATGTATTATTATTATTATTATTATTTCCACAAACCTTAACCTTAAAACCAGGTCTTAACCTTCAAACTGTGCTTTTACGTAATGAGGCCTGACCAACATGCCCTCACAATGCAGAAATGTCCTCACTACAATGGCTGGAAATGACATTGGTCCTCACAAATATGCAAATAAAGGCCTACATACACACAAAGAAAACAGGTGCTGGTCTGGTCTATTGGTGACACCTGTTACACTAAATCCACTGATTTTATGTTTTAGACTTGTTTAACTGTACACAATAGTACTGTACATGTATTATAATATTACTGTTTTCATTGGAAGAATAAATGCCACAATAACTAACGCAATACATGTCAGTGTTTGACTGCTTTTTGGTTGTTATCTCTACACAGCAGTATCAGGGCCAGTGTTGGGTAGTAACACGTTATTAGTAACGCCGTTACTGTTTTCAGTAACTAATAACGTAACGCGTTGTTTTCTTAAATTCAGTAACTCCGTTTCCGTTACCAAACGCTGCGTTACTCCGTTCCTTTTGGTGAGGTTTTACATGGGTTTTACAACGGCACACAGTTCCCATAACATTTTAGCGATCAATAAAGTTTAATTGAATTGAAAAACAAAGCATTTGTCGCCCTGTAGCGCCCCACACGTAAACAAACACGCGCCATGCAGAGGACTGTACAGGTCAGGGCACGGCATGATGGCGAGCGGAAGGGGAGGATAAGTTTCTCCTCGTGGAGGTATTCACATTATTTTAAACTGGAGAGCAGAGGGGAAAACAACATCTCGGTAACTTGTAGATTGTGTCCCGGTTCAAAAGTACTTTCAACGGCGAACAACAGCAACAGCAACCTGCTGAAGCACCTGGAGAAGCGGCATGCTAAAAGTTAGCAGCTAAGGTAGCTAACGAGCATCCGAGACGGAGTCAGACAGCAGCGAGCTTGTTTCTGAATACCAAATAAGAAAGATAGGCTTGCAGTTTGTAGCCTATGGAAGACTTTATGGCCTGACTGAAATAAATAGGCATTGAAAAAATACTTTGGTGTTTGTGTCAAGGTTTGTGTTGGTGCACAACGGATCATACTGCTTGGATGATTAGATTCAGTGATGTGGAAGCAAATGAATTGAAACAGTTGTTTTAATCACCAGTCTGTATTATTCAGTATCAGTACAGAACTGAAATGACGGCTAGAGGGGAACTCAATCAATCAACCTTTATTTAATGGGAGCAATGGAAAAACGTTGTACAGTAACTAAAAAGTTACTTTCCCAGTAACGCATTACTTTTTGGTTTAAGTAACTGAGTTACTAACTGAGTTACTTTTTACAAAGTAACTAGTAACTGTAACTAGTTACTATTTTTCAGTAACTAGCACAACACTGATCAGGGCTGTCCTACATGATGTGCATGCATCAGTCTGACTCGATTCAGAGAAATCACAGAGCTCGTCGTCTATCCTCGAATCAAGTTTCAAAAGAGTTTTCTTAATTTTAATAAAGCTGTGTCACTTTGCTGCTTCGTCCACAGACCGACAGGTGTCCTGTCAGAACATATGTTGTCCGTATGGGTGTGTCTTGGCACATACATATGTGGAAAATATACAGAACTGTGGGTTATTTGCATGCAGAATGCTCACAAAACCAAACCACAACCAATCGCTGCCATTTAGGAATCAATGCTTTATTTCAGTGTTGAGTGTTGTGTGAATATTAAAGAGACAGTCCATACCAGTGAACAGACATGACAGATAGTAAATACAGAGAGAGAGAAAGAGCAGGCAAGTGACACTGTAAGAAACCGATCAGTACTTTAAGAGCTGTGTTTCAAAAACACCACATATCCATTTGAGGAAAAGAATGATACACACCCGAACTACATGTGTAAATATTTGTAATGACAAATTACATTTTTCTGTTGTTGATTTCTTGTAAGACTTTGAATTCCCTCGAATGGATTTGTAGTCTACAAATGAGCTATTTGTTTGAAATGGTTATTAGCTAACTCTTACTTACGTTTGCAATACATTTCAAATCAAGATTACTGAGAAGGCAATTCCATCATATCGACTTTGAGACAACATTCATATGTATTATTGACATTAAGGCTGAATCTCCAGCAAACAAGGCCCAGATTACTTTAAGAAACACAACCTGATTTTTGTTGAAACAATCAATAGTGCTAAAAAAAATCCCAAACGTCTCCCAACTCACTGTTGATGAGCAAAATTTGAAATTTAGCAGCTCTATTGTGCATTAAACAAAGACAGAGAATGTACTTCTAACAAACAGACTGAGGACATGAACTCCTTTTGGGACTGTGACAATTTTAATCTATTATTCTTATTGAACATGCACTTATCACACTGATTTTTTTGTTTTTTAAAGAAGAGACAGCTAGCATTGTTAGCATTTTGCTATGAAACCAATGGCTACAAATAACCAAAAACTATTGCGTTAGCTTATAATTAAAGTTAGTTACACCCGACAACTCATTGTTTATAAGCTTACTCACATTATTCTTACCTACGGCTAACATATTAGCTTTGTGCCAAAAGTGTCCATTGGTTTCGATCGGAAATGCAATGCTAACCGGCCATTTTTGCTAACTGGCTAAATTTTTACCCCCACAGCATGACAACTTTCATTTGACAAAAAATAATAATAGAAGTTAAGAACAGAAAAGAATGAAGAATTGACGCTGATTTGTCCACTCACAACAGTCAATAAAAAATGTATCAAATACCAACAATCATATTTTGATTCAACATAACAGACAGAAATATAATGGGCACTTAAGATTTGCAATGCACATGGTGGAACACAATCAAATGGCAAGATAGAAAGATTGAAATAAATAAATAAATAAATAAATAAATAGATAACAGTAATAACTTACATGAACTTATCTGAAAGCATTTCATCACTTGTGAACAAATTAAGTTATTGATTATTGTTTATTTTCTTCCTGCTTCAATAAATATACTGACAGACAACATCATGTTAATAACTGATTGACTTCCTTTACCACAAGCATCTGTTAGTCCATAAATCTGTATAAATAATGATGAAGGTTAAAACTAACTTAAATGCTTTTCTTGCCTATTTCACAATCAATGTAAATGCTTTGTATTGCAATTATAACTATCACATAGTGCTTTTCAAATGAAGTCATTTTTAAATGCTTTTGTCTCACGTTCCTTCTGCTTACTTAACTTTACTGTAAATCTTCTTAGGAGTGGGTTAAAATGGGAGCTCACAGTTGAAATGCATAGTGGTATGTTTGATGTCAACAATCACATAATACAGAGGCATGCGTCTAGAACACTGAGGCGTTGTTTTATGAGTGATGACATGTGGGACACATGAAATTGTACAAGCCACCGACAGCACTTCTCGGACTTCTTAAAGCATTCGAGTATCCTTGGTGATGATGAGAAATGAATCAAAACATTCGAGAGAATTTCCTCCCCAATGAACTCTTGTTTTTTTCATTACTGAGACAGCGAGCAGAAAACTGAGTGTGTAAAAATGTTACTGATTCCAAATATGTTCATGAATTTGAGCATTTTACATGATATTATTAAAGGTATTCTCACAAATATATAGGATAGATTTATAGACCTTTTTCTTTATCTCCTTGCAACAGATTCCTCAGGAAAAATATATAAACACTCAAACCAAGCATAGACAGACAATGCTGCTCTTCAAAGCTACCGTGTCAATCAACCAAAGAAAATCAATCGTTCAGACAATCAGAATAAGAATCAAGCAATCATTTTCTACTGATGAATCTATTGCCTAAGACTTGTAAAGAATACTAGCATATGGCAAGAAACAAAATAAACATTCCATATTCAGACAATCCTAATGTACAAACAATGAACAACAGGTTAAAAGTGGCCCATGTCTTAGTTTAATAATGTTTTTTATGACCGTCACAGAGTGAGTAGTCAATGGTATAATCAATGGAGGTTTGTCTAGGCATGTGTGCCCCTTTTTAAGCAAATCCTTGCTTCATATTTACAGATTTTTTTTTAAGTTAACTGCTTTAACCGAGGGCACCCTAACATGCTCTAAGAGTTGGTAGCTAACGTTAGCTTACAAATGTTAGAGTTGATGTTTGGTGTACAAATGTAAACTATGGTACAGAAGCTGTAGGGGAAGTCTGCGGTAATGACCTAGAGTAATATGTGATGTCAAACCAAGACGTAGACCTCTTTTAGCTCACTGGGCATCATTTTGTCAGTTACATACAATATGAGAAGGCAGAAAACTTTTCATCTTCCACTCCATTCTGTCCAAAACACTATCCTTTATGTATTCATTCATGCCTTTGACACACTTCTGTGATCCCTTTATCTATCATTCACTCCATTGTGGGTTCAGGAAGCAGTGGTTTTCCAAAGATATTCTTGTCATCCTCTTTTGCAACCTTTATTTGTTCTTCATTTTTTATTTAAAGCCTTGTTTCTTCCATTCCTTTATTTCTGCTAATGCCAAACTCTGAGAAAGAGGGATTTCTCAAATTTGACATTATGAATCAGTCTTTGCATAACTGTTCTTAATCCAGTCATCACTCTGGCTCCCGTTATGTCTTAAATTTGCATGATGGCTGCAAACTCTTGAATATGTCCATTCCCCCTTGTTTGTCCAACCATTCTCTGCAATACACTGTTCAATTTGTTGACCATCCTACTTTATTGAAATCAAAGATGTCAAAACTAGATTGACTTCACTGAGGTCTAATGATGTAATAATGGATAATCTTCGTTGCTTCCTCCTCTTCATTTTTATCCTCCATCCCTCCTTTCATCATTACAGGCAGTGGGTCATGCAATAATTCCTAGAGTTTGACATCGTGCACCATATTTTGCGACTCCAACAACTGCTCTCCCTATCCGTCTCTCCTGCCTCCACTTCATTTCTCCATCCAAGCCTCCATCATTGTAGGTAGCGGTAGACTTTGAAGCAGTGGTTGCCAGAGTCGGCCACTACCACATGTCCATCTGAGGTCAGAGCCAGACCTTGGGGTCCATATAGAGGGTCTGCTGATGTGTTGATGTAGGAGAGGAAGGAGCCACTGCCGTCAAACACCTGGAAATGTTTGAACACAGAGGGAATGTGAGTTGATAAAAAAAAAACTCCCAACACTGACAACGTTGACTTGCACTGTGCCGCACGTTTGTACCTGTATTCTGCTGTTGCCCCAGTCAGCTACGATGATGTTCCCATTAACATCCACCGCTACACCAGTGGGAGCGTTGAACTGGCCATTTCCCTCACCATTGGAGCCAAATTTCAACACCAGCTCCCCGTCAGGAGTGAAAACCTTGCAGTGACAGAAAAAGAGAAAAATCCATATTCATGCATCCTATTAAGGGATCCTTAAGCAACAAAAAAACCTACCTAGACTCAACGGAGAGAGAAATATATTCAGGTAATGTTACATCTGTAAGGGTCTTACCTTTACAGAGTGGTTATGGAAGTCAGTCACGATGATCTCATTGTTCTTGTTAACTGCTGCAAAGTGTGGACCTTCAGGACAGGAGCACCAAAATGTCAAAAGCAGGTTTGACTGCTTATATCTCAAATGACACTTCAACACGTGCAGGCGCTTGCACCTTAACTAAAATTTGCTGCTTACACTTCTAATTCTTTAAATACTTAAAACTCCAATTGCACATTTGACAATAATATTGGAAATATGTGTGATTTTAATTAGAAGATTATAATTCAATCTATAAAACATTCAAGACATGGCATCATTGTCTTATTCTTGAGGCTTTTTTATTTCTTTAAAAAAATACCTGCAAATTGCTTGTCACCGTTGCCTCGACTACCGAACTTGCTGATAAGCTTGCCGGTCAGCTGAAAGATGAAGACAGTGCATGCCTTGTTGTCAACCACGATCACATGACCATTCTGGTCCACGGAGACGCCCTTTGGACCCATAAGTCTACCAGAGCCGAGCTTTGCCTAATGGGAAAGAACCATTTCACAAAATACAAGACATATACATTTGAACAATTTGCTTTTATGCCTCAGAGAATCTACCAACATTAAAATGTTCTTGAAAGGTAAAATAAACCTTACATTAATATACTGATGCTCAATAAAATAAAAGAATCCCTTCATCCCTTAAAAGCTCAAAGCCACATCAGTCCACCTACCTTGAACTTGCCCTCACAGGAGAAGATGCTGACCCACTTGTTATCATAGTCGGCAATGATGATGTCACCACTGGGGTGCACGGCCACGCCCGTGGGTCTCTGCAGCTGACCAGGCGAACGTCCACGCACCCCAAAACGAGTCTTGAATTCCCCCTCGTTGGAGAAAATCTGGAGTGGGGAGGACCACCATAGCAAAAATACACACCTTAGCTTCTTACCCCCTATCGCCTGAACCCTCAGCCATTTGAAGTGATGACTAGAGAAAATGCACCATACCTGGACACACTGATTGTTGCTGTCAGCAATCAAAATTCTGCCGCTGGAGGAGGCAGCTACTCCTTGAAGGTTGGTGAACTCTCCTTTATTCCTCCCCTTCGTACCTGAAGAGAGCAGGAAAACTCAATGAACTGACTGTTAGACTGTCAGAAAAGGCTTGAACTAGAAGTTCTTGTTTGACCTGTAAACCTAAACCCAAGCTTCAATATTATTTCCTCATGCATGTTGTTGCTTTAACAATAGATTTACATTTAGCTCTTAGCTTAGCTGTAATGCTGTTTATCTGCACTATCCTGTTAAAGATAAATGTCTCACCGATCCTGAAGATGAGGTCATCCTCAATGGGGTTCTGGGTTTTGCGTCGTGGGGTGCCCAGGGCGCTGCTGGCTCTCTTGGAGCCCTTCTTCTTCTGCCCGGGGGATTTCCCTCTTCTCTTTGCCCCCTCAGAGGAGCCCGTGGACGGAGTGGCATAGGCTGCTGAGCTGGTTGCTGTGGTGGTGGAGGGGGACACCTAGAGACAATGATGGAGGGAGAATACAACGCTTACAGGCATGAATTTCAGGTGTTAATGTGCAAGTCACCTTGAAAAGGTTATTTAGTTAAAAGTTAACTTTTTAATTTAAATGAGAAAAAAAACATGTTAAGAAAGTAAATTATGTTGCATTATTATTATTATTATTATTTCCATGTTGACCTTCAAAATACCATTGAAGTGATCGACCCATTTCAATGGGATGTGAGTTTTGGATCGGAGCAAGAGGGGATTATCCAGAGGTGAGGTGCATATGTTTTTGCAAGTCTCTTTGTTGAAGTAACCACTGTCATTTCTCATGTCTATAAGTGCAAAACTGGCTTTCTTTATCACAGCGGGCTTTTCAGCCCGCCTACCTAATGTGGGTGCTCTGAACAGCCATAAACTACTTGTTTTCATTCAGGGGTTGTCCAAGTGTGGACTGAGTGATAAAACTTTCACCCTTGTTATGAAAAATTAGACATTTCTCCAAACTTTTACCTACCACACACACCCTCCACCCACCTCTACTTCTGCCTCTAGGACCCTGTTGACAGTCAGTTTGAAGGGACTTCCTTTGATGTGCTGGTCATACAGACGTAAAGCCAATGAGAAGTCGCCCTCCTTCGGCACTATGTACACAAACTCGTAAGTCCCATTCTTGTGGTCCACTATTTCACCGTCCACTATGCTGCCGTCAGGGGTGAATACCTGGATAGAAACATAGGTAAAGTTTATTTTCAATTTTTGTTCACAGAATTTTACTACACTTTTTTTAAAGCGGGGGTGCAAAACAAACCTCAGCTGACAGGATTGCATTGCCACTCTTGCAAGCTCCTCCTGACTTGTCTCTTGTCACTATGGTAACTGAGGCAGGATGTCCCACAATGCACTGCTCTAGGCCCGCACCCATCGCCTCACTCTGGCTTGCCACCGCACTGAGGAAAACGAGGGCAGAGTGGGTCAGATTGTAACAAATACAAACATTTTTAGCACTGGCTTGAACATTTTGTGTCAGCGCTGTCTCACCTAGTCGTGACGATGGTACCCAGGTTATGTATAGACTTCCTCAGCCCGTCCGTCTCCATCACCAGATCCAGCTGGTCATTCTCCTCCGGCTGACATGGCAGGCCGAGGCCGGCCAGCTCCCCCAGCTTCTCCTGCAGCTCCCGTTCTGCTTGCAGACTCGCCACGCATGCCTCCCCAGCCAGAGCCTCCTCCGACTGGGTACAGGTAGCCACAATGTCCCCCTCTCCCCGGGTGAGGCTGTCCACCTGCGCCTGGAGGACCTAGACACAGTTTGATGGGTTATCAGATGCTTTCTATTTTGTGAAGTAATTCTTGAACTCTGACAGACGACCTAAATCTTGCTTTTGCATTAAAGTATGTGTGCACCTTCTGTTTGAGTCCATACGTGACCTCCAGCTCCATCAGCAGAACACTCTTCCGGACATCCAGCTGCTTATGCAGATCCTCGAAGCTTGACTGGATGTCCTCTTCGATGGAAGCTCTCTGATTGGTCAGCTGTTGGAGGATCTCCTTAATGAAGGACAGGGTGTCTGAAATCTGAGGGAGTCTGTAAAGATAAAGAACCGGAGCTAGGCAAGCAGGCAAAGCTTCGGCTGCTATGTCTTGTGTTGTTGCACTTGCTTGATGTTAAAACCAACGATCTATTACAACCATAACTGTGTCTAAATTCACTGGGACTTCTACCTGTTCTGGACGGCCCCCAGCCTCTCCTGCAGGCTGCTACGGTGCTGCTCCAGGGCCTGGCTGAGGGGAATCGTAGGGTGCTCTTCATGGTCCGACATACAGTCCTCACACAGCACACACTCACAGTCTGTACAGTACAGGTCTGCCACCTGCAGGGGAAAAGGTGACAACACCGGGAGAATTGTATAAGTACAGTAACAGTTACTAGAATGAGTGCTCAAGTGACAGGAATCCAGCTTGTTGTCACGTGTGTGATTTGGAGTAGAAACAGTATCTGAGGCCACCTTGCTCGTTGCAGTCCTACCTTCCCTGCATGTTGCAGGCAGGCGTTCTTGTCCGGTGGAGCCTCCAGGACGGTGCACTCCTCACTGCTGCTATCTGGGGAGTGTTGGTGGGCCTCCATCTGCGAGCGGCAGCCTGGTGGGGGTGAACCTCCGAACACACCCCTTATTCCACACTGCAGCCAGGTGAAGGGGGCCGGTATGTTCAGATACAAGGTCTCCTGTTAATGGTCGCTTGTGTAAACTCCTTGTTTCACACTTTATTCCATTGTGTGTTTGAGAGGAAGGGACAAAACATTCAGATAAACTCCTTATGATAATTCTTGGCACATGTTGGAGTTTAATAGAGGCATGGCTTTAAAATGTCTGTCTCTGCAGCCAAGAGGAGGGGATACACATTCAGACACACCTTTTCTGGAGCCTGTAGTCAAATCTCAGGGATTAAACATCCATTTGCTCCCCTTCCACACGGCACCCAGAAAAGAGTGCTCGAAAATCAGATGGCCTACAGTTTTTGTTAGGTGTACAGTCATCCACTTATTTCAGAGCTTTAGTTTCTTTGTTTCTCTGCCAGGTTTTCAGACATGTCCTTTATGTTCTGGTATGTTATTCCATTACATTCCTGTTGGGTAAAAATGGGCTCCGGGCATCCAAAACTCCACAAACCGTCCTTTTTTAAAACGTTCTTCTGCGTCCATGTGTTGTCTTAATCCCAGAGCAATATTATGTTAAAAAATAAAAAAGTCAATCCTCATCTGTGGGAAAGCAACAGACCCTGGTGTTGGTTTAATTCACAGAGGGTTCAAACTGAGGACAGCCTCTGCTGTGCCCTGTGGAGAAAGAGCGGGATGAGGATTAGGTGGTAAAGCAGATAAATATGGATGTTTAAAAAGCATGTGTTATGCTCGTAACTCTGTTTTCCTCCTTTAACATGTGCAGTCGATTTTATGATTTCAGTAAACATTTGCTGTCTTTTCTGGGACAGAACAAGAGCAGGTGATGCATCTCTACGTTAACCTTAAGTTACACAGTTTAGTTTTTCATTAAGGTTATACGGAGAAGTGAAATGAAATGTACAACCAGGTAGCTGAGGTTTATTTTCACAAGTAGTTTCCATGAAACAGTCTGTTTGTGCCTAAAGCTGCAGTTATTTTAACCACCACTGGATGGCACCCCAAGAAAATTGCATGGAAGTGAATGGAGAAAACCCCAAACTGTACTGCCTTGATGGTGTTTCTCTCACAGTTGACAGTTATATCGAGATCTGCATGATCATAACTCATCAAAAGGTCATAAATAAATGATGTAATATTTGCCCTGACTTGGATGACTACAGGTTGGATCCCACCACACAAGCACTATAGGAATGCCCATATGTTCCTTCCAGGTGGTGCATCAGATCCCTGCACACCCCTAATTAACCCCCAGATGGTACACTCTGTAGTGAGGAACATGTACAGATGGTATGACCCACAGATGGGCTGCGCTGCATGTCGGACCAACAGAGAGAGGGGGTGGAGTGACTGAAAAATAAGATACTAATAAAGAGCTCGTAGGAGCAGTAATGTAGGTCACCGAAATGTCTTCAAAGTGACGGAAAACAGACAGGAGACGGGAGTGAGGCTGTGGTTTCCACGGTAACAGACTGCATGGGGAGGGGGTGAGGCAGAGATACATCAGAAAGTGAAGCAGTCACGGTCCCTTAAATCCTAAAATCCTAAATTGAACGGTTCAGGTTTTTTATACGGAGCAGAAGTGATCACGGCTCTGTTCGGGATACAAAGTGTCCCAGTTCATGTGTGTCACGCACAGACGTGATGATGTCGGGTTAGTATGAACACCAAACACCTGCACATGCACCACAGAGGAATCTGTTACTTTAGTGTGAAAGCCACGACACGTGAAGAAGAAACAACACTTGACCAGCACACACAGGATGCACACTGCATTAGGCATATTCTGCAGGAGTGTGGACATAATTTAAAGACTGTCCATTAAATCAAAATGAAATAATAATTATTGATAATTTCATGACTATTACTATTATTATTAATCTATATGTGTACACACTCAGTGGCCACTTTATTAGGTACACCTGTGAAACAAGTCAGCAACAAATTCTACCTTTACAAAGACAAAAATGTTCATGTGTGATTGACTGTATATTAATGCTTATTACTGAGGTCGTTGTTTACAGATGTGTTGAGCTGGACTGAACGGTTTTTACTGTTTCATCATGTCTCCCTGCTGGTCTGTGTTTTTACCACATCGGTGTGTAAAATATGAACCTCTTATGAATAATTTATAAAAAAGGGAGGGATTATGGATATGAGTCGCCTGTGATCTTGTACATAATCCCTGTTTTAACACCTCCTCCCCCAAATATTCTGCTCAGGATACACAACCTTCCTGACATGAAAGAAGCTTCACACAGACACACACACACACACACACACACACACAGACACAGACACACACACACACACACACACACACACACACACACACACACACACACAGACACAGACACACACACACACACACAGACACACACACACAGACACACACACACACACACACACACACACACACACACACACACACACACACACAGACACACACACACAGACACAGACACACACACACACAACACACACACACACACAGACACACACACACACACACACAGACACACACAAACGTAGACATTGGTTTTTGTTTTTCTTATGTTTTTTACGATATTTTCTGTTTGTTTTTATGTTATTCTCTCATGCAAATATCGTACACCCCCACACTTCCATTCAAGGATTCTCTGCAGTACAATGCAGCAAAGGATTATGGGATGACAGTGAGGCTCTTTTGTAGGGTGGGTGTGTGTGTGTGTGTGTGTGTGTGATACTGTGGTGACTGTTTGTAACTGTCACTTACAGAGCAAGAGACAAGTGAACCCTTTCTTTCTTTCTTTCTTTCTTTCTTTCTTTCTTACTTTCTTTCTTTCCACTTTCACAGACAATACATTCATTTATATTTTAAACGAATGTGACTTTGGACCAATTTAATTTCACATCATTGAAGTTATAATCCTACAAAAATTCATGAAATTCAGTTTTCTGAGCCATTCAACTCATTTACATTCAGTAATTTCCTCACTATATAGTAGTTGTCAATGGTAGGCTTTGTCTGCCATTCCCACACATACAGAGGATTCACAGGAAATGATGCAACGTGTAATTGAGCGTAATCTTAAATTTTGCATATCATTATCTGAAACCATTAACATCAGCCCATTTAGTGTTTAATCAATCAATAATCATCATCATCCAAAATGAATCCTTTTCATCATCCGGGATTGGTCGAGCCTGCTGCTGTGGCTGCCCACCATGATCATGGTTCTGCACGAGGTTTCGAGGATTTTCCTTGCCACTGTCACCAAGTGCTTGATCATGGTGGTCATTGTTGGGTCTCCATAAACAAAACTATAAAGAGTACCACTTTGTCCTGATCTGTACTGAACGTTTCATGAGATAACTTCCTCAAACACTCTGATTTAGGTCCGATCTGCTGCTCACCCACTTCAAGTGGCTGTTTGAGGGCTAACACTTAGCTTCAGGCCTCACAAATATAGAAGTTTAATCGCGTGTGTGTGTGTGTGTGTGTGTGTGTGTGTATTTACTGCCCTGCCACATTGAACTGCCCGGTTTAATGTTCGATTCAGATGGCTCTCAGCAGTGCAGCTGAACGTAATTCATTTTTATTGCATCTGAGCCAGTAATTAATTGAGAGAAAGTCAACTGCTCCATTTCACACATCTGCTCAGTACATCCAGACTCAGCTCTGCTTGAGGAGGCTCATTGCCTTGCTGAAAGGCACCTCGGCAGTGGTTGTGAAAGAGGTAGGAGTAGGTTGCTCATTCCCTTTTTGCCTAGGACTTAAAACAACAACTTTATCGCCGCAAATTCACCAACAATCAACAATCAATTTCCAGCCTTTGGTTTATATTTGTAACATTTAAGCAGGTTAATATTAGAATGAAATCCGGTGCAGATAAAAGGATGAAATGAACTTTAACTAGCACCATCATACTTTCGTTTATGGCTAAATACTTGCAAACTAATAACATCCCATCAGTCTCAGTTATACTTATAAAAATCAAATTCAGTCAATTCAAATTTTCCCAAACATGGTTTCTATCATTTTAAGTGCTTCTCATCACACAGATTAATGCTATAAGTGTTCATTTTTTTGGACACATTTAGTTTTATTTAATTATTTCATACTATAAAAAGGGGTTGAGCCCTGCTCACGATTGAGTCGGCGGGACCTCGATACCAGCGGCTCCAACTCTGATCAATTCTGTGCCAACGCTGGCTCCAAATGACATCACCAGCACAAGATGGCAGCGCCCATGTCCAGGATATTCTAGCTTCATTTTATGTACAGTGTGAGGAATCAGATATGTGTCGTCCATCGTTTGTCCATCAACACTCACAGAAAGAAACCAAAACATACTTAATTCTCACCCTTAGTGGACGCCATTTTGGCTACGTGGCAGAAGAGGAAAGACCACCGGCATTGTGAAAATGGCGACCAAGGAAGCTGCTGGAGCTGAAGTGGTTGTGGTAAATGCTGCAATATACAAATGTAAGTTTTCCATATGTTTTACATTAATATATCAAATGTTGGCACTAACGCTCCACACGGTTGCAATGTGGCGAAGAAGACCAAGTAAAAGCCAAAAAATGTTGCTATCAAATGTTGCACAATGGCCGTACTTGAATTGAGACAACACTACACCAAGATGTACACAGAGTACTGCAAAGAAGTGTACTGACAGAAGTATCCAAATTGAGAGACAGCGCTACTTACGTCATCTTGGCTCGACGGACCAAACTCCATTATGTTACCGTGAGATTTAAAACTCAGCTCAGTGTCTGCAGGTTGAGACTGAACTGTGAGAGTCAAACCAGTTTCTAAAGAGCTTGTCAGTAAATCTACAGTGTGATGTCACACAGAAATAAACAGTGTACACACACACACACACACACACACACACTGGTAACCTGACCTCTCTTCATACAATATATTCCCATGGGAAAATTCATGGTCACTCTGTCGCTGTCTGTTTTTCTGAGTTTATGTTGCTGATGTTACAAATGAAAGCCAGATATTACCAGATTTATAATATTGTGGACGTGTTTGGAAAACTTCCAACATTTCATTTTAGCCAATGTGTTCTGCTTCTTTTGCTCTCCATACAGACAAACCAAAACCCAATGACCCAATGGTCAATACTAGTCTGACTACTACTGGCTAAACAGAAAGAAAATCCATAACAGGCCAACATTTGACCACACAGGGCCATGCAGCATCAACCAGCATCTGTCCACCATCATGTCAGCATGACAAAGCAACACTTCATAATCTCACCTGCATCAGCTTCTACATCTTTGTTTCTCACCACCATCAACAAAGTGTACTGGTTCTGAATCTATCCACTGACGTTATATTTCTGCATACCCTGCATAGGGTAGACCGCAGACAGTCCACATCCATCTTTGGATCAGCAGAGGCAGGACTGCCAAGATGGAGACAACCAGAGCCACCGCACGAGCTTCAGAAACCTGCGGGTGACGTCACAGAGACTACATCCATTTTATACTGTCTTCGGGGAAGACCAATCAACTTTCAGTAATAAATTTACAGGTGAACCAAAACTCTCAGACTCTCGGAGACACAAAAACGACTCAGAGGACATCCCTGACTTTGTAGTCTTTTTGTGTGTCTCTGTGGTCATGTTGCACCTCTAGTTGTCTTGAAACATTTGGTAGTCATTTTGCATCATTTCAAAGTTCTTTCACGTCTCTTTAGTAGCCGTTTGTGTCCCTTCGTGGTCATTTTGCGTCTCTTCGTGGTCGTTTCGTGAGGGTCCTTTTTGGTCTTGGTATGTGGTAGTTTGTGTTCATGGTTGTTTTGCTTCTCCTTGTCATCTCTTTACATCATTTGGCTTGTAGTAGTTTTTTTGCATCTGTTTCTATTTGTGGGTGTTTTGCATCTGTTGTCGTTTTGCATCTCTTCGTAGTCGTTTTGCATCTCTTTTTTGTTGTTCTGCGTCTCTTCGTAGTTGTTTTGTGTCTCTGAGTTGTTTAGCGTCTCTTCGTAGTCGCTTTGCATCTCTTCATAGTCGTTTTGCATCTCTTCATAGTCGTTTTGCGTCTCTTGGAAGTCATTTTGCGTCTCTTGGAAGTCATTTTGCATCTCTTCGTAGTCGTTTTGCAATTCTTTTTTGTTGTTGTGTGTCTCTTCGTAGTTGTTTTGTGTCTCTTCATAGTCGTGTTGCGTCTCTTCATAGTCGTGTTGCGTCTCTTGGAAGTCATTTTGCGTGTCTTTGTGGTCGTTTCTGTCACTTTATATTCGTTTTGCGTCTCTTGGAAGTCATTTTGCATCTCTTTGTGGTCATTTCTGTCGCTTTATAGTAATCTTTTGACTCTTTGTTGTTGTTCCTTGTGTCTTTCTAATCATTTTCTGTCTTTTCATGGCTGTTTAGTGTCTAATCATAGTTACAGTGATTGACTTTCCAACAAATAATACGTATCCCTCATACAGAGGCTCTGGCCTATGTGGAGCCCTGTGGCCTGTGCCCGGTTTGCTCGTTCAGTATCCATCAGCTGTAAAAATCAGAGCGGATGAGCCCAGTTTCTGTTCACAGAAGTGACGTACCTCCTGTTACTGCTAGCACTCAGGATGCTAACATGCACTACATACAGGCCTGACAGCACACACACACACACACACACACACACACACTTGTATTTGCTTTAAAGCTGAGGTGGCTCTGTCTGTGCCTGCATTCATTCATTCGTTCATCCACCCTCGTTCATCCTGTGATCATTTCCTCATCCATAATCGATCTCTCCACTCTTCCTTCCCTCCCTCTCTCCTTCATCCCTCTCTCTTAGGAAAGCACACCATGCTACAGATGCTGCTGTCATCCCCAAACATTCCTCCATCCATCTATCCATCCATCCATCCATCCATCCATCTGTCCCCTCATCCACCTCCACCCAAAGAAACAGAAAGCCAGCACTCACCATGATTTCCAAAGACTCAGGCGATCAGTGTGAGTGTGGCTGTTTTCCAGCCTGCAGCCATCGCGTCATGATAGCGTCTTGTTTGCTCCCTCTCCTCTCCACTGTGTGTGTGTGTGTGTGTGTGTGTGTGAGAGTGTGTGTGTGTGTGTGTGTGTGTGTGGGAGGGGAGGATATCATCGTCACGGCAACACCAGCAGCTTGCAGCAGCAGCAGCAGCAGCACCAGCAGGCTGAGGAGGGGGGTGAAGGGGGAAACGAGGGGGGGAGGATGGAGAGAGCATCTACCAATGAGAAGCCAGAGGGAGGAAAAGGAGAGAGATGATTGGTTCATCTGTCTGTCAGTCATATGATAGTGTGGGCGTATGATACTCTCGCTCTCTCTCTGTTTATCCTAATGTCTCTCT
Organism: Argyrosomus regius; assembly: GCA_946959425.1. Taxonomy (NCBI): domain Eukaryota; kingdom Metazoa; phylum Chordata; class Actinopteri; family Sciaenidae; genus Argyrosomus; species Argyrosomus regius. Next base: position 1,496,347 of record OX336903.1, read on the forward strand.
GCCTTCACTCCTATCAACTCCATATAATGAATAATTCACTTTAAATGAGCAGAAATATTTCTTTATTTCCTGCAGTCTAACTCATTATTATTATTATTATTATTATTATTATTATAATTAATTCTCATATTATTATTTTAACTAGAAAACTAAAAGTTATTAGTATTGCTGTGATTATAAAGATTTCTAACACAATATATATCATAAATAATCAGGAGATATTTATATATATATATATATATTAAGTATAATGATGTATTTGCCACAATAACATATGACTATATCATTATACAAGTCAAATTAAACATATATAATTGAATTTCACTGTATTATTGAGTGTAACTATTATTAATAATATTTTAATTATATATTTTATTAATCGCATCAGTTTGTGTCAGTGTGATTTATATGTACTATATGTACTGTATAATATTTAATACAAATATAACTATGTTATGATTATCTACTACTACTACTGTAGGAGCCATTTCAACGTGTATGCAAAGGTTTGGCCAGTAGGTGGCACCATGGTGCTGATGATATATTGTAAACATACGTTAAAATGATCCTATAAGATTAATCTGAATTCAAATTGAACCTGTCCAAAGAAATGAAACAAGTGCTAATATTATTACAAACATAAACAAACTATATAAAAAGTCAAAATGATAGAAATGAAAATGTTCATAGAAATAAGAAATATAACTAGAAGATAGAGATACAAACTATGTACAATTAAATTACCTGTCAACATTTTGTATATTTCTGCACAAACTGTACAGACATATTGCATACATACATATTACACAAGAACAGTGTGCAGCAGGTCATATCAGCTAACAGGTGCTCTGCTAAGTACTAAAGACGCTTGCAGTGAAGGGGCTGTATAATTCTGAAACTGCAGTCATCATTAAAAATGGCATTTTGTGTTGAATTTGGAGAAACCACGTGTAATATTAATTTTCCTGAGCTTTTTAAATTGTTCTTGTTTGATTTGTGTATTGCAAACAACTGACAGCTTGTAAATTTTGTCAGTAAACCTAATTTTCAATGGGGGTTGAATCGTTTTGATTGCAACTGTATATTTACATATTTTTTTATCCTCCATATATTTTTTTAGATTTTTTACTTTATGTCTGCTATGCACCAAAACCACCAAGATAAATTCACTGTATGTGAAAACCTACTTGGCATAAACGGGTTTTTGATTCCGGTTAGTATAGTAGGCTATATCTAATGGTCCATTCTATATATTTTACATTCGGTACTTTGAGTATGTTTAATTAAAGATCTGACACCTTCCACCACTGTACCGTATTGTATGTAAAGGATGTCACCCTCCTGTCCAGTAGGTGGCGGTAAGGCGCCGTGAAGCAGTTTAACCGCCGCCTGGGCGGTACAAAAAGAAGTGGAACCCTCAGCCGGAGTCATTTGAACGGAGCGCAGCGGAGGACGGCGGTCAGCACGAAGACTTCTCTGACTTTATCGGTAAAATATGCTTTAAAATGTCGCTTCAGTCCATAAATGTGAACTTGTTCGTATTCAGCAGAATGAGTCGAAGCTGGAAATGGCGCCATTTTCATCAGAGGTGGCGGTAAATGTGGCGGATGGTGGCAGATAGACTGCGAGGCTGAACGTTCCAACACGTTGTAACCGACCTGAAATATGACCGTTAGTTTATTAACGTTAATGATTTGGCGGTCATTTTTAAATGTAACCGTTATAACGGACGTTAGGTATGAGTGGCCTTTCAGACCAAATCCACGTGTTTGAAAATAAGTGACAGAGTCGGTTTAACGTGTTTGTGCTCGCTGTTACTCAGTGAGGTTGTTGTTAGTTCCTTACTGGATTCAGACGGTTTTTTTGGGAGATTTATGACTGTTTGACACAATTTTAAAACTTTTTAAAGTCATAAATCTTAAGAGTTTCACTTCCTGTAGTTTTCAACACGTGGAGGTAATGAGGTACTCAGCCCAACAGTAAAATACTTAACATTAATTATCAATAATTAACATGAATCTAATGCTATAGCCAAAGCCTGACAATATTACTTGTGTGGCTATTAGTGCCATAATTGTGACACCGTTTCATGAGATATTTTAGCTGGCGTTAAAGGCTTGCTGCAGTATACTGAGTGCAAATTTATAGTTACCTATTAGTGAATTCTACTGTATTAGTGTTAAATATTCTGTAAAATTATATCTTTAAATTAGAAAAAACTAAATTTTCCCATTGAAACTCTGTCATACCCACAGACTGTCTAAAACCTGGACGTAGTCTCCGTGACGTCCCCGCATACTGTTTAAAACCTGGACGTAGTCTCCGTGACGATGTCCCCGCAGACTGTTTAAAACCTGGACGTAGTCTCTGTGACGTCCCCACAGACTGTCTAAAACCTGGACGTAGTCTCAGTGACGATGTCCCCGCGGCACACTAGCATTGATGATAACTGTCTGTGTAGTTGTTCTTTTTGACTTTTCAAGTTTTCTAACGCTCAAAATGTTCTACCAGGGTCACATCAGTCACCGGGGATCATGACCTTCAGGGACACCGTACAGAAGCTGCTCACCGGTGTCACGATGGAAGATGAGAGTAATTCATCGGCTCAGCTGAACCAAGACACAGGTGAGCTGTTTTTACTGAGTAAAATCAAAATGCAACTAGAGTGAAGTAATCACTGTGAATCTGCAGCACAATGCCACTGTAAGTACTTTATTATGAATTTAATTAAGGATGTTAATAAGGACAATAGGACAAAGAATCCCAATGTTCCACCCAAAATGTTGCAGCAGGGCTGCTAATGTTCTATAAATGTAGTCCAGAAGAAGAGAAACAAAAGGCCAGTGTGATCACCTGAACTACTGCCTCTGATCTGTAGACGTACTCGCATCTTTTCGCTGTGATGACATTATTTCCTGCCATTCGTAGTTTCCACCAGAGGTCGGAAGACCAAAGACGGTCCAAACCTTCCTTGGATGTCTGAGCGAATGATAGAGGTCTATAATTTGTCCATCACATGTCTTTGCTCCAGAAGTCACATTATCTGTCTCACTTTCAGGGTGAACGGCATGTCAAGCTATCTTCAACATCGATGACGATCAAAGCCTGTCGAGTTGGTATGTTTGTTAAATTATCTGCTAGTCTAAATTTATAGTCCTGTCGCTGTGATGACATTATTTCCTGCCATTCGTAGTTTCCACCAGAGGTCGGAAGACCAAAGACGGTCCAAACCTTCCTTGGATGTCTGAGCGACTGAAGGGAACAGTGATATTTCTTGTTTTGTTTTAAATATCATCACTAAATAGAAATCTTACTTTCAGGCTGAAAGGAACGTCCGCATATTCGTTGAGACGTGACACTCCTTGAAGGCCGTCACCTGTGACGTATAGCAGGTATGTATCTCTGATGTCCAGTCATGAAAAAGAAGCAGACGTTGTCTTAATTGATTTTAATCTGGTAAAAAGCTGGAACTTTTGGTCCCTACAGTAACTCCAAGCTTGTGCAGGGACCTAGAGGCAGCTGATATTAGTTTATCATAGATCAATGGACCAAGACCCGTTACCAGAAAACAGCAACTGTTTAAGCTGACAAATGGCTAAAACTGTTAGAGCTGAAAGTATTGATCAATCGATAGAAACTATTGATACTGATAATCATAAGTTGCTTCTGATATGTGAATATTTACTGGTTTTCTATTATAGCAACAGTGTCTTTGTGCTCTGGTTGCGCATATTATTGACTATTAAAATGATCATGAGTTACACCCCCTGAATTTAACAAACAAGCTGCAAGGTTGTCCAATAATTGATTACTCAGTCAACTGAATATTCATCAGTGACTTTTCTGATAATCTATTAATGTTTTTTGTCTTCAAGTAGTAATACTAAATGTTGACTTGATTTAGAGCTTCCCAAATTTGATCATTTCATGTTTTGTTTTTTTTAGTATATGACTGCAGACTTTTTAGTTTGTTGGTTGAATAAAGTGAATAAAGCTGCCATTTTCAAATATTTTATGGACCAGACTTTCAGTCGTTGTTTGCGGCCTTAGTTGACGATAAATCTTTTGGCTAAATTCATAACTTAAATCTTTTAAAATACTCAACCTTGATCTGTTGACCTGCTCCCCACAATTCGCTGTGATGACATTATTTCCTGCCATTCGTAGTTTCCACCAGAGGTCGACAGACCAAAGACGGTCCAAACCTTCCTTGGATGTCTGAGCGAATTTAAAAGACGTGAACAAAATAAAATCTATCTTTAGCCTCTTAACTAACCTGTTATTACATGTCACTTTCAGGGCGGAAGTCTCTGCTGGCTTTCATATCGCTGATGGTGCCTGTTGTCTGGTATGTATTTCTTCTAAACATATTTTAACTTAAGTCCAGCTGTCATGTACAGACTGACGACCTACAGTTCGCTGTGATGATGCCTTTTCCTGCCATTCGTAGTTTCCACCAGAGGTCTGTCGACCAAAGATGGCCCAAACCTTCCTTGGATGTCTGAGCGAATTCAATTCTCTGTTTGACCATCATGTTCAAAACCCTTTTTTTGTCTGTTAACTAAAGTTTCTCTTTTTTTTTTGTAGGTCGAGCATGAACGAGGAGCTGCATCACCGACTCAGGAGGACGATTTTTTTGTTTATCAAGGAATAGAGTCAAATGTTGCTAATTTAAGTTGTGTTGAACAATTCTTTCTAGAGTAGACAACTTGTGATGTAAAATGCGTCATTGACGAACAGTGAATATAATTTAAAAATAAATATTAATGAAATAAAGGCTTGAGTGTTAAGTTTCTTCTTTCATCAGTGATTTTTGTTTGTATGTTAACACGTCCATTATCTACCCAGGGTTAGTCAGCAGTGATGTAACAAGTTGTTAAATTACGCCTGTCAGAAAAATCATCCAATGTAAATGAGATAGATTCACCTTGAGGGACAAACATGTATGTCGTGTCAGCGTAAACTAACATTAAACGTGCAGAGTCCTCCACTTTGGTCCATATTTAAATAACTTAATAATAATAAAATATAATTTAAATAATATGGATTGTTGTGAAAAGTGGTTCAGATCTTCATGTTCCTCTCTTGATTGTCAGTCCTTTGGTGGGCTCTTTACTTTTGTTTTTTTTTTGGTGCATAGCAGACTGAACAACTGGGCCATGCTTCAGCCATGGGGTTGCCACTTGTATGAAACATTTAGCTTTTCAGAATCACTGGCCAGGTACACGAAAGGTACACGAATTTGACTCTGGTTCACTTTGCTCTGAATTGTAGCCTACATGGACATAAGTACAGTTTAAAAGACAAGGGACATGACAGGTAGGCGCAAAACATAAAAACAAACAGACATAAATAACTATATATATATATTTGCATAAATATAGATATGGATGTGTACCTATAGACCTTTGTAAATTGGGTAAAGGACTGATGATAGTTTATCATACTGTAAAATTTCATATTGTATTATTTCACTTCAATGTTAATGTACAATTCAGAAAGTAACAAAAATGAAGTCAAATTATTGAAAAAAGTGTCCAAATCATACTTCTATATATATTCAGGCTTCGCCTCAGTTCTAACGTTTACTCGCCGGGACAATTTGGACCCTCTTGGCCTTCCGTACAGCGGACGCTGTGGAGTCAGCGGGGGGAAGCTGCTGTCAAAGCGGAGCTAACCTAGCAGCTCGCCGGCTACAGCTTGCACCGGAGGAGGGGGGCGGAGGAAAAAACAGCAAACAATGGCGGGTGTCCACCCTCAGGTGAGTAAACTCGACTTAATAACGTACCTGTCCACGCGCCCTGACCGTTAACGGATACTTTTAACGTTTAAACGAGTGAATAAAACGAGGTTACCGGTAGCTAACGTGCCTAAAGCTAGCTGAGCACAGGTCTGCTGCTGTAGGGACGTGGCAACACAGCAGAACCCCCAAAAAAACGACATTTTTTAATCATATCACGTCTTATTTTGTTTTATTTAACTTGTCACGGCGCTATTAAGCTCATTAAGTCTAATTAACCTACTTTAAAGTGTCCTGGGAGACTAACAGCTGCTATTTCTGTCCCTGCCTTCATTACAGGACGACCTGCTGAAGATGACACACAGAGAAAACTGGAAGTGAGTTCACACCAACACCCAAAACATTCACTGTCACCATGACCATGCTGCATCTCCTCTCTCCATGTGTTTCTTTGCAGGGTACAACATGAGCGTCTGCACGTGAAGCACCGGGGTCACGAGGCCATGCATGCCGAGATGGTCCTGATCCTCATCGCCACGCTGGTGGTGGCTCAGATAGTCCTGGTGCAGTGGAAGCAGAGGCACCACCGCTCGTACAACGTGAGTGATGGTCGGTCGTATCTTAACTCAAGACTTGGCAGGTTAAGTTGTGAGCCGGACTCAGATTTAGAAGCTGCTTCGTGAAGTAAACAAAGCCAGAACACAGCAGGTTCAGTCTCAGAGTTTAGTCTCAGTTTCAGAGACATTTCCGGCTGATTTTGGAGGTTTGCCCGGTCAGATTGGCATAAAAAACAGACGACGAATGAATGGAAAAACATCTGTTTTTGCTGCAGCGCCTGGTGCCAAAACCCCATCACATCACATCCACGCAACTTCAAACTCCACCACAAGCGTTTCAGAAGTGTTTTGCCCACCAGACTTTGTTTACTTGGTTTGTATCAATGAGCCGAGCGGAAAGACTCTTCTGGGACGCTTCTGAAACGGACTGAGGTGCTTCTGGTGGGGTTTGAAACATTAACCAGAGAGCCCATGGCGCACACAGAACGCATCGAATCCGTACCTGTGGTGGAATTTAGCCCTGCGATATATAAAAATATCAACTTTACAGAGCTCTACATTTAGAGAGAACTTCCATAAATTCTTCAGATCCAATCCACCAGTCTGTAAGCAGCTTTGTGCTGAGTTTGTCACCTCAAGCCCCGAGATGAGTTCAAACCGACGATACTACTGGGGCTGTTTTCTCAAATGTGAGTTCCCCTTAAACTTTATGACTTGATTCACGTGAGAAAAGCTCCACGAATACACAAGACCACGATGTCATCTGTACAGCACCGACTAAACAAACAGCAGAAGACTAAGAACAATGTTGCGTCTAATAAACTGTCCATCTCCTCCTCAGCTGGTGACTCTTGTTCAGATGTGGGTGGTCCCGCTTTACTTCACCATCAAACTCTACTGGTGGAGATTTCTGTCCATGTGGGGCATGTTCTCCGTCGTCACCAGCTACGTCATCTTCAGAGCCACTCGCAAGCCGCTGTCCTGCAGGACGCCAAGGTGAGAGAAAACATGACCCCGATGTTCAGAGGATTGTAACTGTTGCTGTCTTAAAGTTGCTACAGCCTAAAGGCCACGTCTGGTCCTCCAGCAAACAAGCAAACATATGTGACCTCCAGACGAAAGCTTTTCTTTCATGGTTCACATTCAAACTTGCACACAATTATTCACAAACCTACTGGAGATGACACATTTCCATGTTTTTCAGGATGGTCTACAAGTGGTTCCTGTTGATCTACAAGCTGAGCTATGCAGTAGGCGTCCTGGGATACCTGGCCATCATGTTCACCATGTTCGGCTTTAACGTCTTCTTCAGGTGAGACGATCAGAAGATCCAACTGAAACTGATCTTGAAGGAAAGTCCTTTTTAAAGCAACTTCCACTGGAATACTGCAATGTTCATTTACTCTTTACCGACTGTCTTTAAGGAGATAGTTCCTACCAAGTAAGTTTGGGTGTTGAGTAGTTCCATGAGTGCTGTAATGGCGAGTCCAACCGTTTGAAAAATGAAGTTTTCTCACTAAAATGAGAGCCGCTTGGTGGATCAGATACACAAAGAGTTAAGCACTGACTCTTACCATTACTAAAGTAATTACCTGTTTTCCGACCTTCTGATATTATTAAACATGGTTTTAAAAAGTGTGTGCTTCGAAAGGTGCTGTCCCTCCACAAATTAAGTTTTGGATCTCTGGTCTAGAGACACTGTAGAAGTCACCTCAGTCAGTTTAAATGTCTCTCAGTTCATAATTTCTTTGTACTTTAAGACACATGAATTACCTCCACTTACAAAGAGACACCGCTTCTTCTTTCTCTGTGCAGGATCAAGGCGGAGGACTCTATGGACGTAGGTGTAATCATGCTGTTTTACGGGCTTTATTACGGCGTCATGGGCAGAGACTTTGCTGAAATCTGCTCTGACTACATGGCTTCAACAATCGGGGTAAGACTCTTGTTCTTTTGTGGACTTACAGTACTTAACGGCCAATTGCTGCAATTCATCATAATATTTAAAAACACACGTGATGCACATGCTCCGTAGATATCATTATCTTTGTCTATGTCCATCGCAAACAAACTTCCAAAAATCTGTTCGGCTAACTTGGTTAATTGTAATGCACATTGCTGACGTTGCTCATGTGTTTTCAGTACTATAACAAGGGAGGCATGCCCAGCAGAAGCCTGACCAACGACATCTGTGCGGTGTGCGGTCAGAGGATCCTGGTGGACGTGGAGGAGGAAGGATTCATAGAAGACACCTACCAGCTCTCCTGTGGACACATGTATCCTAAAGCTCAGTTGATCCGTGCAGGAGAAATGGCTTTCTATCTCTGTTGACCCCTCACAGGGGAGGTCAGAGGTCAAAGTACATGGACTATATTACAATATATATTACATTACTTTCCAAAGTGTCCTCCAGTAAGTAAATTCAGCCTTCGGACAGAGCCAGGCTAGCTGTTTCCCTCTGTTTCCAGTCTTTGTGCTAAGCTAAGCTAACCACGTCCTGCCATGTTCTCTTTGTCAGTCATTTGTGAAGTTGTATAATGTTCTGACCTTAACTTGACCTTCAGATTCCACGAGTTCTGCATACGCGGTTGGTGCATCGTGGGTAAGAAGCAGACATGTCCGTACTGTAACGAGAAGGTTGACCTGAAGAGGATGATGAACAACCCGTATCCTTTCATAGGACATTTGTGTTTAAACTACAAAAGATGTCGCTGAATGTGTTCCAGACCTCCAGTTTTTGATTGATCTGATCTTGGTGGTCATCTAGATTTATCCAAACACACGTTAATACCAGTGTAGATCTCCAGAAGCTGCTTTACAATAGAAATATGAAAACATTGTTGATGCGAGAGGAACTTAAACTTGATCAGCGTCAAATCCGAAAGTAGATCTTCAAATCTCCAAATCACCAACTATTAAACTTCTCCTTGAAGTTACTGCAGACTATTAACTGCCCTAATAGTAATAGGTGGGAAAATATGAATCAGTTGCACCCTATTTAATTAAATTAATAAGGTCTTATTATGCATTGTACCCCCACAGTCCCACAGGACTTCACTTTACGGTCCAAACCATGTTTTTGTCAGAATACGTCTATCCAAGAACTCTCCTTAATTCCTTCATCCTGCCAGCTGGGAAAAGACACACGTCCTGTACGGGCAGCTGCTTGATTGGCTCAGATATCTGGTTGCCTGGCAACCCATCATCATCGGTATCGTCCACGGGATTAACTTCTCCCTGGGCCTCGAATAGAGCCCCGAGGAACTGTGTTTACGTCAAAGAGTCGCGACAACTTGGAGAAACATGTGTCAAAGTCAGCGCTACAAGGAACTGATTCGGGCTGCTTCTTCTTGAAGTCTTTTGTTTCCTCGGTACATGTTGTTTGACTGAACGCTTGCACAGTTTCCAGCAGAGTGCTCCCAGGTGGTTTGGGTCTCTGTGTGCAGAGGACACTGTGATGCCAAAAAAAAAAAAAAACTGCTGCCAACTTGAACAGAAGTATTAAAGCACAGATCCAGTATTTGATCGTTTCAAAACGTTTGACACAAGAAAGATGTGTTTACTTTGGAACTCGCTGTCGTGCATGTTGGTTTTTATTGTGATAAATCATTGCTTTACTTTGTAATGTATGTAAAAAAAAAAAACAGGTTTTATCATTTGTTTGCACACGGTTCTGTTGACATCACTAACACCACTTTTATTTGGAATGTCTGATCTGTTACCTTTTTAATGAGTATGAAGCTAAATTTGACTCATCACTGTCGCTCACTGAAGCTGATCCTCTGTAATGTAAAACACTCCGTGGCGGAGGCGAGACTCAAACTTCACATCGGCAATTAATTTACGTATCCTGTCATAAAACCGGCTCGCGTCCTCTTATTTTGTTTTTGTTCCAACGTGGAAAACCACCCTCCAAACATTCAGAACATTGACTGCTGCTGATATGAACTTTGTATTTATTAAATATTTATAAAACCTCATCAGTGTGTCAGAAAATCTCTTCATACACACGTGGTCATACCTTTGCAGTTTGGTTTAATTCGTCTTAAAAAGGAAAGGTTACGTTTACCTTCAGTTTTACTGACTGAAACACGATGTGCACGTCCTTTAGCTTTAGCAAACTTGAATGAATTTCCTCCCTCTTTTAACATTTGCTAAGATTTTATAAGTATTCTAAATCCAGCATTGTTCACATCCATGTTTCTTCAGTCATCTTCTGCTGGTGCATTGCTGCATATCTTGGTTCCTGATCTGTGTGAGGTAAATACTACTAAATAAAACAAAATGCTGCCATAGAAAGTTGTTAAAAGTGTCAACGACCAGAATGAGAAAATCAACACTAAAATACTGATCGCTGGATCATCTCCAGCAATGTTGTGACTGAAAAGTGAAGGTTTGTTGAATTCCTTGTCGTCTTTCTGTCTTCTAATATGATTTCAACTGGTGGTTTTCTTCTAATGCCTTTTGTCTTTGTGTTTACTTTTTTGACTGTGTGTAAAATAGGTTGGATTAAATGGACTCCATCCACCTACGACACCCTGCCCAGTTACCTTCCCAAGTGGACCGGCAGTCCGACCTGGCTCTAGGCTGGAAATGTGCCCGGCCCTCCCCACTGCACCAAGACCCTCCCTCAAGTTTTGCCATGTATTCTACTGAATACACTGTGTACTAGTGTACCACTAGGGAGGAGTTTAAACTAAGTATCTGGCACTTCATTAAAGGTATCAAGTACTGTACATGTTTTAATTAATAAGTGTGCCAGAAAATGGTAGACTATGAAAGAGCAAACACAGACGGCAGCAGCAGTAATTGCAGAAATGTTTATTGAATATTGCCTTTTATGGGAATACTGGGTCATGGGATCATGGATTAGTGTTTGGTATAACGCCATTACTGCAAAGGGTTAACTTAGGAAAAACATCTGCCCAGTGCAGCTATCTGTTATCTGTGGGAGGACAGGAAAAATCCCGCCACTTCCATCTATGTTCAGGACGGTATTGTACTCGGTTTGATTCGAGTCAAGGTAAGGTTTTTCTTTACATATACACAGGAATGTAATTTAAAATAGGTTTGGTGTTTCCTGTAATACTTCATTTCATGTGTGTTAAATGTTAATGTGAACTAATTAATAGAAAACTTACTTACTTCACTTTATTGTTTCATGTTCTTACCTTTTTTCTGTTACTGCTTTGAACCTCTTCCTCAGCACTCTGCTGAAGGAAGTACCAGATGGTTGTATATACATTTACATGGTTGTATATACATTTAGAGCTTAAGATGAGTCACCTCATATCTCTGGAATGAATGTAATGACATGAAATGATTTATGTTTTTCTACCCCAGAAACTCTAAAAGTGAGTATATAATGTACTGCATATAACCTACTCAGCGTCAGTTAAAATAGAAATAGGATTATTCATCGTTAAATGTGATATTTTTCCAGGTTTCTGGTTCAAACCTCGGCTAGGGCCTTTCTGCATGTTCTCCCTGTGTCTGCACGGGTTCCCTCCGGGTACTTTCTCCCACAGTCCAAATACATGCAGAGATCAGGCCTGCAAACTCTGTTGCTTCTTTGAAAAGTCCACTTTTTACAAAGGACTTCCATTTATTTTTTTTATAGAATTTTTATTTTACTCTGTATTTCATGTGTACAGTTTATGGCTTTTAGTTCATTGTCTTTTTGTTTGTTTTGCTCTCTTATAAAGCTTGTTGAACTGTTACAGAGCATTCCAAAACTTTTATTGTTTTTCTTTCTGTTTATACATGCCATAGAAGACTTTAAAAAAAACATATCAAAGTGTCTCCTGTGCAGCCAATCGCCCAATGCCATCTGTGCATGGCAAAGGTCAATGGGAGGAGTTCAAACTGTACACGGCCAGTGTGTCGGTGAGGAAACGCGCCTATTCTTTCATTCTATATTCAAACGTCGTCGATGAGTGAAGGTAAGTAAGTAATTTTTTCCTTTACATATATAGTATGGCCTTATGAATACAGTAGGGACATATATGGATAAAAACACAAAGACAAATGTGAACTTTAGCTCGACTTGTACTGTTGTGAGCTGACAGACATGTCAACCATATTCAGACCAAATCGGGCGGTGTATTGTGTGTATCTCTCGACCAGTGCTCTCTCATCAAACACAAAGCGAATCAAACTTCTTTGTGTCCATATTTTGCAGCACAGACTGTGAGCCAGACTCAAACGTAGAAGCTGGGTACATGAAATAAACGAAGCCAGAACTGAAACATCTGTATCGAGCAAGCTAGTTCTCTGAAACAAAAAGTCATTTCCTGATTATTTCACAGTGGTTACGTCATCTCACCCCACACACCGCGACATGACCCTGCAACAATTTGTCACAATACCAGATTTGGTCTGAATATGAATAAGACGATGTGGTGAAAATGGATCTGACATTTGAAATTAGAAAAGAAAGATTTAGATTTTCTTTTAGTTGCTCAGGTCTCCATAAAGTTCAGTAGTGCTACATCTGTAGATACTTCAAACACTTGGTAAGAATGTGATCTTCATTGGTAATAGCCATCTGGACATTTGCTAGATGTTTATCCATAAAATGTGCTGCTGTAGAAACAGAATGAATAAGTGGCAAATATAACAGTTTTGAGTTTATTACTGCATCACTTAGATGCAGATTTTATTCATATAATAGCATAGCTTTGGGTATGAGCTGCAGTGACACCCCTTTATTGGATAAAACTTACGTCAGTCAGTACGATCTAAGTTATCTCATTTTACTTCATTGCTCAAACATGTCATTTAAACATCAACTAACTGTATTTTTGTATTTTTAGATGCCTCCCAAAAGGCAAAGGTCAAAGGACATCAGGTCCTTTTTCAAGAAAAGTGTAAGTAACGGCTCAATGCTTAACAAATGCACTTTGGCGTTCTAACTTGGACATCATTTCTTTGGAGAATTATCCATAGCTTGTCCAAATGATTTGTTCTTTTTTGTCAATATCATTATTTTATCAGGACAATCCTCACAGCAACATGAGCTCAACCTCCACAGAGAGTAAACAGCCAGATGGAGCTACAGACTGTCAGCCGGATGGAGCTACAAGCTTTCAACCAGGTGGAGCCATGGACGGTGAGGTAAGTAAGAGCAGCATCTCAAGCAAAGCATGGTCAGTGGAAGCTGGGAAAATGTAGAAAAAAGCTGGAGGGAAGTGTGGGGCATGGAGGATCATACTCATGCTACTGAGCAGCTAATCATAAAGGGATCCTGGTCCTATAATTTCCTAAATGGATACTTCAGGATTTTTGAAGTGGGGTTGTATGAGGCATAGTCAGTGGGTAGATCAGTGGGTTCGTTAGCGTGCTCCCAGTGTGGAGAAACAGACAGAAGTCCCAGCATGGAAGTAAAGCAAACAACTTTATCTTGGCGCTGCATTGTCTCAAGCACTCAAGGTACCTGCACAGCGTGTTATGCCACAGATCTGATAGCAAGGTAAAGCAGTGAGAACATGTTCACACTCAAACGTTTTTTTAGTTGGACCTTTTGTAAGTGACTCAAACGTGACAATTCTTTGTTTTTTACATGAACACATAACAAGCATGAACATATCGTATCATAGGCCCCTACTGGCTTTGCTAGTGCATAGATCTCTTGGCCATTACCATTACCAAGTGTTGTTGTCTGTTGAAACCACTGGACTGGGTACCATGCCACACACAAGTAGGGCTGAGTATCGGTCGGACCGAAACAACCCCGATACCAAGTAGTATCGAAACTGCGCCTGTCAAACGATACCTGCAATTGGTTCTTTTTGTACCCAGATCAAGAAAAAATGACTGTTTCTATGGTTTTTCTCGCAGCCAATCACCGCAAGCGTTCTTCGATTCAATGCGCCGTGTGATTGGTCCACCACCGCAACAACAATAGTTTGTATGGCGGTAAAGCGGGTTGAAGCCGTGCGGAGTTGGCTGGTCATCATTCCAAGATGCTGGCAGCAAAACGTTCAAAAGTATGGCTGTACTACACGCCTGTGGCGCCGGGTACAAATAGATGCATAGAATGCGGCAAGATTATTTCGGGGAAAGCGAGCAATACTAGTAACATGATGAAGCACCTCATCAAGCATGGAGCAAACTTCAGGACGGAGAACTGCACTGTGTTTTAGAAGCCGGCTTCTACACCAGCGTTGTCGTCGTCATCTCAACAGGACACGGCGTGTATGTATTCATGTAAAAATCTTTTGAATGGGGAGGAGTGGTGACATTTACGCAACCGATTGCTTTCTTTTCACATGATTAATATCGAATGAAATTGAAAAAAAGTATCGAATGAAGTACTCAATTGGTATCGGTATCGTTTTAAGGGTACTGGTATCGGTACTGGTATTGAAAATGTTTAAACGATATCCAGCCCTACACACAAGCACACGCGTATGTGCATTTCTGTGCATTAACACAACATTGAAACACTCTTAAAAACATTCCTCCATAGCTCTATTATTGGTCAAACACTAATTGTGCCCATGATGTTAATGAAAATAAATCTAAATCTTTTTCTCTTTTTGCAGACTGCTACACGAACCCGAGTGAAGAGGGAAAATGATCGTGACTCCACGGTCAGTTGACTAATACACTGCACGTACAAAAGTCTCCATTTTTATGACATGAACAAAGACACATAACTTTTACTTTCTCCCTCTGATTGCCTACAGGATGGACATTCCCATCATTTCACAGTGAAATTCAGTCGTACTGACTGTAAAGAACACAGTATTACCTGTGATAAACCTGGCACAGTGCTGGAGGCGATAAAATCACTCGAAATCTACGAGAAGAAGATGAAGTGTTCAGATGAAAACATTGTAATTCAGCTGGGTCAAGAGGATCGTAAATGTATCGTTGCGACACATTTCCCTTGCTTTCTTATCAAGGATGGTGAGTGTCTGATCATATCATATGAGACAGAACAGGTTGAAGACCAATATTACAAAACAACATATTCAAGTGACCAATATTCTGTCTTCTACATTGATAAAGAAGGAGGGCTATACACCAAAAAAAAGAGGCTTTTTAGGAACAATGCTCTCAAACAGTTCAAGTATCTCTGTGTCTATGGTGAAAAGGGGGAGACTGTAGAAGAGGCTCTGAAAAGAGACGGTCGCTTCATTGACGACCTTGGCAAGTTCACTCTGTCTGACAATGATAAACAAAATTGTATCACAGAACGCACACAGAAGGTTGACAACCTACATGGAAAACATCTCAAGATATGTCTTCCACTGAACAAGAGAGCAAGTGATGAAAAGCAGCAGGAAAACCCAGGTACACCAAGTAATCCACAACAGAAGAGTGCCACGAGGCCAATCTCAGATGTAGCAAAGCAAAGTGGAGTCAGTGTCAGTAAAGTAATAAAAGAAATGAAAGAGAGTGGCAGCAGTGTTGACACAGAGGAGATTTATGAAATACTGCGTGAACAGTTTCCAGTTCTGAAAGAATTGATGCAGAGTAGATTTCCTGGTGATTCTTACCAGGAAGCACTGAAACTGAAGAAGGAAAACTTTGGAAAGATCCAACAGTCGTTCAGTGAAGTTCACAGAGTCAGGAAGCTGCTAAAACTGGGTCAGTCAGTCTGCAAAGTGGTTGTTCAGGATGGTCTGCAGGGCACAGGCTTTGTGTTGTTTGACAACTTTATCCTGACTAACGGACACTTATTCAAAGATTGTGTTGAAGAAGGAAGGCTCATGGAAGGTACACAAGTGTTTGTGTTCTTCAACTATGACGATCCTGAGCCATTCACAAATTACTACTACTTCAACGTAGCTAACTCTTACATCTGCTATAGCAAGGATGAGCTAGATTATGCCGTACTTCAGCTCAACCCTGAGGGCCACAAACCGAGCCAAAAAAGACAAACAAAAAAAATGAAGGTACCACCTGGGCTTCTGAAGAACTTTGGTCCAGTGCCTGAAAACGGTGAAGCCTGCATCATTGGTCATCCAGCAGGAGGCGTGAAAAAAATGGATCCTACATGTATCATTGAAAAAGAGAAGAGAGACCAGGCTGTCAGTGATCATTTAGATCAGTACAAAGAAAATACTTTCATCATGCAGTCAATTGCAAACTTAATCAAAAATCAAGGCATTGAAAACATCCTGACGGGTGGAACTAGAGCAGAAGAAATTTCAACCTACAACACCTTCATGTATCACGGCTCCTCTGGCTCCCCAGTGTTTGATGCTCATGGCCGAGTGTTTGGTTTGCACACCGCAGGGTTTACCTATAAAGTAGGAAACAAAACAGAGAGCGTGATAGAGTTTGCACAATCTGTGCTGACCATATTTGAACACTTTGTGAGGAAGATGAAGGAAATAGGAGATGAAGAGCTGTTGAAGAGAGTTGAGGAGGAAGCAGAGGGTAACAATTTCCTGAAAAAAATATTAAATAGCATCTCTGAGGAGAGACATGGACATTGATTAAGATTTCAGTGTTATCTAAAGACACCTGGCTGCACAGGTTGTATTGTCCATATTGTCATGTTCTAACTATAACAAGTTACATACAGTACTTTAGTTTCTGTGTGAGGAGCAG
Organism: Argyrosomus regius; assembly: GCA_946959425.1. NCBI lineage: Eukaryota > Metazoa > Chordata > Actinopteri > Sciaenidae > Argyrosomus > Argyrosomus regius. Next base: position 1,513,210 of record OX336903.1, read on the forward strand.
AATCCGTGCAGTTGTTGTCGATCGTCTGGATTCCTCTGTAAGCAATGTACCGACAAAATATTGTCAGACTTCATTTATTCACATATATTCATTTATCCATTATACTTCATATGAACTCTTGTTTTGGTGAAGATCATGGTAGAAAGTCTCCGTTGAGCGGTTTATGGTCATTTGGTTCTAAAGTTAAAACATTTGTGTTTCCCTTTTACTTATTATTTGTTCTATTATTACTATTCAAAATCTAAATCATTTTTGTTATTCAAAGATTTTTTTCTTTCAACAGATCAGTTAATTATTTGGCTTATAATTTTTTTAATTATGATTTGTCATGTATCAGTTTTTAACAATGTGTGTTGTTTACTTTGTATGATAAGTTTCCTTAAGTTTGAAGTTCTTTGTTTGGTTGAGACTGGCTCTGTTCAGATAGGCCTAAGATGACGGAAAGGTGTGACAGATGATGAGTCAGCTATGAAACAGTGCTACAACAACAGTAGCTCCATCGAGAGGTCACGGTCCGTAACCCCACAAAGTCTGCATGCGACACACTCTGGCTCTGGCTCTTTCTCCTGGAGACTCAGACTGCAGGGCTCGTGGGTGATGTTTGGGTGTTAGGCAGCTTGGACTTTTGCAAAACTCCTAAACTGGTGAGAGTTGATTATTCCACGGAGGTGATGCTTGCCTATGTCCCAGTCGCATCTCCCCGGTCTGCCATACATAGAAGGGGCAGCTGCCGTACTGCACGAGCACACTTCTGTGAATAACTGATGTCAGCCAGTTTGGAGATCAGAGAATAAAAAGTAAAAAAAAAAAAGAGATTTATGTGACTAAAAATCTAAAGTGTCACAATTATTTAATTTGACCCATAGTACAGCCAGATCCAGGCGCTGAACAGAACCAAATCAATCCTTTAATTTTCATATCATAATTTTCTTTTTGTATTGAATAAACAAACTGTTATTGGGAAAATAAAAATGATATAAACTTTCAAAGTCCCTGTTAGTTTCATTTCTGAGTACGACGAGGCAAGAGAGTTTTCTTTAAAGGGCACCCTTCAGGCCCAGAGAGGTAAACTCCAGCACACACACACCACTGTAACACTGCTGACAACCTGAGAGCACACACACACACACACACACACCATACACTGCAGGGTAGAGGATTCTGTGTTGGGACCCTTCTCTGGGCCGACCAGGTGTTTCTGCTCACGAAGACTTCATAGCTGTTTTTTTTCTTTATAGGATAGAGGTTATAAACCCTGACAGGGTTCATGAGATGGAGGTTACTTTACTATTATTACTGTTATACAAATCTTATTACCTGCTTCACATTAAGTTTGTTAGTTAATTTATATTAAACCATGCAATTCAAATGGATCCAAATTTTCTATGCATTTAAAATGTATAATTGGCCTAAAAAACATTTTGAGTGTAGCAACTTAACATACTGTTTCTGTGATACACAAATCTCACATATAGCCCACTACATCCCTGCAATTATTGAGCTCCACCAACCGGCCCATCCAGATTTTTTCCACATGGGAACAGCTTACATCAGGTAACATTTAATTTCTGCACCCATTACAACCAGTTCAGGCTCTGAGACTGTAAACTGATCTACCTGCAGAGATCAGGCCTGCAAACTGTGTTGCTTCTTTGAAAAGCCCACTTTTTAAAAAGGACTTACTTTTTTTAATATAATATTTATTTTCCTCTGTATTTAATGTGTACAGTTTTATGGCTTTTAGTTCATTGTCTTTTTGTTTGTTTTGCTCTCTTATAAAGCTTGTTGAACTGTTACAGAGATTCCAAAACTTTTATTGTTTTTCTTTCTGTTTATACATGCCATAGAAGACGTTAAAAAGCCATGAACGTCTTTTGTTATTGAACACATAATGAGTCTGTATTACCTGCAGTCACTGCTTTCCTGCATACCTGACACGTCCTGACATATCAAAGTGTCTCCTGTGCTGAAACTGTGCCACAACAGCCAATCACCCAATGCCATCTGTGCATGGCAAAGGTCAATGGGAGGAGTTCAAACTGTACACGGCCAGTGTGCAGGTGAGGAAACACGCCTATTCTTTCATTCTATATTCAAACGTTTGTCGAGTCGTCGAAGAGTGAAGGTAAGTAATTTTTTCCTTTACATATACAGTATGGCCTTATGAATACAGTAGGGACATATATGGATAAACAACACAAAGACAAATGTGAACTTTAGCTCGACTTGTACTGTTGTGAGCTGACAGACATGTCAACCATATTCAGATTAAATTGGGCGATGTGTGTGTGTGTGTATCTCTCGACCAGTGCTCTCTCATCAAACACAAAGCGAATCAAACTTCTTTGTGTCCATATTTTGCAGCACAGACTGTGAGCCAGACTCAAACGTAGAAGCTGGGTACATGAAATAAACGAAGCCAGAACTGAAACACCCTTATCGAGCAAGCTAGTTCTCTGAAACAAAAAGTCATTTCCTGATTGTTTCACAGTGGTTACGTCATCTCACCCCACACACCGCGACATGACCCTGCAACAATTTGTCACAATGCCCGATTTGGTCTGAATATGAATAAGACAGTGTGGTTAAAATGGTGGGGGAAATGGATAAACATCAACTAACTGTATTTTTGTATTTTTAGGTGCCTCCCAAAAAGCAAAGGTCAAAGGACATCAGGTCATTTTCCAAGAAAAGTGTAAGTAACGGCTCAATGCTTAACAAACATTTAAAATCTTTATCTGTAACTTTGGCGTTCTAACTTGGACATCATTTCTTTGGAGAATTATCCATAGCTTGTCCAAATGATTTGTTCTTTTTTGTCAATATCATTATTTTATCAGGACAATCCTCAAGGCAACATGAGCTCAACCTCCACAGAGAGTAAACAGCCAGATGGAGCTACAGACTGTCAGCCGGATGGAGCTACAGACTGTCAACCAGGTGGAGCTACGGACTGTCAGCTGGGTGGAGCTATGGACGGTGAGGTAAGTAAAAGCAGCATCTCAAGCAAAGCATGGTCAGTGGAAGTTGGGAAAATGTAGCTGGAGGGAAGTGTGGGGCATGGAGGATCATACTCATGCTACTGAGTTTTCCTGTCCTATAATTTCATAAAGGGGATACTTCAGGATTTCTGAAGTGGGGTTGTATGAGGCATAGTCAGTGGGTAGATCAGTGGGTTGGTTAGCGTGCTCCCAGTGTGGAGAAACAGACCGAAGTCCCAGCATGGAAGTAGAAGTTACGTGCACAGCGTGTTATGCCACAGATCTGATGCCAAGGTAAAGCAGTGAGAACATGTTCACACTCAAACGTTTTTTTATTTGGACCTTTTGTAAGTGACTCAAACGTGATGATTTTCTTAGTTTTTTACATTAACACATAACAAGCATGAACATATCGTATCATAGGCCCCTACTGGGTTTGCTAGTGCATAGATTTCTTGGCCATTACCATTACCAAGTGTTGTTGTCTGTTTAAACCACTGGACTGGGTACACATGTCACACACAAGCACACACATGCGTATGTGCATTTCTGTGCATTAACACAACATTGAAACACTAAAAACATTCCTCCATAGTTCTATTATTGGTCAAACACTAATATTGCCCATCATGTTAATGAAAATAAATCTAAATCTTTTTCTCTATTTGCAGGCTGCTACACGAACCCGAGTGAAAGAAGAAAATGATTATACGGTCAGTACACTAAGAAGGAGAATGATTGTGATGATACGGTCAGTACACTAATACACTGCATGCACAAAAAGACACATAACTTTTACTTTCTCACTCTGATTGCCTACAGGATGGACATTCACATAGTTTCACAGTGAAATTCAGTCGTTCAAAACGCAGTATTAACTGTCATCAACCTTGCACAGTGCTGGAGGCAATAAAATCAACTGAACACTACAAGGAGAAGATGAAGTGTTCAGATGAAAACATTGTAATTCAGCTGGGTGAAGAGGATCGTAAATGTATTGTTGCGACTCATTTCCCTTGCTTTCTTATCGAGGACGGGGAGTGTCTGATCATATCATATGAGTCAGAACAGGTTGAAGTTGCCCAAGACCAATATTACGAAACAACATATTCAAGTGACCAATATTCTGTCTTCTACATTGATACAGTAGGAGGGCTATACACCAAACAAAAGAGGCTTTTTAGAAACAATGCTCTCAAACAGTTCAAGTATCTCTGTGTCTATGGTGAAAAGGGGGAGACTGTAGAAGTCTGTCTGACAATGATAAACAAAATTGTATCAGAGAACGCACACAGAAGGTTGATAACCTAAATGGAAAACAATTCAAGATATGTCTTCCACTGAACAAGAGAGCAAGTGATGAAAAGCAGCAGGAAAACCCAGGTACACAAAGCAAATCAAACTTCTTTGTGTCCATATTTTGCAGCACAGACTGTGAGCCAGACTCAAACGTAGAAGCTGGGTTCATGAAATAAACGAAGCCAGCACTGAAACTCCTGTATCGAGCAAGCCAGTTCTGTGAAACAAAAAGTCATTTCCTGATTGTTTAACAGTGGTTGCGTCAACTCACCCCACACACCGCGACATGACCCTGCAACAATTTGTCACAATGCCCGATTTGGTCTGAATATGAATATGAATAAGAGGATGTGGTCAAAATGGATCTGACATTTGAAATTAGAAAAGAAAGATTTAGATTTTCTTTTAGTTGCTCAGGTCTCCATGAAGTTCAGTAGTGCTACATCTGTAGATACTTCAAACGCTTGGTAAGAATGTCATCTTCATTGGTAATAGCCGTCTGGACATTTGCTAGATGTTCATCTATAAAATGTGCTGCTGTAGAAACAGAATGAATAAGTGGCAAATAGAACCATTTTGAGTTTATTACTGCATCACTTAGATGCAGATTTTATTCATATAATAACATAGCTTTGGGTATGAGCTGCAGTGACACCCCTTTATTGGATAAACGACAACGCCAACTAGGTTAAAAAGAGCCTAGGACTCTGAGCTAAAACATGGTAAAAACACAGGTTCTTTTAAAATCAGGGGTAAGCAGAGCAGAGTTCAGGGTGTAATAAGGATCCATTTATTTACAATATACTACTAAAATACAATAAAAATGTCCCCTAGTTCAGTCTCTCTGCCTCAAGCGTCAGCTCCAGCCACCATCCGCCCTTCGCCTCACCCCTGCCTGGCCCCACGGCTGACTCCCCGCTTGCTGTACCGCGCACATGGGCACCGGCAACCGAGCTTCGGGGGGGGGGCTCAAACATGTCATTTAAACATCAACTAACTGTATTTTTGTATTTTTAGATGCCTCCCAAAAGACGAAAGTCAAAGGACAGCGGGTCCTTTTCCAACAAAAGTGTAAGTAACGGCTCAATGCTGAACAAACATTTAAAATCTTTATCTGTAACTTTGGTGTTCTAACTTGGACATCATTTCTTTGGAGAATTATCCATAGCTTGTCACACACAAGCACACGCGTAGTGTACATTTCCGTGCATTAACACAACATTGAAACAGTCTTACAAACATTCCTCCATAGCTCTATTATTGGTCAAACATTAACTGTGTCTATTGTGTTATTGAAATTAAATCGAAACACTTTTCTGTATTTGCAGGCTGCTACACGAACCCAAGTGAAAAAAGAAAATGATTATACGGTCAGTACACTAAGAAGGACAATGATTGTGATGATACGGTCAGTACACTAATACACTGCATGCACAAAAAGACACATAACTTTTACTTTCTCACTCTGATTGCCTGCAGGATGGACATTCACATCATTTCACAGTGAAATTCAGTCGTTCAAAACGCAGTATTAACTGTCATCAACCTCGCACAGTGCTGAAGGCGATACAATCAACTGGAATCTACAAGAAGAAGAAGATGAAGTGTTCAGATGAAAACATTGTAATTCAGCTGGGTGAAGAGGATCGTAAATATATTGTTGCGACACATTTCCCTTGCTTTCTTATCAAGGACGGTGATTGTCTAATCATATCATATGAGTCAAAACAGGTTGAAGTTGCCCAAGACCAATATTACGAAACAACATATTCAAGTGACCAATATTCTGTCTTCTACATTGATACAGTAGGAGGGCTATACACCAAAAAAAAGAGGCTTTTTAGAAACAATGCTCTCAAACAGTTCAAGTATCTCTGTGTCTATGGTGAAAAGGGGGAGACTGTAGAAGAGGCTCTGAAAAGAGACGGTCGCTTCATTGACCACCTTGGCAACTTCACTCTGTCTGACAATGAGGATCCAGAATGTAACATAGATCGTACACAGTATGTTGACAACCTAAATGGAAAACATTTCAAGATATGTCTTCCACGGAAGGAGAAAGCAGATAATGAAAAGCAGCAGGAAAACCCAGGTACACCAAGTAATCCACAACAGAAGAGTGCCACAAGGCCAGTCTCAGATGTAGCAAAGCAAAGTGGAGTCAGTGTCAGTAAAGTAATAAAAGAAATGAAAGAGAGTGGCAGCAGTGTTGACATACAGGAGATTTATAAAAAACTGCGTGAGCAGTTTCCAGTTCTGAAAGAACTGATGAAGAGTAGATTTCCTGGTGATTCTTACCAGAAAGCACTGAAACTGAAGAAGGAAAACTTTGGAAAGATCCAACAGTCGTTCAGTGAAGTTCACAGAGTCAGGAAGCTGCTAAAACTGGGTGAGTCAGTCTGCAAAGTGGTTGTTCAGGATGGTTTGCAGGGCACAGGCTTTGTGTTGTTTGACAACTATATCCTAACTAACGGACACTTATTCAAAGATCGTGTTGCAGGAGACAGGCTCATGGAAGGTATACATGTGTCTGTGTCATTCGACGATCCCGAGGCATCCACAAATTACTACTCCTTTGAGGTAGCTGACTCTTATATCTACTATAGCAAGGATGAGCTAGATTATGCCGTACTTCAGCTCAACCTGGAAGGTGAGAAACTCAGCGAAAAACACGAAACAAAGAAAATGAAGGTACCACCTGGGCTTCTGAAGAACTTTGGTCCAGTGCCTGAAAACGGTGAAGCCTGCATCATTGGTCATCCGGCAGGAGGTGTGAAAAAAATTGATCCTACATGTATCATTGAAAAAGAGAAGAGAGACCAGGCTCTCAGTGATCACAAAAATCAGTACAAAGAAAATACTTTCACCATGCAGTCAATTGCAAACTTAATTGAAAATCGAGGCATTGAAAAGATCATCATGGGTGGACCTATAGCAGAAAAAATAGCAACCTACAACACCTTCATGTATCACGGCTCCTCTGGCTCCCCAGTGTTTGATGCTCATGGCCACGTGTTTGGTTTGCACACTGCAGGGTTTACCTATGGGTTTCCAAACCACACAAAGAGCGTGATAGAGTACGCACAATCTGTGCTGACCATATTTGAACACTTTGTGAGGAAGATGAAGGAAATAGGAGATGAAGAGCTGTTGAAGAGAGTTGAGGAGGAAGCAGAGGGTAACCCTTTCCTGAAAAAAGTATTAAATAGCATCTCTGAGGAGGACATGGACATTGATTAAGATTTCAGTGTTATCTAAAGACACCTGGCTGCACAGGCTGCAGTGTCCATATTGTCATGTTCTAACTATAACAAGTTACATACAGTACTTTAGTTTCTGTGTGAGGAGCAGAATCCGTGCAGTTGTTGTCGATCGTCTGGATTCCTCTGTAAGCAATGTACCAACAAAATACTGTCAGACTTCATTTATTCACATATATTCATTTATCCTTTATACTTTATATGAACTCTTGTTTTGGTGAAGATCATGGTAGAAAGTCTCCATTGAGCGGTTTATGGTCATTTGGTTCCAAAATTAAAACATTTGTGTTTCTTTTACTTATTCATTTGTTCTATTATTACTATTCAAAATCTGAATCATTTTTGTTATTCAAAGATTTCTTTCTTTCAACAGATCAGTTAATTATTTGGCTTATAATTTTTTTAATTATGATTTGTCATGTATCAGTTTTTAACAATGTGTGTTGTTTACTTTGTATGATAAGTTTCCTTAAGTTTGAAGTTCTTTGTTTGGTTGAGACTGGCTCTGTTCAGATAGGCCTAAGATGACGGAAAGGTGTGACAGATGATGAGTCAGCTATGCAACAGTGCTACAACAACAGTAGCTCCATCGAGAGGTCCCGGTCCGTAACCCCACAAAGTCTGCATGCGACACACTCTGGCTCTTTCTCCTGGAGACTCAGACTGCAGGGCTCGTGGGTGATGTTTGGGTGTTAGGCAGCTTGGACTTTTGCAAAACTCCTAAAGCGGTGAGAGTTGATTATTCCACGGAGGTGATGCTTGCCTATGTCCCAGTCGCGTCTCCCCGGCCTGCCATGCATAGAAGGGGCAGCTGCCGTACTGCACGAGCACACTTCTGTGAATAATTGATGTCAGCCAGTTTGGAGATCAGAGAATAAAAAGTAAAAAAAAAAAAGAGATTTATGTGACTAAAAATCTAAAGTGTCACAATTATTTAATTTGACCCATAGTACAGCCAGATCCAGGCGCTGAACAGAACCAAATCAATCCTTTAATTTTAATATCATAATTTTCTTTTTGTATTGAATAAACAAACTGTTATTGGGAAAATAAAAATGATATAAACCTTTAAAAGTCCCTGTCGGTTTCATTTCTGAGTAAGACGAGGCAAGAGAGTTTCCTTTAAAGGACACTCTTCAGGCCCAGAGAGGTAAGCTCCAGCACACACACACCACTGTAACACTGCTGATAACCTGAGAGCACACACACACCACACACTGTAGGGTAGAGGATTCTGTGTTGGGACCCTTCTCTGGGCCGACCAGGTGTTTGTGCTCGCGAAGACTTCATATCTGTTTTTTTCTTTATAGGATAGAGGTTATAAACCCTGACAGGGTTCTTGAGATGGAGGTTACTGGGGGGGCGTGCTAAAAGAGACAATCCCTCATTGGTGTTTTCTCTGAGATGGTGAACAAAAAAGTGAAAGCTGCCAGGGTGAAAGGTCTTTTTGGGAGCCTCGGCGAGGCCCACCCTTTAGGCTTTTATGTGGGTAGAATCACATAAGAGGGCCCTCCTCCGACCTCTCTCCCCTTCCCACATCCACACGTCTCAGTGTTCATACGTTTTGGTTTGACAAACTCTTGAGAGAACGTGTCACTACTCACTGCTAGCACTTTTTATGACTTGATACAAGTTACTGTTAGCAACATCCTCAGGTTGTAGCAGAAATGACACATCAACACCTCCCCCAAGTGGCCACTTCACCACACCACCAGCAAATGAAGCTGTAGTTCATCTTTAGTTGTAAATTTGACATTCTTTATTACATCTACATATTATACACAAAGTAAAAAATGTGATTAGGATTATGACAAATGATTAACTGTTGTGCAGCTCAATCATTTTTCTTTGAAACATTCCCTACTTTAAAGTAACAAATATTGAATGTGTTACATTTTTTTGTTCTTTATTCTCTTATCTTGCATGTCCTTGTGTGCTCACTCTATCATCTTTCTGTCTTTCCCTCTCAGTAATCCTCCTCTTCTCCTCTCAAAGCCTTGCGGAGACTCCTCCAGAACTCCCCAATCTTCTCCTCCTCCTGAGGCCACTCCAAGTAGGTGGTGGAGCTCATGAGTTTGCGCAGCTTGCAGAAGCGTTTGGGGATGTCGTCCTTGGACAAGCGGTTCCAGGAGGATCAAGATCGCCTCACTGCCGGCATTCCCATCGCAGAGCCAGAAGTTGGAGAAGTCCAGCTCGTAGCGGCACCAGTCGGACTGGACGAAATTCTCAGAGAGGACGAAGACGGTTCGCCGGCTGCGTTCCATGGCGTTCATGATGTTGTCCACAATCCAGTGTCCCGGAAGGAAGTCCCGCTTGTGGAGGCACAGAGTCAAAGGCCGGTGATTCACAGACTCTTCATCATTGTCCCTGAAGAGGTATAAAACAAAGAGAAGGTTATTTTTCTCCACAGGTTTAGATTTTAGTTTTGGTAGGTGGGGTTGTCTCATAAAGTTATGACACAAACAGTCTAATACTGTAGAAATGTGGCTTTGTAGCCTTTGAGATATCTGGCCAACTAAGAATTTGCTTAGTTACCTTGGCTCTTCCAGCTCAGGTACCAAAAAGTTTTCCACCCAGCAAGCATCCTGCTCACTGTAGGACACAAAGGCATCAAAGGAGAGTAATGACTCCAGGCCCTCTCTTTCTCTGCATCTCTGCCTTCGCCGCAAGTTACGTTTGGCCTTGAGCCATGCCCACGTCATCTTTAGGTACCACAACACGTGGAGGCGCCACAGCAGGATACCCAACAGAATGGCAACAAATAGTACCACCCCACAGCACACAGACACAAACAAAACATGGTGGCAGTCCGCAACAGAGAGATGAACTTGACCCACTGGTTCCTCCTGCAGGTAGAGAGGAGAGTCGCAGATGTAGCTCTCCTCACCATCTGTTAACTGCACATCTCCACCTTTAATGTCCGACTGGAAGAAAGCAACAAATTCACAGGAGCAGACGAATTTGTTCTGGCCCGCCTGTAAGTTCTGGAGTCGTTCGTATGACTGGAGGTCTGAGCGGCCAAACATGTTCAAGGTGTTGGACTGTGGAAGAACAAGGAGGCGTTACAGTAGGGAATACGAAGAGCTTTGGAAGAAAAAAAAAGAGATTGGTCCTTACCTGTATTGTCAGTATTTGCAGATTTGGAAGCAGCCATCCAGAAGGCAGACTCTGAATCTTGTTCCCAGAGAGGTAGAGTTCTCTCAGAGCAGGCAGGAACAGATTTAAACTTTTGACATCATTGTTGCTCAGATCCAACACCTGTACAGGATAAAGAAGAAGAGTAAAGTGGTTTATTAATGAGTTTATTTGTTGTAATTGCTTCAGGTCTGTCAGAACTATTGCTACATGTTCCACTTTTAGTACCTCCAGAGTTGTGGGTAGACAAGGCGTGATGGTTTCAAGTTTAGCCCTGGAGATGTTGAGGAATCGGAGGGTGGAGGGCCATGAGCATGTTGGGGGCATGGAGCTGTATGCATTCCTGCTAATGTCCAGGTGGGTGAGTTTGGAGAGCCCTGCCGACAGACGGCTGATCGTTGACAAAGACTGGACACCAGAGGGACAGAGGCAAACTCTTTAGACAGCATGCCATTTCACTCAATTTTACATGTGACGGTCAGTACTAATGACTCACTACTCAACATGTTAAAACTATTTTCGTTTAAGTTCCATGCAGGCACCTTCAGAGCGTTTCCGCTGATGTTTAAAACCCGGAGGTCCTTCAGCGTGCCGTGTCCGTCACACAGTGACTCAGACAGCGTCATTTCAGTCAGCAGGTTGTCGGACAGGTCCAGGTACTGCAGGTTCTCTAGCAGGCGGGATGTAGGACAGGGCATCACAAACACCTGAGGGTAAAATTCAGCCTCACTAATGAAGTTCAGAGAGTTTGAAATAAAATGTAGTGTACTTCTACTGCATATACTCATGAACACGTTGTACTTTACCCTGCCGTTTATGACAGACACCTTCCTGGGATAATGCAGCAGGAATCCCAGCTCTAGAAATGAGACAAACTTCCAGACGTCCAGCACCACAATGTTTCGTAAGAAGAACTCGTCAACGCTTTTCTGATTGGTCCATTTGGCTCGTGCCCACCTAACACCAACAGAAAACCAACAAACCATTAAACTACTCATGCAGTCATCTAATTGTCACAAATTTGTCTAGCAAGATGGTCCATCAACTTTGTTTGAGTTTGATAGATCATGATGGTTTCTTACCTGCCCTCACCCGTCAGCGTGATGCCATCCAGCCAAAAGGAGGTGAGTGGCACTCCATCAAACACCACCAGGAAGTTAACAATGGCTTCATCGGACAAAGAAACGTTTTTAAAGCTTATGTGCCTGAAAAGTGACATAATAGACAAGCACATGGTTGGTTTCTTTGCCAAACCAATGATTCTGCATGAATACTTAAACAGAGGAGAAGTAGATTATTGTCAGACCTGATTCTTCTATTGGCAGCTGCTGTGAAGGGCTGTACAGACTCATTCCCAATCAGATGGAGGTCTTCAAAAATGATAGGCGTCTCAGGGTACGACACGTCTTCGAGCACAGCCCTAGCTAAGGCTGTATTTGTTAAAAATGCACTATGGAGGCTCAAAGTGACACGACCCAACGGCCAAATGTCTGCTAGAGTACCGGGCTCGTACCTGCAGAGAGAGAGAGTCAAAGGACAGTGAAAGATGGACACATTGAGCCACATTTGCTAAAAATGATATTTGATATTTGCGAGCTGCTTTCAAAGATTTACGTCTTCAGAAAGAACCAATGGAGCTGAGAGCCATGGAAGTGACAGACTTCATTGGTCTCTAATGTAACAACACAAACACAAAAACAGTGTCGGCCACAAACCGGCTCAAGTTGTTGCCGTGCACAGTGAGTTCCTCCAGCTGAGTGACTCCATACAGATCTTCTCTCTTTAGCTCCTCCAGAGCAGGACCTCCAAACCCGAGCCTCCTCAGCCTGACCAGCGTCTGAAACGGTGCAGGAGAACCCAGGCAGCTGGAAGAAGTAGGTAGACACGTAAACATCATGTGCAGTGTGGAGGTTTCTACTTAGATGTGTAGCCTGAGTGCTTTTACCGATATGGGTTGTTGAGCAGGTTGAGGTTCTGCAGAGCTCCTAGCTTTCTAAACCATTTCTGTTTGAGGGCAGTCAGCTGGTTGTTGGACAGGTCGAGCTCCTCCAGGCTCCACAGAGAGTCAAACGCTGATGGGTGGATCACAGCTAGCTTGTTACCTGGAGGACAGAAATATCCACATGTGAAATCATCCTACAACAATGTTGTCAGGGGTTCAAATCCTGGGATTCTGATCATCATTAACTAAAATTAATTATCATTACTCTTATGGTTGTTAATATTGTGGTCATTTTCATTGTTATTCTGGCTACTGTTGTTATGATTATCATTGTTAGAGTTGTTATTATCATGATCATTGTTGTCTCGTCCTGCTCACAGTGTTTCCCAGTCCACATTTGCTTAAAAGCTGAGGTTTCTAGAGTTCTTCCTCGACCTTAAGCGCAGCAAAACACGGAGTCCTCGGAAAAATGCAACATTTGTACAGCTTGAGTTCCATTAAGACTACGCCTGCTAACGAAGATCATGTGATGTGATCAAAAGCTCTGGAACAGCTACTAAGTGGAGCTTGGAGGTGAGATTGAGTTTTCTTAAAATTAATCAAATCACGTATTAACTATTAACAGTTCTTACAACCTCGTATTCAGTATGTTATCTTTAATTAGAGTACATGTTAATATCAACGTATGATTCATATTTCTATCTATTATATCCAGTTATCTATGTGTACATTATATAGTTCAACATATCATATTTGTCTTTGGCACACATTTGTCTGACACAGTATTATATATCTATTTAAGGACACAAAACACTTCTTACTGTGGAGACTCAGAGCCTTCAGTTGTCTGTGGCTTTTCAGATCATCATCAGTCACCATGGTGATCTTGTTGAAGGAGAGATCCAGAGTCAGGGCACGGTCTGTTACCGTGGGAACACTGGTGAATCCGCCATAGGAGCAGTTACAGGACAGCCGTCGGTCACACCGATCGCAGGACAACCTCTCGCTGTCTGGGTTTGACCTCTGACTCCAGCAGATGGAGAGGAGGTGGAGGTAGAGGAGGGTGAAGTAAAGGCTGGTCACTTGTCCCATGCTGTAGGGGGAAAAAAGACAAATCTGGAGGTGATAGAAACACGGAGGGAAAGGAAAAGAAAGATCGGGAGGATTAAATAATCTGATAGTCAACCAAGCGAGAGACAAAGTGAAGGAGTCCGTAAGCATGAGGTGGGCACAGAGACAAGAATAAAACTGAAAGAAAGAGGAAGTGGATAAAAGAGGAAGTACTCAATGTTTTATTGTGACTTTCCCACAACTGAAAACATCAGCAACCCCCGTCCTCAAACGTCCACTTGAGACTGGCTGCAGAAGTGAGTCAGTCTCCATAAGTCCCCATGTTAAAATGGCCAACTTCACAGCAGAAATAAACATGTTTACAGCCTGGTACAAAAAGGCTTAAAGTTATGCAGAATTAAGAGCATGGGCGCTTTGATTGACAGGTGGGTGCTGTTACAGGTGGCTTCATTCAGCCCCTCTAAGCTCCACCCATGCTCCACCTCTTTGACCATACTATATGACCATACTTTAGCCACCACATACAGAAACCTATGGGTCCATCCCCGAGCATGCGGTCAACATAGTGTTGTGACTTTACTTGTAGCTGGCGAACAGTTAGCAAGCTTGCTAGTTTGGACACTAATGGTACAAAGTTAAAAAGATGTATTTTAACAGTTAGACAGAAGTGAATGGTGACACACCTTGCCACACCTTGAAATGATTCAAAATATTGTAGCATGAAACACAAATATGATAATATCCATATATGCTAATTGAGCTATTATTCTTTTATATATTTTTATGATATTAAAACAAGTTTAAGAAGGTTATAGTTATCATTTTTAAATTATGCTTATCAGTGCATTGATCAAATATAACTACATTTTATTCTTTCTGTTTTTCCAAAGTGGAGAACTCAGCTCGGCCTAAAAATACTTTATTCGTAGAATTAAGACATATATACCTGCCCTCGCCAACATAAAGTGTTGCCACAAAGTTCAAGGTATAATATAATTTTAAATATCATTATATGCTGTAACATTAAGATCTTCTTTCAGTGAGAGGAAGTGCTGCAAACTAGGAAAAAACAGACCCAGTCTCAAAGTACACTGAAGTGTTAATAAAAAAACAACGCAGTGCACAGATTTAACTTGAGTCATACAAGAAAAATACAACAAACGATGTTTCCTATTTGATTATTTTTACTGTCCTTTGTTCTGAGAAAAGATCTGACACGTCTGGATAGAGAGAGAGAGAGTAAAGTTACTACCCTTAAATTAAAATGAAATTCAGATGCTTCTGCTAGAATCATCAACTTCTTCCTTCTTTCTTTATGACGTTATCTATTTGTTTATCGATGATATGACTGAACTATTTCCTGTGTCATAACTGCTTGATAACTGAAACAGCGTTGTAGCAATCAGTCAAACTTCAGGTGTGAAAGCATAAAAAAAACACATTTTGTTGTAGGGTTCGTAAGTCTGTGCTGCCTTACCTTACGTATCGCTGGACTTATCTCTGATCATGAAGGAAAAAACTCTGTAATGATTCAAACTGACAAAGACAAGAGTCTGTATTGAAGAGTGTCTTTATGACTGTATAGAGGAAGTAAAAAGTCTGTGGTCACATCTGGAACTAAGTGTGAAAAGAGGTAGTGAGCATGAAAATTTACTTTCGGGAGGAAATCTGTGTGAGTGTATGCCTGTAGAAATGTGTGTTTAAAGAAACAAACAAACTTTATGCACAAGATATGACAGCAGCATTTTTTAACAATGACACTAGAATCAGTTGAATTGTAATAAATTACTATGAGTAAAACTTTTGTGCTAAAATGTTTCTTTGAAAAGTTGTGTCTTGTTGAAGTTTTATTATCTTGTATGTGGTTTCTGTTATATCATATAACATATACTGTTCCCGCTGTATTTATAGGACCATGACCACAACGTCTTCTGCTGTTTCTGGTTCTAACCATCACTTCCTCTTTATTCCCACTCAAGAGACTTGCCAGGCAAACCAGGGTTGCAAACATATTTTCAGTTTTGTAACTGCAATAATTTAAAAAGTGCCAAAAAAAAAAAAAAGAAGAGACAGAAATGTGTCTTCTACAAATAACCAAAGAGCTGCTCAACTGGATTCTTGATAAAATCATTAAATATAAGCCTAACAAGGCTGAGACGCTAAAATAGTCCAATTAGAACACATAACACTGCAGCTTTAAGCTGGTACAAATAACAATTTGCTGTAGAATTTATCAATTAACTGTAAAAGCATCGCCATTGGTTGTCAAAACGTCCCCACTTTTCAAAATGTCCTCGTAAGCTGGTAGAAGTGCCGCCATTATTCAGTCTGTTCAGAAGTTTAGAAACATTTATTTTATAAGATTTATTTGTATAGATGTGCAAGAGTCTTTTCTTCTAGGTGGATCTTTGCAATGAGATATTAATATAAGGAGTATGGTTAAAGCACCTCAGCTGCCATAGTCTTATTTTATGTTCTTGCAGCATCTTTAAAATATTTGCAGAAAATTCAAACAGTCCCTGTGAAATTGTTGTACTGAAGTATCAAAACTTAACACTGCCACCAGATGGTGTCAAACTCTTTGCTCAAGTGCCTTGAAAAATAATTGTGATGTCACTATCTGGCATAATGATTATCAGTTTAGGAACTATTGTGCAGATTGATGAATGATTTGATTTAATAAAATTCTATTACAGACAAAAACAGCATGAACGTAATTATTTATTCTACATTGCAAATATGTAGTGTCACTGTGTTGCACAGCAGACCTGTTGCTTTGACTTTACTGCAGTTATTGAGTGTATCTCAGCAGGTGAGCCCTTTGTGTATACTCGTCTCAGACTATTGTGATCACGTTGAGTTTTGGGTTGCATCTTTGTTTTGTTTTTTTTATTTCATGTTCACAGTGTCTCATTGTACCTCGGCTTACAGTTTAAAACAGAAAGTGATACATTAATCTAAAGCTGATCTTATTTCACGACCTTGTATTGTGCAAATCTCGGATACAAACTGAGACCAGCTGAGACTAGATTATAGCATATTATATCATTCAGCAACATAAAGCTGTAAAATAAAGTCTTGAATATTTGTGTCATGTTGTCCAAGTATCATGTTTGAAACCTAATATACAGCTTCCCATTTTGGCCATTGGTTATTAGTCTCCAGTGTCTAACTGCTGCTGCCGTGTTTCAAATATTCAAAAAGAGAAGGCAATAAAAACAGAGACATGACTGATGAAACAAATACATTCATCTGTGTCATGTATTTGAGCGTATCTGTTTCAGCAGCGAGGAAGTGCTCTGACTCCGTTGTTTTGGGTCGTGTCTGGCAACAGTAGATCTGTGAAAACTCCCAAAATTTGTACATATTATTTCTTTATTATCTGTGTTGTTTGTCATGTCGTGTACCATTACTACTTTGGAAATGTTCCACCAAAGGGCGTTTCTTTGTTCCATAGTGGATGCTATGTAGTTTAACACTTGTACCACCGAGATGGTCTGACAGACCGTTTGGTTTTTATAATGCAAATAAATACAAACGTTTTTCAGCACACAGCTCATTCCTAAATCTGTTTTAATGTTTTCTGAAGGTTTGGCCTTGTCATTGTTGCTAAGTGTTCATCATGCTGGAAATCACTGGGTCAGTCCAGAGTTACTCTATGTGGAAAGGGTCATGAGATAACTTCTGTTATGATTTGGTACCATATTTTAATTAAAATTGAATTAACAATTTTGATCTCCATCGCTTGTCATTGTAATCTTTAGTGTTTATCCGAAATTATGGGACCAACTTCAGTTTGTCTGGAAAGTATTTTTCTTGAGTAAATTTTACCTGCATTTTAAGAAAAATCGAAGTAGTTTTATAATCTAACGTATAGTGTGACAGACTTTCTTCTGCGGTAGTCTGTTGACCACGTAGCGGCACTAAATAAATCAGTTCTGCACAGTTCTAGGAACTAGTCACAATGAATGTATTGTTATTTGTGTTTTACTATGTATTTATGACAGGATCACATAACAGAAATTGTTGAAGCGGGCTCATACAAAAGGTGGAAGAGTCACAGGAGCCTGATTTATAACCTGGGTGCTGGTTTGTTTTTCAGATTATATCAGAAACGCTTATCTACAGGTCAGATTGTTGTTATTTTTTTTGACATGATGTGGCATCAGTTACTCACTGATAATCATAATATATTGAATAATAACCAGTGGGCATTCTAAGAATTCGGCTAGTTTTTAGGTTTAAAGCGTGACAGTTGGAACCAGAAATATTAGAGATTCTTGGATCGTTCAGTCTCAAGCGGTCTCAGTGTTTATTAAATGACCTAGACTCGGATAATACGCGGCTTTAAATAAGAGCAGCTTTAAAGAGTACAAACTGACAAGATAGTCTGGGAAGCTGAGACCCAACAAGATACTATGAACAATGAAATGAAAGGCCCATATAAAAAATGTTGTAACCCAAAACTCATCATGATTACAATAGTCTGAAAAAGAATAACTGTATAAACAGGGGCTCTCCTGCTGCTATACAATAAACAAATAAGTTCATTGTTAGTGTAACATTTGATCTCAAAGCGGCACAGTCGTGGGAAATGAAATAATGACACAGGAGAAGCGTCTGTAATCTGCAGGATAAAAGGAAGCTGAGGCCAGACATTAGGCTGAACACGGCAGCTGATCCTGAACGAGGTGAGTCTACTTTGGATTGTTGGTGAAAATTGTTCTTGTTATCATGCTATTTTTAAATGCAGTGTAAAGAAAGGCCGTACATGTGGAATTACCTTTGTGTGAACTCTGAACACACAAACATTCTTCCACATCTTTGCAGATGAGATTAGCATTTATTATCATGGGAAGAATTATTTCATTTGAATGTTGGTATTGGCAGTGGCAGAAAAAGAACTCTGAGAAATGTTAAAAGTAAAAGTGTTATCAACACATTTACATAAAGTCCCTTCAAGAGCTTATTTTGACTACTTTATATACTGCTGGACAGGCTAAACTATAGTACTGCACCACATTTTACTTGTTGATCAAGTAATCTGTGCGAAGAATCTGCAAAAGAAATCAGCTGGGCCTGGAAGTCTGTGTTCTGCAGATGTAGGTTCCCTCAGTGACGTTGGAGTGAATTTAAAGTCAATTTTGGAAAACCACCAAACAATTTTAGGAAAAATGTTTATCGCATTTTAACTGGATATTACTCAGGATCTTTGGATACACTCAGCTTTCACTTAAATAAAGGACAATGATTAAAAAATCAATGTAGAATAACAAGTACAATGTTTGCCTGGGAGAACTGAATTTGGGGAAGTTGTACCTCGTACCTGTAATGAAGCACAATTTAAAAAAAAAAAAGTGCCATAAATGCTACTGATATTGGAAATTACCAGTTGTCATTGCACATTGTGTAAGTGATAGATAGATAGATAGATAGATAGATAGATAGATAGATAGATAGATAGATAGATAGATAGATAGATAGATAGATAGCCAAAGGCATGGTTAATGGTTAAGTTGGTGTGAGGCAAAACTAACAAAAATTATCCCAAATCTTCGCTCACAGGCCACACTCCCACTTCATCATCATGACCATGAAGTTGCTCAGAATATCTCTCACACTCTGCGCCATCCTGACCTTAAGCCAAGCCATCCCCGTCAACTCCACCATCCCCACCATCTCCAGACAGATGGGCCTTTGCGAGTACATAAACCAGCACAGCGTCCAACATATCGGGGTGTTCATTCCGCAGTGTGACATGAACGGGAATTTCCTACCGCAGCAGTGCTCCGGGTCGACCGGGTACTGCTGGTGTGTCGAGATCCTCACCGGACAGGAGGTACCGAACACGAGGACACCGCCGGGGGTCACGCCTGTTAATTGTGGTACGAGTGTTTGTCTCATTTTGATTTTTGTTGTGTAAACTGCATAATAGTCATTTCACAAGGATTGTTTAATTTCAAATGTTTATGTAAGCTTTCTAAAACAAAAAAAAGTTATTTGTGCAGCTGACTTGCAGGTCTGTAAAATATTTAACATTTTTTGTAGAAGGTGAATTCAACTGCCCCTTCGGCTGGTCCCACTTTGCCGGAAAATGTTTCATCTTCCACGACACCCCAAAGACATGGCTTGAAGCTGAGGTGAGGACTGATGACTGAGCTGCTCATGCATTCAGTCATGAATAAAGTATAGTAATGAATCAAATGTGGAAGAAAACTCTTTTCTCGTCACTTACAGGCTTACTGTTTGTTTGAAGAGGCAAACCTGGCGTCAATCCATAGTTATGAGGAGAATCACTTCGTCCAGGCTTTGACCAGACTTGAAACCAGCTTCCCCGAAACCTGGATCGGTGGCCAAGATGCTGTACAGGTATGGAAATCTTTTGGTTGATTCGATGTTTATTATCTAACTTTGTAGATTCTGTTATTGTGTTTGTAATGTACCCAAATCCCAACTCACTTTCTCAAAACTCAATTGTCAACTAGAGTCCGGTCAATACGGGTTAGTCTGTTAGCCAGTTTTATAGAGAAATACTTACCATGAACTTAGTACATGTTGTTTTAGCAATGGTCACTAAATTTGTAGTTTATTTAAAAGAAATTATAAAGCTATGTACTAGAGATAAAAGCACATTTTAAACACTGAAATCCTTCAAAAATTCCAAACCACAGATTAGAAACGGCAAGTTTTAGGGGTGAATACTGTAACAAAATCAAGTAGTATAAAGGTGATTGAACATAAATAATACAATGTATTTATGTATTTACGATGTCTGTTTCCTTCTATCCATAGACCTCTTTTTGGATGTGGAATGACGGCTCCAGGTTTTACTACGAGAACTGGTCCAATAACCAGAATATTCCCACAAGTGAGCACTGTCTGAAGATGAATTATGGATGTAAGTAGCACAGACACAAACACACACACAAACTTTTAATATTTAACCGATTTCAGCCTTTAAAAATCTAATCCTAACATATTAAAGTGTTGAAAAATTTTAAATACTATTGTCTACTAATACTATGCTGCAAGTTATAGAATATACTAAACAGAATCTGAGCCAGACACTTGTGGGGAATCATATTGAAGTATACCATAGATCAAACAGAAATGATGCATCCCCATTCGCTCATTCTCTTCTAAGAAGGATGAATTGCTGCCAAATGCATAAAACTCAGGCTAGCTTACAGTGTCATAAATATCTTTTTGATTGCCTCTTATGTTTATCTTGGAGGATAAATTAAAGAGTAGCTACACCGGGATAAAGACCCTGCTTTTGCTGCCATCCGGTGGTTGCTATACACTCCGTCCCAGTAGGGCTGTACATCTCTGCTACATGCTATATATATAAACATGTCAAAAAGTACTGATGACATTTTGTTTTATTAAAGTCACCATGCCGTTCTTGCTGAACTTACTTAATTTATGCTAACTGTACATTGAATAATAATAAAGCTTCAGTGTTGTAAATAACATCAGAGAATCCAAAGCCAAAAAGTGTAATTCAGTCCGAATATTAGACGATTACTAAAACATGAAGTATGTAACCAGATGTAAAATGTTTCTTCCTCACTGCAGTTAATTGGAAGTGGTACCCCGCCGCATGCACAGACAGTTACCCTTTTGTTTGTTCCAAGAGGGCCTGAACGCAGACCTGACACTCAAAAACGGACGTCTGACCTCCAGGCTACGCCTTGCTGGATACAACAGTTGGAGTTCCTCCCACTGCTCTCTTTCCTTGTTTTTGTTGTTCATGATCAATAGATCTATCTATCTATCTATCTATAATCTATGCACACACCTGAAATGCTGTGGTTCATCCTGATTCTGAGCCAAACAGACTAATTTGTCCTGTGTGCTATATCTGACGCAAGAATTGTAATTCTAGTATCAACAAAACTTAACGTTAGAATATTTTGAAATTATATCAATAAAAGAAATGCACAGCACTAAACTGTGAGGTAGTGGTTTGTGTCACTAAATAAGTAAATCATTAATTTCTATATGTGTGTGTGTAAAAAGATGTAATTGCAAAACATTTGAAAACAAACAAAAAAATATCAGAGGAACAAGTCTGATAAATTCTTCCTGGAAATCAGTAATGTGCGCCTTTAAATGAAACAAGACTAATTTGACTGTTTTGTATACTTATGTCTATCTCTCTGTTATTCACACTGACACCTGGATTTGCAACATAAGAGTCATAAGTCTATTTTTTGTTACTTTTCTGTTTTTGTGTCAGCAGATATGGACTCTGCTGAGTCGTAGTGAGTATCTGACGTACATATGAGTCATAAAGTTTGACCTCCGAAGGTGAGGGGCTTTAATTTTGAGAAATTAGTCAAATGGTTTTACACAGTGACACTGTGGGGACACGCATTTAAAATCAGATTCTCAGGTCGACATTGTGGGGACCCTAAACTGTTCTAAGCTACATTATGGGGACACTGATCGGTCCAAATGTGGTAATCTGATCCCCAGATAGGATTAAAGTTTAATGTCTTGTCTGAGATCAGAATAAGAGTTTTGTCCAGATAGTGGTTTTAAATTAGATTAGGAAAAATCACAAAAATATGATACATGACAAAAATAAACCTGTTTGTTTAACGCCTGTGGTTTCGTAACTCAGCACCACGGACCTTTTGGACTTGAACAAACATTGGTTGCTCAATTGGCCTCATTTTCCCGACAGTGATGGACTAACTGCAACGTCTTCACAAAAAAAAGCTTTGACAGTATTCACAGTATCTTTACAGAGGTCATGTTATTCTAATGATATATTACAGAGTAAATAATGAGAAATCAAACAAAACCCAATGTTCAAAATCTACAAATATGCCATCAAAGGTAAAATAACTAACTTCTGGAAGATATCAAATTATTTAAACATAATTCTAGTTCAAATCTGGCTGAAATGAAGGGGCATCAAGCAAGACACTGAATTCCTGCTATTATCCACTGTCCTGATTTTACTCCTCAAATTCCAAAATATGATATTTTCCACAGCCTCGGGCCTCAGGCGGTAAGCAATACATCTAAATATACAGTATACATATACACACACATACATATATATGTGTGTGTGTGTGTGTGTGTGTGTGTGTGTGTGTGTGAACTGAAGCAACCAAAGTAATCGAAATTTCATATATTTCTGGAAGCAACTTTTTCAACTGAGATAAACTCTTTTTGGCTTTAGCCATCTTAACATTAAAACATTATTCGGCAGACACTGGATTTGTCACGTAAATAACACAAATTCAAAATGTTACTTTTCAAACTAGACATTACTAGACAAAACTAACATTTTTGGAGATGTAAGGTCAACAACAGCAATATTGAACACGTCTGTCTGGATGACAGAATTGGCTTACACATATGTACGACAAATTCTGACTAATCAGTAAACTCTTCGGTCCTTTTGCCCTTTTGTTCCTTTGCAAACTCAAAGTGTACCACAGTGACTCAGGATGGGTCAATAATTTTAGAAGGTCAATAAAAGAGGGGGTGGACATGGACTCACACGGGCAGAGGATAAATAGCTGCTCAAATCTGACTTTAGGGCAGAAAAGGGAGTGAAGGCACACTGAAGAGTGACTGACGAGAATTTGAAAAGAGTAACTTCATCCACGGTGAACGATGAGGACGCTGCTGTTGCTGTATCTGTGTGTGTACACGGCCTGGGCTCAGGACAGTCTGGAGTATGATGACTATGACACAGTAAGTGTTTACATTATATGTCTATGATATATACCGCTTTAGTGAACAGACAGATTCATACAAATCCTCTCCAAAGATAGCATTATATTTATCCAAATCTTTGTTTTGGTTTGTATTTTTAGATTTTAATTGTATTTACTATCTGAAACGGCATATTTTTTATTAGAATACTAATAAACTACTTCTACTACTACTACTAGGGGAAATAATTAAATATTATTGACTTTAAACATAACCATAATGGACATTATGATCATAATGTCTTATTGTTTTACAAAACTGTCTTGTTGAAATGGATAAATACAAGATTATTTTTTAACAACAATTCAAATTCATTTTGGATTTTTTTATGTAACATGTCACACCACTGTTTGTTTTTTTAGTTTTATTTATTTTGAACTGTTGAAATTCATAGAAATGACAAAGCGATTTGTTGAGATACAGCTGTTTAATCTGCTGCAACAAAACTACCCTCTATCCTACTACACTCATTATACTCATTGTAGACTGTACAAGAGAAATGAGGATTTAAATATTTAAATGTGTTCGCTATAGTTTTCTTATTATCTTTCACAGGACTCCAAGAGCAGGCCATCAGGAAATGGAACAGTATGTAGAATATGTTTAAACTATATTATCATAAATTTCATTTATTTTGGTATTTTGTTATTTAATTCCCTCATCCTGCCTTGTTTTCTCTTGTAGGAAGTAGGTGCTCGTGGTCACCGTCCAACATCAAGGGGCATGGACCGCTACACCCCTAACCGCTACGCCCCGCCGCCTATCAGTGGTGGCGCTAGGTACTTTCAGATGCATATACACCAGAAAGAAATAAAAGAAATGAAGAATGACAGACTTACTAAATGTAATATCAAAAACAACCATTCTCCATAAGCAACACAATGGCTCCTTTTCAAGTGTTATTTTTAAACTGTATTTAAATATAACACAGTAAATGTACTTAGTTACTTCCCATGACTACAGAGTCAACTCTATTTGAGTATCTGACTTGGGTAACCAAATATATTTTAGTTGGGACCAAAGTGGACAGACTGACATCATTAAAAACCGAAATAATTAAACATTTGTTAAAGTTTTTAGGAATTCTTATCCAGTTCAAACAAACACTATTCCATGCCACTGGCAGTGTCTCACACGTTAATGACATGCCTGGTGCTTTTTGTCCAGGTATCGAGGCCGCCCCACCCCAGCTCCAGTTGGACGACCTCAGGAAGAAGAGAAGGTGGAGCAGCCAGATGCCGGAGGATGCACGCATGGCTCAGAGGAGATGGTAGGAAGATGGCGGCGAGTAGTAACTAAAGCAAACAACCACACATTAACCGCTTCAAACTGCACAGTTGTCACACTTCTGCTGGCCATTTTCAAAAGCATAGCATATGTTTGTAGATGCTTTCTTTCTAAGAGGCAATTAGTTTCAGTAAAATAATTAATTATTTTGATCAAGGTTATTAAAAGTATTTCTTTTTGGTGGATTTAAGGAAAAACAGCAACCCTTTTATTTTAAGAAAGATAATCTCAAATTTTTTCTACAACTATCTGTGCTTAATTTTTTACCTAATTATGACATTATGTTGACAAAAAAAGCAACTAATGCAATGTGATTGTGTGGAGTTACGTGTCCGGATCAAGCTAATTGATTTTCATATGTAGAATTATTTAAAAAATTACAAGGAAGTCAATGGCTGCCTAGAAAGGATCTCCTCTTCTTTGGAAACTGGTCAGTGCTCAAGCACTTCAACCCACTAGTACGATCCAGTAACTTCTTTTTTGCTGGATTTTAATTGAAAATAGAAAAAGGGAAAAAATAAAAAATCATTGAAAGAACTAACCAAAGATTCTCCCACCCATCAGGGTGTTTTGTGTCCCAATGGCTGTGAGCTGAAGACCGCACTGCTGAAGCAAGAGAGGAACGTCAAGTTGGTAAATAAATTTGATATTTTAATTTCTTTGAGTTCATTCACATGTTGCTGTGCAATCGTCACAACAGAACCTATCGTGGAAGGTTTGACTGATCTTCTGTTTATTTGTTCATTAATTACTGCATACATTTTTGTCACCATTAGTCCATTAGTGACCTCAGGCCTCAGGTGGATGAGTTGTCCCGAGCCTCCAACACCGTCTACAACTACGTCAACAGCATTTCCAGTTCTCTGAGGGAGAGGCAGAAAGTCATCGACAGTGAGTGAGACCTGATGAGCTCTGTCTTTGTGTTAAAACAGTAAAATCAGGAGACAAGTTTTTCTTTTTAAATCGTTTAAGCTAATGTCTTCAGTCGCTTTGTTAATCTGTTGTTGAGTTCAGATATGATAAGACGTGTTTACTGAAAAATAACACATTGTGTAGAAGAGTAGCATACTTTTTTTTTTTAAATATCGCATGACAAATACAACATAATATCCCTAAAGATATATATTGGGTAAAAAGTCAACTATTGTTGAAAAATAGAACATTTTTGAAAAATGTGTGTACCGGATTAGCTTTATCTTTTTTGTGACAGCGATTTGTCATTTTGGAACAAAAGCTCCTGTCTTAAGTACACGTAAATCAAAAGCAGTTCTATCACAAGTATATTATTGTGCACTTAAAAATGGTTGTGTACAAGAGTTAAAATCTCCCCTTTTGCACTCTCTTTTTCTCCCATCTCTTCCTCCCCTCAGACAACGGCAGGGTGGTTGGTCAGTACACCGATCAAGTAGAGGAACAACATGCCTACATCAAGGAGACGGTAGACACTGTCTTCCCCTCCAACATCAGAGTGCTACAGGTAAATAAGAACTGATGAGTCAAAAAGTACAATAAATAAACAAAACAAATGGCATCAGTTAAAGGGATCTACAGGTCCCAGAATCTAGTGCGTCCAACCTTAAAGACTACAAACACCCCTAATCTAATGCATAATGTGCTGTGGCTGCAGGGAGTCCTGGACAAGATCAGGTTGAAGATCCAGAAGCTGGAGAAGGCCATCCAGGCCCAGAGGGAGGTGTGCAAAGAACCATGCAAGACCAAATGTCCCGTACCAGTGGTGTCCGGTGAGTGCAGTGCCCTCTAGAGACTGCAGCGTTCAATACATCCATGAAAGTGTTGGAAGAAACAATGAATTTACTCATGATTGACTTATTCTTGGACCCTTACTAAAAGGTGCTGCTCAAGGGAAGTTTTTCTATGTTTAACCACTCTCCTGTGTGATTCAGGTAAGGAGTGTGAGGACGTCTTCCGTCGTGGAGGAAAAGACTCCCAGATGTACATGATCCACCCTGACCCCTTCTTCCCTCCGTACAAGGTCTTCTGTGATCAGACTACCCTGAATGGAGGTAACTCAGTTAGGCCACTTACACCATACGACTTTCATTTGGATGTTTAGGCTGTATTTAGGCATTAACAAGAGAACTTCTTTTATTTCCCCAGGATGGCTTCTCATTCAGAACAGGCTTGATGGCAGTGTTGACTTTGGCCGACGCTGGGATGAATATCGACGTGGTTTCGGCAATGTTGCCTTCGATTCTGGCAAGGGTCACTGTGAGACTCCGGGTAAGTGGCAAGTGGCAAAGAAAGTGCTGAAGGGAGCTTACCAGGTACAATGGGTGGAAACCAGACACTTTAATATTAAAAACTTTGTGGTTAACTGGCATACCTTTTTGCTTTGTCATGTGACAGGTGAATACTGGCTGGGTAATGACCGCATTAGTCACATAACCAAGATGGGTCCCACTGAGGTTATCATTGAGATGGAGGACTGGACAGGAGCCAAGGTAGGTTTCTATTTACAGCACAAATGATTATTTTATTAACTGCTACTATTTACAAGCAGTAAAAATAAGGTTTAGTTTTGCTATATCAGGCTTGCATGTCTTATTTTAAGGCACTAGCACACCTAAAGAAAAACTTGTTCTGACTTAACCTTGGTTTCTTTATTGACTACAATAAATACAACCGAAGTGAATACAATAAAAACGGTATTGCAGACAAGAAGACAGGAGTCAGTTTGAAATGAAACTTAAATGCTCTCTGTTGTCATTTAGGTCAACGCCCAGTATCAACAATTCACCATCCAATCAGAGACGTCCAATTTTGTATTGGCAGTCGATGGTTACTCCGGTAATGCTGGCAATAGTTTCCTGGAAGGATCCTCAGAACTCTTTGGTGAAAACCGCACCATGACTATTCACAACGGCATGATGTTCAGCACCTACGACAGAGACAACGACAACTGGTAGGCATCCCTGCTGGTGATCACAAGATTACAGTAACACCATGTTACACTGTTACTCCAGAAACTCCAGTATATCAAACTGGGTTAACAATGGACTTGAAGAAATGTGCTAGCCTAGCAACATTAAGGCTTAATGCAACATAGACTAGTGGTGTTACATCATGGCTCCCTCTGTTAAAGAACAGTATCTGATGTTGGGAGTACGTAAACATCCAGTAAAGGCTCTACAGCTCAAATTATTTGGCGGTACAAGAAGTTTAGTGATGTCGGGACTACTTGCTGGGCTAGTTGGGAACCGTACATGCTAACACTAGAGAGCCACAATCATAGAAACAATGTATTTGCTAACAGGATAATAAGTGCACAAGGTTATTCAAGATAGATGTGACTGGGCTATTAAATTGTATCTAAAAATGGCTCCTAATGTCAATAATTTACACTTTTCTCTGTCCATGCTTCCCTACACCAGGACCCCCGGTGATCCCTCCAAACAGTGCTCCAAGGAGGACGGAGGTGGCTGGTGGTACAACCGCTGCCACTCAGCTAATCCCAATGGCCGATACTACATAGGCGGAGCCTACACTAAACAAATGGCCAAGCACGGCACAGACGACGGCGTGGTGTGGATGAACTGGAAGGGCAGCTGGTATTCGCTCAAAGCCATCAGCATGAAGATCAGGCCTTTCTTCGCCTCCAGATAATCAAGTCGCAGACAGTCAACACAAACGCACATGTAACACATACAGGTGGATGGACACACACATTTACACACAATTAAACGAGTCATGTGGTGTGAAAATGAAGAAGAAGAAATCTGTTGTAAAAAATCAGCTTATTAAACATAAAAAAGAGAATATGGAAGAGAAATAAGAATGTGTCTGCAGATTAAGAGAAACATTTTGCTGGTTGTGAGTGAACGTGTTGTGATCTGCCTTTTCTTGTTATGTGTGACGTCTTCAGTGTGCACGACAAGGACGAGTTGATGCTAACTCTCCTCCGCTACTCAATAAACACATTGAGGAACGTACTTTCTGACTGCTGTTGTTATTTCATGTACGCAGTGAAGTCATTTTTACATTCATGCTGAAGTGTGTTTGAACAGGAAACTCAATCTCTCCTGGTCCAACTTGTAAAAATGAAACAAACTAAATATTTTTTTTTTTCTGGGTTTTTTCGTTCTTTTTTGTTCTGTCATTTTTTCTTTTTTCACTTTTTTTCTTCTTTTTTCTTTCGTTCTTTTCTTCTTTTTTCGCTCTGTCATTTTTTTCCTTCATTCTTCTTTTTTGTTCTTTTTTCTTCTTTCTTCTTTTCACTCCGTCATTCTTTTTTTTCCTTTTTCTTTTTTCGTTCTTTTTTTGTTCTTTTTTCAATTTTTTCTTCTTTTTCGCTCTATCGTTCTTTTTCCTTTTTTCTTCTTTTTTTCTTTTTCACTCTGCTGTTGTTTTTTTTTTCTTTTTTCGCTCTTTTTTTCTTATTTTTTGTTCTGTCGTTCTTTTTTCGCTCTGTCGTTCTTTTTTGTTCTTTTTTTCTGTTCTTTTTTCTATTTTTTCTTTTTTTCTTTTTTGCATTCTTTTGTTCTTTTTTCGTTCTTTTTTTCTTCTTTTCACTCCGTCATTCTTTTTTTTCCTTTTTCTTTTTTTGTTCTTTTTTCTATTTTTTCTTCTTTTTTTGTTCTGTCATTCTTTTTCCTTTTTTTCTTTGTTCCTTTGTTCTTTTTTCTTATTTTTTGTTCTGTCGTTCTTTTTTCGCTCTGTCGTTCTTTTTTGTTCTTTTTTTTCCTTTGTTGTTTTTTCTATTTTTTCTTCTTTTTTGTTGTTTTTTGCATTTTTTTGTTCTTTTTTCGTTCTTTTTTGTTCTGTCATTTTTTTCTTTTCACTTTTTTCTTCGTTTTTCACTCTGTCATTTTTTCCCTTCTTTTTTTCTTCATTCTTCTTTTTTCTTCTTTCGTTCTTTTTTCTTCTTTTCACTCCGTCATTCTTTTTTTTCCCTTCTTTTTCTTTTTTTGTTCCTTGGTTCTTTTTTCTTATTTTTTGTTGTCGTTCTTTTTTTGCTCTGTCGTTCTTTTTTGTTCTTTTTTCCTTTGTTCTTTGTCCTATTTTTTCTTCTTTTTTTCATTTTTTTTCTTTTTTCCGTTTTTTTGAACTTGAAGAGCAGCTGGTATTCGCTCAAAGCCATCAGCATGAAGATCAGGCCTTTCTTCGCCTCCAGATAATCAAGTTGGACATAGTCAACACAAACGCACATGTAACACATACAGGTGGATGGACACACACATTTACACACAATTAAACGAGTCATGTGGTGTGAAAATGAAGAAGAAATCTGTTGTAAAAAACTTGTGTCTACAGATTAAGAAATGTGTGACGTCTTCAGTTTGCACGACAAGGATGAGTTGATTAAGAGACTTTTATTAATCCCTTCTTTTTTTCACTCAGTTATTTTTACATGCATTTAAACCTGAAATACAACCACACACACACACGCAAAGGGCTCATAGACATGCAACGTGGAGAGAGATGGTGGAGTGATGGGCAGCCACCCAGAGCAGCGCCCTGCGAGCAGTTGGGGGGATTTGGTGCCTTGCTCGAGGGAAGGAGGTGAACCGGCACCTCTCCAGCTACCAGTCCACCTTCCATACTTTGGTCCATACTTGACATGAACCTTGATGATGTTGTTGTTGATGTTGATGCCAACTTTCCTCCGCTACTCAATAAACACATTAAAGAACGTATTTTCTGACTGCTCTTGTTATTTCACCGCATTGCATGAAAGAAAATGGACCCAGTGAAGTCATTTAAACATTCATGCTGAAGTGTGTTTGAACAGGAAACTAGAAACTGACTGAGTGTGTCTGACATACATTATTATTGACACTGCAGTAGCACAGAGACTTCAATAAAGTTAGTCAAAGGCAGGCTTGAGGTTGCCAAGCAACCAGGATCAGCTGCAGGTCAGAGCAAAAAAAAAAGGAGCGAAAAAAGGGGAAAAAAAGAATGACACAGCAAAGAAAATGAAAAAGAGAAAAAACGATAGAAAGAAAGAGGAAAAAAAGAACGACAGAACATATAAAAGAAGAATAAAGAAAACAAATGAAAGAACAAAAAAACAAGAACAAAAATGACAAAGCAAAAAAGAATAAAGAACAAAAAAAGAACAAAAAAGAACAAAAAAAGAAAAAATGAACGATAGAGCAAAAAAAGAAAAAAGAAGAAAAAATTAAAAACAGGAAAAAAGAACGACAGAATAAAAAAGAAGAAAAAAGAAAAAAGAACGACAGAATAAAAAAGGAAGAAAAAAGAATGACAGAATTAAAAATAGAATAAAAAACGAAAGAACAAAAAAAGAAGAAAAAAGAGAAAAAGAACTAAAGAGGAAAAGAACAAGAAAAAAACAGCGAAAAAGAAGAACAACAGAGCGAAAAAAGAAGAAAAAAGAACGACAGAGCAAAAAAAAACAAAAATTGGGGAAAAAGAACGACACAGCGAAAAAAAGACAAAAAGAAAAAAAGAACGAAAGAACAAAAAACAGAAGAAAAAAGAATGAAAGAGCAAAAGAAGAAGAAAAAAGGAGCGAAAAAAGAATAAAAGGAATCAAGAACGACACAGCAAAAAAAAGAAGAAAAAAAGAGAAAAAGAAAAAAAAGAACGAAAGAACAAAAAACAGAACAAAAAAGAAGAAAAAAGAGTGAAAAAAGAAAAAAAAAGAACGACACAGAAAAAAAAGAAGAAAAAAAGAGAAATAGAATGAAAGAACAAAAAACAGAAGAAAAAAGAACGACAGAGCGAAAAAAGAACGACAGAATAAAAAAGAATGACAAAAGAATGACAGAGCGAGAAAAAAAATGACAGAACAAAAAAAGAAGAAAAAAAAGAAAAAAGAAAAAAAGAACGAAAGAACAAAAAACAGAAGAAAAAAGAACGACAGAGCGAAAAAAGAAAAACAAAAGAAAAAAAGAACGACAAAATAAAAAAAGAATAAAAAAAGAAAAAAGAATGACAGAGCGAGAAAAAAAATGACAGAACAAAAAAGAAGAAAAAAGAGCGAAAAAAGAAAAGAAGAAAAAAGAACGACAGAGCAAAAAAAGAAAAAAATTAGAAAAAAAGAATGACACAGCAAAAAAAAGAAGAAAAAAAGAGAAATAGAATGAAAGAACAAAAAACAGAAGAAAAAATAACGACTGACGAAAAAAGAACGACAGAATAAAAAAAGAATAAAAAAGAAAAAAGAATGACAGAGCGAGAAAAAAAATGACAGAACAAAAAAAGAATAAAAAAGAATGAAAGAGCGAAAAAAGAAGAAAAGACGAGCGAAGAAAGAACGACAGAGCGAAAAAAAAATGACAGAGCAAAAAAAGAAAAAGGCGAAAAAAGTTCTTTTTTTTATTCAATTTTCCGTTCTTTTTTCCTGTTTTCATTTCTTTATTTTTTCGTTCTTTTTTCGTCCTTTCATCTATTTTTTTAAATTATTTTTCCCTTTTTTCTGTTTTTTTTCTTCGTTCTTTTTCCCTTTTTCCCATTCTTTTGTCTTTTTCTTTTTTTTCTTAGCACAGTAGGAGTCATTTCATGAAACATAAGATTAAAGTTAGAAGGCTATAAAACATGTCTTTTATTGACAGACTGAGAAGAAACGGCTGTACAGTGTGCTGAAATTGTTCTGACGGTGACTAAATAATGAAACAGAGAGGAGTGTGCTCTCATTGCATTCATGTTACAAATAAGTTGAATCTTATTTACCAATAAATAAGTTGCTGCAAAAACATACTTCCCCCCTCAGTTTTGGAGAACATATGGCCTAACTACAACAATTCAAGTTTTAGCTTTAGTAAACACAGAAGATGTGCACATGTGTAACAGAGCCCAGGGCCCTTTAAAAAACAAGTTATAGAGTGCTGTTGAATAGAAAATGAAATGTCCATTCTTCTCTTCTTTGAATCCTGTCATTCCAGTTCTGGAGGACTGAGAGCCCCCACAACTGAAGACTCCTAAAGCAGATCCTCCAGAACTATCTGATTCTGTTCGATGTCCTCAAACTGGGTCAACAGTTCTCTCTGGACTATCGGGATGGTCTTGTACTCTCCGGATGGTGGGGGTCCTATATCCACATGCTGTAGCTTGACATGTGGGAGGTCTTCAGGAGGTGTTACTGCCTTCCTTTTTAGAGTCTTGTCCATCTGGTCCATGTCAGTTTGATAACTGGGATGATCCACGCTGAACGGTAACGCCGACTGACAGGAGCCATAGCAGGCTCGCAGCTTCATGTCAATGTCCACCTGGTGGACGTAAGCAAGGCATCAGCAACAAGCGATAAACACAACACTGATATATGATTCTGTTATAAAGTTATTATGCTGGAAAAGACAGCTGCCTATTCAGACATTCAGCAGAGAAGGTAGCACTATGATTGAGTGTCAACGTCTACCATCCAGATCTGGGATTGAACAGAACCTCTGAACCAGCGGTGTCCAGTCTAACAGTGAATACAGCAGCCTACCGAGGTGGCTTTCTTGCCGGGTTTGGCGCCTGGCATCCCGGGCTGAGTCAGTTCAGTTAGCTACACGGCTGACTGAGCTAACCACAGTTAGCGCTTCACTACTTAGCAATCTTTCCATGATAAAGTCTGTAAATCACTTCAGTAGTGTAACAGTATTCCTGTCTGGCTTTTGAGCTCAGTTCTGTTGCCTGCTAACGGCAGATCCAGTTGGCAGCAGTTAATTAGCAGTTACTGTTCATTACCAGAGCTTAAAGATGATCAGCGGTTAGTCATGCCTCACCTCTGTCCGATACAAGTCCTCCATTTGTTTCTGGGCGTTGCGAAGCAGCTCGTCGACTTGCCGTGACAGCTCGGACGATCGATTTTGTAGTGACGTGAGGTTCTTGGCCAATCCTTCGGCATTTTCCACAAACTTCAGCTCAAACACTGCAGATGAATACAATATTGATTAGACTACATCATTCTGTCCAGAATAGTCAGCGTCATCGTCAGTCTTACTGTATCTGTTGACTATGTCTCTCCGGTTCTTGTTGTAGATGTTTATCATCGTCATCATGGACTTCTCAACCGCGTCTTTGTACATATTTGCCTTCTTGCACACCTTCTTCAGTTTTCTTTCCACTTCGCTTTCCATCTGCGACATCAAGCCTTTGAGTCTGCAGCCGGAGGGGCATTTAGAGACCTTTGGGGAATAAAAGCACATTTGTACCAGGTTTGTAGACAAAGACCCGCTTGGCAACAGTAACTATGAACTACCATGCATCATAGGTTGATGTCAGCTCTAGAAAGACAACAGGAGGATACAAAAGAATGCATTTTCAGACATTTGTGTCTATTTGCGATATAAAGTACAGCTGTTTGTGTGTTTCTTACCCAGTCATCATCTGAACACAGCGCAGCGTCTGATTCCGCTCGACAGCGTTGCTTCCGGTACATCTGGTTGTGACTGGACGGCTTTCGGCCAACCTCACTCTGCAGCTTTAGCCTCGCACACACTGAAGACAAGCAAAACACAGTTCACCTTCAGCTGAGCTCTAATTGAAACATAATGTGAAGATAAACATTACAGACAGGGTTAAGATCTCGTGAATGTTTTTTTGCGTTGTGATTATTATTTTTTTTTTTTTTGTGGATATTTTTGGATAGTCTCACAAACGCCTAAAAAAAATGGGTTTAACAAACTAAAATGTTATCCACCACTTTATGTCCTGGGCTGAAAATTTACCCTTGACCCTCCAAATGTGTTATTTTAATGATTTATTCTCATTAAAACGAGTTGAATCGTGATCTTCCCTCAGTGAAAAGATCGTCCTGCGTAAAACTAAAGCTGGTCAAAGTGGGTATTTGCCTCTAATGACCCCCTTCCCCCAGACCCTCAGGGGTCCCAAAGTCCTCTGGTTTTATCTGCGTGTGTGTACACTGTGTGTAATACTAGTATTTAAAGGTTAAAGACTTACAGGGTTCAATAGCTAACAGGTTATCCTGACTGAAAATACAACAATAATAATAAAAAATTCTTAGTTTGTGTGAGAGTACGACAAATACAGAATTCATAACCAAACAAATGCTTCAGCTCCACAGATACATAAAATCACATTAATGTTTCCTTAATTTCTTCTCATTTCAATTAATGAATTCATTATTTCAATTATTTTTTACAGTAAAGTTTAAGTCACTTTAAAAAGGGGTCTTATGAGTTGAAACATGATTGAACTGCCTAAAAATATATACACAATTGTAAGTAATGATTGAAGTCCTGACTTCTGAGGTAAATATTATCATTATAAATATTAAATAAATTTAAGCTTTGCTGTTACACGTGTTTAATGTATGACTTGACTATGAGTTTTTGTAATTTTGACATGTTTAAAAGGTGTACATATATGTGAGGGTTTTATTTATGGCACATATATTTCAGAGCCCATGTGGTTCAGGTTCAAAAAATAAAAGCAAACCATACACACGTTAAGAAGCTGGACCTCATTAGTGTCAAAAAAAATGTACTGTACATAAAATACAACAGCTTCTACAGAGAAATACATTTTTTTCAGGAACTTTAACTTACAAATTATATATATTTTTTATTTCTGGTTTATTTAACAGGGACATAAAACATTTCTGTAAATGTGCCAGAGTTTTTCAAGAGGCTATTTTTCATCAGAAATTCCTAGACAGATGTTAGAAAGTCACCCTAAAAACAAAGTGTACGATTCAAATAGATGCTTAAGCATAGCAAATCAAATATTAATTTTAGTAGAAACAGTTTTATACTACAATGTCAGGTATTATCTAAAAACACTCAACACAGAGGCTTGTAATGCTAATACACAAACAAATCTATAAAAAGAGTGATATTAATATGGTTATGCATTAAATAAGACAACACCGTTAGACACTAAAACATGCAAACCAGAAGACATCAAAAGCATGCAGCGTATAAGATATATAACTCAAGTCTGACACGTTAAAAACCACAATAAACAACATAGTTGCAGGTACCTAAGGACCGACAGCAAGGGAAGTTCAGCACAGACAGACTGAGGACAACATGCACGAGTTTTAGTGCTGACAGAGCTGAAGACTAATTAACCATTTCTTTTAACGAGCTCTAAAACAGCCTTATGTGTCCAATTATTTACACGTTTTAGTGTGGGATAATACAAACCTATCTTGATAGAGGAGAGGTAAAGCTGTATATAATATTGTACATAAGACAAACATCTACATCTTTAATCAACTATTCCTAAATCAGCAAGTCATGTTTTGTTAATATCAGGAAAATATAAAAACTTCTTATCAAAGACCTGAACTGTTTGTGCACAGACTGCAGTGGTATTGTTAAATAGTAAGAATGCATGAACATCTTAGCCGCCTCTGTTGATTTGTAATCTTGAATGAACCTAAACTTTAAAAGATTGAATTTAACAAACGTATAACACAAGTTTTTTTGTCTGATTTATGATTCAGACTGAAATAACACCACAGACCACAGTAGCTGAAGTGAACATTGACTCTTTATTGACTGAGCAGAGTTCGGTCATTGCTCTGTACAGAGTTAAACAACAGGGAGAACATTGGTCAGTTCATGCTAACAAACAGGTCAATGGCATTTACACAGACTGCTGACAAACAAAGAAGAATCAACACAAATACCCATGGCGACACGCTAACACTGTTTGACTTGATTTTGCAATCTGGGAATGATTCACGAACAGATCAACAGTCTAAAGGTCTGAAACCACCTTCCATTTGCCGATTTTTTGGGGAGTTTAAATATGTGTAGAAAAGTGAATATTTTATGTGATTTGGTCATTTTTTCTCTCCATGTCCTGTTAAAAAGCCGTACCTCGGATGAACATCCGAACTGTTTTCAGGCTGTAATTTTGCGGTTTAAACGTCACCCACACGACTCCATTTGCAACCTCGTACGGCGTGTTTTTCTCCACGTCGTATGTGCCTTTATAATAAATCCCATTCAAGTTAGCTGACTGGCAGTTGTTGTACCACCACCCACCCCCGAACATCTCTGCACAATTCTCCTCCCACTTGTCACTGTCCTTGTCAAAGGTGCTGAATTTCATCCCGTTGTGGGACAGGTAAGATGCCATATCAGATTGAGGCATCACCAGAGCGTCCCCGGCATCCCCGTTGTACCCGGACACATGCAGTGGGTACCCTTCCTCCTCTGAACCTACCCTGATCATGTACTCAGCACTGGCTACAGCCCCTTCCCAATCCTCCAGCTCCACTTTTAGCATGGTTTCACCCTGATTAGTCAACAAGTGGAGGTTCTGGTTGCCTATCCAGAACTCCCCCTTGCCCTTTGCATCGACTGAACCAAACCCGTTGCGATACTCAGCCCAGGAGCGGTTGAAGCTGAGCGCGCCACTCTCTCTTTGCTGGACTAACAACCACCCACCCATTAGACCCTCCTGGTGGCAGTATACCTCCACTACATCTGTGGAGCCCGTGCCGCCGGGTCTGATCTTAAACAGTCCGTTCGTTTCCCCTTTCAGGTGGTTCCGGTTGGCTTCAATGCAATCTGCGAAAAAGAGAGGGGCACACCGCAAGACCGCGAGTTAGCTTGGACGGGATTTGGCTCGGCTAGCTGAATTTTACTGCAGTGATATTTGATAAATTAACCCCCCCTTCTCCGGAGTCAGCAGGATTTTTCTTTTCATCACGACCTGAGTAACTCACTTTGCAAAACACTTCCCAATTAACTCGTCACATTGTTGTGAATCTGTATTGAAATATCAGCATCCCTGTTAAACAAATAAGAATTCATATCCAGTTGTTTTGAAGCCAGAAAAGTTACCTTTAATTTACATTGTTTCTTTAATTACACAATGACCCAGAATTCCTCAGTGACAATCACATACATCACCAGGAAAGTGAAAAATCTTTAAGCTCTTGTAATAAACAATGACAATTACTGTGTTCACTTCATATTTTTGGTACATAGGGCTAGCTAACAAGCTAGCTGATGCTAAAGCATGCTGTCTAGCTGAACGTGCCGTTCTGGCCTTTGAAGATTTTACTCCAGGTCTGATGTTTTGGTACCTTGTCCTATATAATCGGCCTGCCGCTCAACACGTGTAGTCTTCACACTCCGGGCGTGGAAATCAGGAAGGTCATCGTCTGCATGGCCCGTCATGAATGGGCCGAGGTCAGAGCCAAATGGATTCTCGAACCCTAGTTTGCTATCTCCAAAGAGGCTTCCTTTAGTGCCACTGGTGTGGACGGTCTTAGTAACAGAGGAAGAAGAGGAGGAGGAGGAGGAGGATGCATGGTCGAGGCTGGGGAACAAGGCGCTCAAACCTCCCTGGCACTGTGGGCCCGACAACTGCTCCACCCTTTCCACTGGCCCATCCTGTGTCATGATGACGGTCTTCCTGGTGCAGGTGACGGTGTGGGTGGACACAAAACTTGTACTAGGCTGGCTGAAGGATTCAAACCCTCCACCATGACTAAACAAATCGGTGCTGCCTCCTAACTCAGTGATGGATTTTGATGACGTGGAGGAGGAGGAGGTTGAGGAGGAAGAGGAGGAAGAGGAGGAAGTCGAGGAGGATGTTGATGGTTGAAGGACTGAGGATGTAGACGAAGTGTAGGAAGTACCTGGTTCCTTGGAGATGGTTGCTGGGAATGTGCTGGAGCCTTCGTGCTCTAGGACGAATTGTACCGTCTTCACCTGAGAAAGAAGAAGAAATAGATTCATGTAAAATATATTTTTAAATTAGTTTTCTGTTGTATACAAAACTAAAATTACGAATGTTATCTGTAAATTAACAACCAAATTGTTAATATTAATATAGTAACACAATATTTTAAGTTTTATGCTATTAATGACAAATTATTTTATCATTAAGTTATTTCTCATTTTTGTACATTCAGTATTTTTTCTGCTTTCTTACATTACATAAAAATAACAGTACATATCTGTAATTAGATGTGTAGCATATTCTAAAAATGTTTATGCCCATACACATATTTAACAATTTCTTTGTAATTTTAAGGTAAATCTTTAGTTTTACATTTAAACTAGTTTGTTAAAAACTACAGTATTCAACTGTTTAAAAAGAATGAAACTCAATATTTGTGACGCGTTTTTAAACTTTTTGGTTTTGGATTTCATGAATCATGAAACCTTCATGGTTTATTTGGTGCCTTCACAATCTAAGAATTGTCAAACCAACATAACGTGTCCCTCACCTCAGGGAACATGTCTTGAACTTGCGCCTGTGCTGCGGCTCCGGTCGGGATGTCCTTGGACTTGTAAATGCTGTCAACATGAGAATCCTGCAGTGCCCTGCTCTTCATCACGTACAGCGTCCCCACAGACTCGATGGTCTGAGCCGACTGGGAGTCCAGCTGGTTAATCTGGGAGATGGATGGACAGAGAAAGTGGCTTTTATTAAACTCTGTAATGCAAAACTGCAAAACTCAGCTTTTATATATATATATATATATATATATATATATATATATATATATATATATACATACATTCATATATAGATATAATTTGACCAATCAACTGGAATTTGTGAGAACAGGTCACAATAGATATTCTGACATTCAAAAAGCTTTTTAGGACATCTCAAGTGTAAACCATGAGACCACACATGTTGAACTATTCCTTTAAATATTTGTATTTTCTTTGCACGTAGTTGGGTTGAAACACCCCCGGGGAGGCCAAATGCAGTCCATTTAGTAGCCACTGCTGCTGAGCTTCAACTGAAATTACACATCAGGATTAGAGTTGAATATTTATGCATCTGTTTTGTTGTTTCACACAATTTGTTCTCGAGGTGGAATTTGGCATGAACCCATGTGTCTACTTATTAAATAACAGCTGAACTTCAATTACTTTAACATATCTTGCAAAGAAATGCATATTTATATTTTGGGAGTATGAATCCAACTTTTAAGTTGTTCCTGAAACAATTATCAGAATTTTTACCATTAGAGAGAATAACTTTAGAAAACCATAACCGTCAACATATTTTTCAAGATCTTTGGTTAACGAAGATTTTTTGAGAGGAGCTCCATAATGAATGTACCTTTGAACCAGAGTCTTTAATTATGTAAGAAGAGTTACCGTTACTTACAACTCTGATGCTGTTTTTATTTGATGAATCTATATATTGTTTAGTTTCTTGTACTGGTGCAAGGTGCAAGTGTACATATATCATATGTTCTTTCCTTGTTTGTTAGTTTGTTGTCCTACACTTGAAGTTAATTGTCTTGTTCCTTTTTTTGTTGGTTTGTTTTAATAAAGTATTTATTTTGGGGGGCAGAGTGAAAGGTTGAGGATACAAAGTGTACTATGATATCTGCATGTCTACCTACTGGTGCTTGTTATTGTACACTCTTTGAAATAAAAATCTTTAATTTATTGTCACAAATTTGGCCATAGGTTCCTTGAATTAATTCTAAATCTGGACTCTGGGTTTGAGTTCGGGGTTAGATCCTTACCTGTTTGTCCAGTTCCACGTAGCTGCTCTGGTCAACGCTGTACTCGGCGTAACCTTCACAGGATCCTTTGCAGGAACGCAGCTTAATATCGATATCCACCTGAAGGAAGAGACAAAGACTTTGAAATGTGCTTCCTGCTAAGCAAATTTACTTAGGTTCATAAACTTGTGTTTTTTTACAAAACTGAACTATAATGATGCTAAAGTTAGCTACCTTAGCAGATCTCAGCTGTAATCTCAGCTATTAGCTCCAATGAAAATCATGTGATGTTGTGAGTTTAAAACACCTTTAAATTACATATTTAAATGCATCAGACTGTAAATATATTCATTATATTGATTTACACTGAGTGTTTATACGCTGCAGTCTACTACAAATGATCAAAATAAAGTTTCTTTTCTTAAACAAATTAAAATGGACACGAAAAACTGGTTTTGTTGGAGAGAAATGATCTAGTTATTAGTTATTGCTGCTTTTGGTTCAAATAACCAACCTTAAATGATCTTAAATTAAGGTATTATGACCTTTTTATCTGTTTGCATGCTAGCTTAACTTATGTAGTGTGTTACAGTTTTTATTTAAAAGACTCTGTAGTACAAATTTCAGGTTTCGCTGTACCCCTAAATATAAATAAATGTATTTTTGTCCCCGTTTCATGCTTCTGCGTACCTCCAGCTTCTGCATCTCGACCACCTGGTCCTTGACTCGATCCTTCAGGGCGGCCAGGGTTCTCAGCTGTCTGTCGATCTTGATCTTCATGTCTGTGATTCTCTGACGCAGCCTCTGAGCCAAGTCGTAGTAGTTGTTGTCATAACCTGGTGGATGAAGGGAGCGGTGATACACAGGCATGCAGATTGACCAATATTTTGCAGATATTTTTTTCTTGGCAACATTTAGACTTTGATCAGTATTTGACATTAAAGTCTACGATGACTTTGAAAAATGAAGCATAACAATCAAAGTTGAGACGACTTGACTCTTGTTTTTTGACCTATATGACCTTCACACTTCAGTTTAAACAACCTAAAACTGTATAGAACATATGACCTATGTGACCTTGTGGAGTTCTTTTAATGGTTGCATGTTTTTATGCGCTTTTCCCTGTTTTTGTTTGTGTTAGCTTTGCAAATGTTTTAGGAACATTTAGGAAGTTTTATGAGAAACGAAGCGTGCCCAGAACATTTGCTAAAGAAACGCTTATTGTAACAATAAAACTGCACATCAAGATGAAGAAAACATTTTGTTTATAAAGTTGAACACACTAACCACTGTCGATGGTGAGTTTTTCCTTCAGGTAGTCGTAGGTCTGTTTGGACACCTGGTCGGCAGAGCGGTGCTTGACCTTGTACTGATCCAGGAGGTTGCGGATCT
Organism: Argyrosomus regius; assembly: GCA_946959425.1. Lineage (NCBI taxonomy): Eukaryota > Metazoa > Chordata > Actinopteri > Sciaenidae > Argyrosomus > Argyrosomus regius. The sequence goes on from OX336903.1 coordinate 1,554,688, forward strand.
TCTCGACCCTCTTCAGCAGACCGTGGTCGTATTTATCCATCAGACCCTGAATCCTGCAGCCTGACGGACATTTGGGGCCCTGATGAAGGACACGAGAGACGGTGAGGTCCAAGAAAGAAATCACGAGGCTAAAATTTGAGTTTTGGTAAATTTCTGCAGTAAGAAAGTGACACATTGATAAAGCAGCCGTACCCATTCATCGGTTGTACAGAAAGGCCACTCCCTCTGAGAAGCACATTTTTCATCTCTGGTGCCGTGCTGGACCGGACGAGCTCCTCTGGGGTCGACTATTACAGAAGACTGGAAAATGACAGAGAGATTAAAAATGTTCAAGGCGGAATGAAGAAGTGCTTTTAGAGGCACAAATAGAAAAATACAGATTTCATTTAAAAACTATATTAAATAATAAATATATTAAACCCAATGTTTGACTAAGATTTGTCATTCAAACATGCATCTTAAGTCTAAAAACAACTAAATTTAGTTTAATTTTTAAAACAAATGGGGGTCCAGCGTGTTTTTGAGAGTAATAACTAAATAAATAGTACAATAAATTATAATATATAAATTAGCCACACAAAACCTCCAAACAATAGCAGCATTGGGTGAAGCTGATTTAAAAACATCTTTACTACAGTTTAGTTAACTAAAGTTGCTACTATCTAAAACTCATCTGAGTGTTGCAAAAAGTCAAATAAATAAATAAAATACCTGAATCATTCATGTAAAAGTGCCATGAATGGAAACTTTAAATTACAGCTATTAACTCCCCCAAAAAACAGCAAAAAAAGTTATTTAACTACTTGGAAAATGGGAATATTAAAACAGGTAAATTACCAGCAAGCTAATGCAAAGTGCAGTTAAACTACTAGTTTATTTACTAGTCTCTCATTAGTGTCCAACACCGAGTTAGGTACCAATACTAAACCAATCAGATCAAAACAACATGACAAAAATTATACTGTAATATATGTAAATAAATTCTAATATAAAAATACCAAGAAAAGTAGCATATCTATACAATTAAATTAGCTTCTTTCTTATTTATTATTGTTAAGAGAATCAGCTCATCAAGGCAGAAAAGTTTCAGTATTAATGTAAAATAATAAAACATAAAAATGACAAAGAAACCTTAAAAACAGCTGCTCACCTCACTTGAAGCTACGCAAATCAAAATGAGGCAGACGAGTAAATTCAGTCGCTCCATCTTCGTTCCTGTCGTTCTTCCTCTGTGTGAAGTCTTGCTGCTGAATGCTGCTCGAACGCAGACGCCGATCATTTGAAGCCTCCCGGTTCAGTCTGACAAACCCATGACTCATCAGGTCAGATCGAAGTTGTGTAACCCCCGGCTGTTCGATGCCGTGAGGTTTGTTTGTTGTACTGTGTGTGTCTTTGCTGTGATAACGCACCCACACGCTGAACACAAACACGTCCAGTTCAGTTGCTACAGGATTTACTGGTATTTGATCCAGTTTGTTCTCTCAAAGCAAACAGTGACAAACAGCTGACAGTAACAATTATGAGCCAGTAATTACTCAAACGATGACAAATCAACAAAAAAAGGGACACAAAATGATTTTTGTTGTTTGAACATGTTTGGTAACAGTTTCCATGTTTTTTAATTCAAATTGAACAAGTAAAGGAACAATTCAACATTTGCTTTCATTCGGCCTCCTGCTTCAGAAATTAGCAGCTTTTACATCAAATTAAATACTCTGAAAAAAACTGCTCTTATAAAGAAGCTGGAGCCAGAAGACAGTTAGCTTAGCATCTCATGTAAGCTTGGCTCTCTCCAATGGTAACAGAATCTGCCATCATCTGGCGACACGCTAACACTGTTTGACTTGATTTTGCAATCTGGGAATGATTCACGAACAGATCAACAGTCTAAAGGTCTGAAACCACCTTCCATTTGCCGATTTTTTTGGGAGTTTAAATATGTGTAGAAAAGTGAATATTTTATGTGATTTGGTCATTTTTTCTCTCCATGTCCTGTTAAAAAGCCGTACCTCGGATGAACATCCGAACTGTTTTCAGGCTGTAATTTTGCGGTTTAAACGTCACCCACACGACTCCATTTGCAACCTCGTACGGCGTGTTTTTCTCCACGTCGTATGAGCCTTTATAATAAATCCCATTCAAGTTAGCTGACTGGCAGTTGTTGTACCACCACCCACCCCCGAACATCTCTGCACAATTCTCCTCCCACTTGTCACTGTCCTTGTCAAAGGTGCTGAATTTCATCCCGTTGTGGGACAGGTAAGATGCCATATCAGATTGAGGCATCACCAGAGCGTCCCCGGCATCCCCGTTGTACCCGGACACATGCAGTGGGTACCCTTCCTCCTCTGAACCTACCCTGATCATGTACTCAGCACTGGCTACAGCCCCTTCCCAATCCTCCAGCTCCACTTTTAGCATGGTTTCACCCTGATTAGTCAACAAGTGGAGGTTCTGGTTGCCTATCCAGAACTCCCCCTTGCCCTTTGCATCGACTGAACCAAACCCGTTGCGATACTCGGCCCAGGAGCGGTTGAAGCTGAGCGCGCCACTCTCTCTTTGCTGGACTAACAACCACCCACCCATTAGACCCTCCTGGTGGCAGTATACCTCCACTACATCTGTGGAGCCCGTGCCGCCGGGTCTGATCTTAAACAGTCCGTTCGTTTCCCCTTTCAGGTGGTTCCGGTTGGCTTCAATGCAATCTGCAAAAAGAGAGGGGCACACCGCAAGACCGCGAGTTAGCTTGGACGGGATTTGGCTCGGCTAGCTGAATTTTACTGCAGTGATATTTGATAAATTAACCCCCCCTTCTCCGGAGTCAGCAGGATTTTTCTTTTCATCACGACCTGAGTAACTCACTTTGCAAAACACTTGTCCCAATTAACTCGTCACATTGTTGTGAATCTGTATTGAAATATCAGCATCCCTGTTAAACAAATAAGAATTCATATCCAGTTGTTTTGAAGCCAGAAAAGTTACCTTTAATTTACATTGTTTCTTTAATTACACAATGACCCAGAATTCCTCAGTGACAATCACATACATCACCAGGAAAGTGAAAAATCTTTAAGCTCTTGTAATAAACAATGACAATTACTGTGTTCACTTCATATTTTTGGTACATAGGGCTAGCTAACAAGCTAGCTGATGCTAAAGCATGCTGTCTAGCTGAACGTGCCGTTCTGGCCTCTGAAGATTTTACTCCAGGTCTGATGTTTTGGTACCTTGTCCTATATAATCGGCCTGCCGCTCAACACGTGTAGTCTTCACACTCCGGGCGTGGAAATCAGGAAGGTCATCGTCTGCATGGCCCGTCATGAATGGGCCGAGGTCAGAGCCAAATGGATTCTCGAACCCTAGTTTGCTATCTCCAAAGAGGCTTCCTTTAGTGCCACTGGTGTGGACGGTCTTAGTAACAGAGGAAGAGGAGGAGGAGGAGGAGGATGCATGGTCGAGGCTGGGGAACAAGGCGCTCAAACCTCCCTGGCACTGTGGGCCCGACAACTGCTCCACCCTTTCCACTGGCCCATCCTGTGTCATGATGACGGTCTTCCTGGTGCAGGTGACGGTGTGGGTGGACCCAAAACTTGTACTAGGCTGGCTGAAGGATTCAAACCCTCCACCATGACTAAACAAATCGGTGCTGCCTCCTAACTCAGTGATGGATTTTGATGACGTGGAGGAGGAGGAGGTTGAGGAGGAAGAGGAGGAAGTCGAGGAGGATGTTGATGGTTGAAGGACTGAGGATGTAGACGAAGTGTAGGAAGTACCTGGTTCCTTGGAGATGGTTGCTGGGAATGTGCTGGAGCCTTCGTGCTCTAGGACGAATTGTACCGTCTTCACCTGAGAAAGAAGAAGAAATAGATTCATGTAAAATATATTTTTAAATTAGTTTTCTGTTGTATACAAAACTAAAATTACGAATGTTATCTGTAAATTAACAACCAAATTGTTAATATTAATATAGTGACACAATATTTTAAGTTTTATTCTATTAATGACAAATAATTTTATCATTAAGTTATTTCTCATTTTTGTACATTCAGTATTTTTTCTGCTTTCTTACATTACATAAAAATAACAGTACATATCTGTAATTAGAGGTGTAGCATATTCTAAAAATGTTTATGCCCATACACATATTTAACACTTTCTCTGTAATTTTAAGGTAAATCTTTAGTTTTACATTTAAACTAGTTGGTTAAAAACTACAGTATTCAACTGTTTAAAAAGAATGAAACTCAATATTTGTGACGCGTTTTTAAACTCTTTGGTTTTGGTTTTTCATGAATCATGAAACCTTCATGGTTTATTTGGTGCCTTCACAATCTAAGAATTGTCAAACCAACATAACGTGTCCCTCACCTCAGGGAACATGTCTTGAACTTGCGCCTGTGCTGCGGCTCCGGTCGGGATGTCCTTGGACTTGTAAATGCTGTCAACATGAGAATCCTGCAGTGCCCTGCTCTTCATCACGTACAGCGTCCCCACAGACTCGATGGTCTGAGCCGACTGGGAGTCCAGCTGGTTAATCTGGGAGATGGATGGACAGAGAAAGTGGCTTTTATTAAACTCTGTAATGCAAAACTGCAAAACTCAGCTTTTATATATATATATATATATATATATATATATATATATATATATATATATATATATATATATATATATATATATATATATATATATATATATATATATACATACATACATATATAGATATAATTTGACCAATCAACTGGAATTTGTGAGAACAGGTCACAATAGATATTCTGACATTCAAAAAGCTTTTTAGGACATCTCAAGTGTAAACCATGAGACCACACATGTTGAACTATTCCTTTAAATATTTGTATTTTCATTGCACGTAGTTGGGTTGAAACACCCCCGGGGAGGCCAAATGCAGTCCATTTAGTAGCCACAGCTGCTGAGCTTCAACTGAAATTACACATCAGGATTAGAGTTGAATATTTATGCATCTGTTTTGTTGTTTCACACAATTTGTTCTAGAGGTGGAATTTGGCATGAACCCATGTGTCTACTTATTAAATAACAGCTGAACTTCAATTACTTTAACATATCTTGCAAAGAAATGCATATTTATATTTTGGGAGTATGAATCCAACTTTTAAGTTGTTCCTGAAACAATTATCAGAATTTTTACCATTAGAGAGAATAACTTTAGAAAACCATAACCGTCGACATATTTTTCAAGATCTTTGGTTAACGAAGATTTTTTGAGAGGAGCTCCATAATGAATGTACCTTTGAACCAGAGTCTTTAATTATGTAAGAAGAGTTACCGTTACTTACAACTCTGATGCTGTTTTTATTTGATGAATCTATATATTGTTTAGTTTCTTGTACTGGTGCAAGGTGCAAGTGTACATATATCATATGTTCTTTCCTTGTTTGTTAGTTTGTTGTCCTACACTTAAAGTTAATTGTCTTGTTCCTTTTTTTGTTGGTTTGTTTTAATAAAGTATTTATTTTGGGGGGCAGAGTGAAGGGTTGAGGATACAAAGTGTACTATGATATCTGCATGTCTACCTACTGGTGCTTGTTATTGTACACTCTTTGAAATAAAAATCTTTAATTTATTGTCACAAATTTGGCCATAGGTTCCTTGAATTAATTCTAAATCTGGACTCTGGGTTTGAGTTCGGGGTTAGATCCTTACCTGTTTGTCCAGTTCCACGTAGCTGCTCTGGTCAACGCTGTACTCGGCGTAACCTTCACAGGATCCTTTGCAGGAACGCAGCTTAATATCGATATCCACCTGAAGGAAGAGACAAAGACTTTGAAATGTGCTTCCTGCTAAGCAAATTTACTTAGGTTCATAAACTTGTGTTTTTTTACAAAACTGAACTATAATGATGCTAAAGTTAGCTAACTTAGCAGATCTCAGCTGTAATCTCAGCTATTAGCTCCAATGAAAATCATGTGATGTCGTGAGTTTAAAACACCTTTAAATTACATATTTAAATGCATCAGACTGTAAATATATTCATTATATTGATTTACACTGAGTGTTTATACGCTGCAGTCTACTACAAATGATCAAAATAAAGTTTCTTTTCTTAAACAAATTAAAATGGACACGAAAAACTGGTTTTGTTGGAGAGAAATGATCTAGTTATTAGTTATTGCTGCTTTTGGTTCAAATAACCAACCTTAAATGATCTTAAATTAAGGTATTATGACCTTTTTATCTGTTTGCATGCTAGCTTAACTTATGTAGTGTGTTACAGTTTTTATTTAAAAGACTCTGTAGTACAAATTTCAGGTTTCGCTGTACTCCTAAATATAAATAAATGTATTTTTGTCCCTGTTTCATGCTTCTGCGTACCTCCAGCTTCTGCATCTCGACCACCTGGTCCTTGACTCGATCCTTCAGGGCGGCCAGGGTTCTCAGCTGTCTGTCGATCTTGATCTTCATGTCTGTGATTCTCTGACGCAGCCTCTGAGCCAGGTCGTAGTAGTTGTTGTCATAACCTGGTGGATGAAGGGAGCGGTGATACACAGGCATGCAGATTGACCAATATTTTGCAGATATTTTTTTCTTGGCAACATTTAGACTTTGATCAGTATTTGACATTAAAGTCTACGATGACTTTGAAAAATGAAGCAAAACAATCAAAGTTGAGACGACTTGACTCTTGTTTTTTGACCTATATGACCTTCACACTTCAGTTTAAACAACCTAAAAGTGTAAAGAACATATGACCTATGTGACCTTGTGGAGTTCTTTTAACGGTTGCATGTTTTTATGCGCTTTTCCCTGTTTTTGTTTGTGTTAGCTTTGCAAATGTTTTAGGAACATTTAGGAAGTTTTATGAGAAACGAAGCGTGCCCAGAACATTTGCTAAAGAAACGCTTATTGTAACAATAAAACTGCACATCAAGATGAAGAAAACATTTTGTTTATAAAGTTGAACACACTAACCACTGTCGATGGTGAGTTTTTCCTTCAGGTAGTCGTAGGTCTGTTTGGACACCTGGTCGGCAGAGCGGTGCTTGACCTTGTACTGATCCAGGAGGTTGCGGATCTTCTCGACCCTCTTCAGCAGACCGTGGTCGTATTTATCCATCAGACCCTGAATCCTGCAGCCTGACGGACATTTGGGGCCCTGATGAAGGACACGAGAGACGGTGAGGTCCAAGAAAGAAATCACGAGGCTAAAATTTGAGTTTTGGTAAATTTCTGCAGTAAGAAAGTGACACATTGATAAAGCAGCCGTACCCATTCATCGGTTGTACAGAAAGGCCACTCCCTCTGAGAAGCACATTTTTCATCTCTGGTGCCGTGCTGGACCGGACGAGCTCCTCTGGGGTCGACTATTACAGAAGACTGGAAAATGACAGAGAGATTAAAAATGTTCAAGGCGGAATGAAGAAGTGCTTTTAGAGGCACAAATAGAAAAATACAGATTTCATTTAAAAACTATATTAAATAATAAATATATTAAACCCAATGTTTGACTAAGATTTGTCATTCAAACATGCATCTTAAGTCTAAAAACAACTAAATTTAGTTTAATTTTTAAAACAAATGGGGGTCCAGCGTGTTTTTGAGAGTAATAACTAAATAAATAGTACAATAAATTATAATATATAAATTAGCCACACAAAACCTCCAAACAAATAGCAGCATTGGGTGAAGCTGATTTAAAAACATCTTTACTACAGTTTAGTTAACTAAAGTTGCTACTATCTAAAACTCATCTGAGTGTTGCAAAAAGTCAAATAAATAAATAAAATACCTGAATCATTCATGTAAAAGTGCCATGAATGGAAACTTTAAATTACAGCTATTAACTCCCCCAAAAAACAGCAAAAAAAGTTATTTAACTACTTGGAAAATGGGAATATTAAAACAGGTAAATTACCAGCAAGCTAATGCAAAGTGCAGTTAAACTACTAGTTTATTTACTAGTCTCTCATTAGTGTCCAACACCGAGTGAGGTACCAATACTAAACCAATCAGATCAAAGCAACATGACAAAAATTATACTGTAATATATGTAAATAAATTCTAATATAAAAATACCAAGAAAAGTAGCATATCTATACAATTAAATTAGCTTCTTTCTTATTTATTATTGTTAAGAGAATCGGCTCATCAAGGCAGAAAAGTTTCAGTATTAATGTAAAATAATAAAACATAAAAATGACAAAGAAACCTTAAAAACAGCTGCTCACCTCACTTGAAGCTACGCAAATCAAAATGAGGCAGACGAGTAAATTCAGTCGCTCCATCTTCGTTCCTGTCGTTCTTCCTCTGTGTGAAGTCTTGCTGCTGAATGCTGCTCGAACGCAGACGCCGATCATTTGAAGCCTCCCGGTTCAGTCTGACAAACCCATGACTCATCAGGTCAGATCGAAGTTGTGTAACCCCCGGCTGTTCGATGCCGTGAGGTTTGTTTGTTGTACTGTGTGTGTCTTTGCTGTGATAACGCACCCACACGCTGAACACAAACACGTCCAGTTCAGTTGCTACAGGATTTACTGGTATTTGATCCAGTTTGTTCTCTCAAAGCAAACAGTGACAAACAGCTGACAGTAACAATTATGAGCCAGTAATTACTCAAACGATGACAAATCAACAAAAAAAGGGACACAAAATGATTTTTGTTGTTTGAACATGTTTGGTAACAGTTTCCATGTTTTTTAATTCAAATTGAACAAGTAAAGGAACAATTCAACATTTGCTTTCATTCGGCCTCCTGCTTCAGAAATTAGCAGCTTTTACATCAAATTAAATACTCTGAAAAAAACTGCTCTTATAAAGAAGCTGGAGCCAGAAGACAGTTAGCTTAGCATCTCATGTATGCTTGGCTCTCTCCAACGGTAACAGAATCTGCCATCATCTGGCGACACGCTAACACTGTTTGACTTGATTTTGCAATCTGGGAATGATTCACGAACAGATCAACAGTCTAAAGGTCTGAAACCACCTTCCATTTGGCGATTTTTTTGGAGTTTAAATATGTGTAGAAAAGTGAATATTTTATGTGATTTGGTCATTTTTTCTCTCCATGTCCTGTTAAAAAGCCGTACCTCGGATGAACATCCGAACTGTTTTCAGGCTGTAATTTTGCGGTTTAAACGTCACCCACACGACTCCATTTGCAACCTCGTACGGTGTGTTTTTCTCCACGTCGTATGTGCCTTTATAATAAATCCCATTCAAGTTAGCTGACTGGCAGTTGTTGTACCACCACCCACCCCCGAACATCTCTGCACAATTCTCCTCCCACTTGTCACTGTCCTTGTCAAAGGTGCTGAATTTCATCCCGTTGTGGGACAGGTAAGATGCCATATCAGATTGAGGCCTCACCAGAGCGTCCCCGGCATCCCCGTTGTACCCGGACACATGCAGTGGGTACCCTTCCTCCTCTGAACCTACCCTGATCATGTACTCAGCACTGGCTACAGCCCCTTCCCAATCCTCCAGCTCCACTTTTAGCATGGTTTCACCCTGATTAGTCAACAAGTGGAGGTTCTGGTTGCCTATCCAGAACTCCCCCTTGCCCTTTGCATCGACTGAACCAAACCCGTTGCGATACTCGGCCCAGGAGCGGTTGAAGCTGAGCGCGCCACTCTCTCTTTGCTGGACTAACAACCACCCACCCATTAGACCCTCCTGGTGGCAGTAAACCTCCACTACATCTGTGGAGCCCGTGCCGCCGGGTCTGATCTTAAACAGTCCGTTCGTTTCCCCTTTCAGGTGGTTCCGGTTGGCTTCAATGCAATCTGCAAAAGAGAGGGGCACACCGCAAGACCGCGAGTTAGCTTGGACGGGATTTGGCTCGGCTAGCTGAATTTTACTGCAGTGATATTTGATAAATTAACCCCCCTTCTCCGGAGTCAGCAGGATTTTTCTTTTCATCACGACCTGAGTAACTCACTTTGCAAAACACTTGTCCCAATTAACTCGTCACATTGTTGTGAATCTGTATTGAAATATCAGCATCCCTGTTAAACAAATAAGAATTCATATCCAGTTGTTTTGAAGCCAGAAAAGTTACCTTTAATTTACATTGTTTCTTTAATTACACAATGACCCAGAATTCCTCAGTGACAATCACATACATCACCAGGAAAGTGAAAAATCTTTAAGCTCTTGTAATAAACAATGACAATTACTGTGTTCACTTCATATTTTTGGTACATAGGGCTAGCTAACAAGCTAGCTGATGCTAAAGCATGCTGTCTAGCTGAACGTGCCGTTCTGGCCTTTGAAGATTTTACTCCAGGTCTGATGTTTTGGTACCTTGTCCTATATAATCGGCCTGCCGCTCAACACGTGTAGTCTTCACACTCCGGGCGTGGAAATCAGGAAGGTCATCGTCTGCATGGCCCGTCACGAATGGGCCGAGGTCAGAGCCAAATGGATTCTCGAACCCTAGTTTGCTATCTCCAAAGAGGCTTCCTTTAGTGCCACTGGTGTGGACGGTCTTAGTAACAGAGGAAGAGGAGGAGGAGGAGGAGGAGGAGGATGCATGGTCGAGGCTGGGGAAGAAGGAGCTCAAACCTCCCTGGCACTGTGGGCCCGACAACTGCTCCACCCTTTCCACTGGCCCATCCTGTGTCATGATGACGGTCTTCCTGGTGCAGGTGACGGTGTGGGTGGACCCAAAACTTGTACTAGGCTGGCTGAAGGATTCAAACCCTCCACCATGACTAAACAAATCGGTGCTGCCTCCTAACTCAGTGATGGATTTTGATGACGTGGAGGAGGAGGAGGAGGTTGAGGAGGAAGAGGAGGAAGTCGAGGAGGATGTTGATGGTTGAAGGACTGAGGATGTAGACGAAGTGTAGGAAGTACCTGGTTCCTTGGAGATGGTTGCTGGGAATGTGCTGGAGCCTTCGTGCTCTAGGACAAATTGTACCGTCTTCACCTGAGAAAGAAGAAGAAATAGATTCATGTAAAATATATTTTTAATTAGTTGTCTGTTGTATACAAAACTAAAATTACGAATGTTATCTGTAAATTAACAACCGAATTGTTAATATTAATATAGTAACACAATATTTTAAGTTTTATGCTATTAATGACAAATTATTTTATCATTAAGTTATTTCTCATTTTTGTACATTCAGTATTTTTTCTGCTTTCTTACATTACATAAAAATAACAGTACATATCTGTAATTAGATGTGTAGCATATTCTAAAAGTGTTTATGCCCATACACATATTTAACACTTTCTCTGTAATTTTAAGGTAAATCTTTAGTTTTACATTTAAACTAGTTGGTTAAAAACTACAGTATTCAACTGTTTAAAAAGAATGAAACTCAATATTTGTGACGCGTTTTTAAACTTTTTGGTTTTGGTTTTTCATGAATCATGAAACCTTCATGGTTTATTTGGTGCCTTCACAATCTAAGAATTGTCAAACCAACATAACGTGTCCCTCACCTCAGGGAACATGTCTTGAACTTGCGCCTGTGCTGCGGCTCCGGTCGGGATGTCCTTGGACTTGTAAATGCTGTCAACATGAGAATCCTGCAGTGCCCTGCTCTTCATCACGTACAGCGTCCCCACAGACTCGATGGTCTGAGCCGACTGGGAGTCCAGCTGGTTAATCTGGGAAATGGATGGACAGAGAAAGTGGCTTTTATTAAACTCTGTAATGCAAAACTGCAAAACTCAGCTTTTATATATATATATATATATATGTATATATATATATACATACATACATATATAGATATAATTTGACCAATCAAATTCATAGATATTCTGACATTCAAAAAGCTTTTTAGGACATCTCAAGTGTAAACCATGAGACCACACATGCTGAACTATTCCTTTAAATATTTGTATTTTCATTGCACGTAGTTGGGTTGAAACACCCCCGGGGAGGCCAAATGCAGTCCATTTAGTAGCCACTGCTGCTGAGCTTCAACTGAAATTACACATCAGGATTAGAGTTGAATATTTATGCATCTGTTTTGTTGTTTCACACAATTTGTTCTCGAGGTGGAATTTGGCATGAACCCATGTGTCTACTTATTAAATAACAGCTGAACTTCAATTACTTTAACATATCTTGCAAAGAAATGCATATTTCTATTTTGGGAGTATGAATCCAACTTTTAAGTTGTTCCTGAAACAATTATCAGAATTTTTACCATTAGAGAGAATAACTTTAGAAAACCATAACCGTCGACATATTTTTCAAGATCTTTGGTTAACGAGATTTTTTGAGAGGAGCTCCATAATGAATGTACCTTTGAACCAGAGTCTTTAATTATGTAAGAAGAGTTACCGTTACTTACAACTCTGATGCTGTTTTTATTTGCTGAATCTATATATTGTTTAGTTTCTTGTACTGGTGCAAGGTGCAAGTGTACATATATCATATGTTCTTTCCTTGTTTGTTAGTTTGTTGTCCTACACTTGAAGTTAATTGTCTTGTTCCTTTTTTTGTTGGTTTGTTTTAATAAAGTATTTATTTTGGGGGGCAGAGTGAAGGGTTGAGGATACAAAGTGTACTATGATATCTGCATGTCTACCTACTGGTGCTTGTTATTGTACACTCTTTGAAATAAAAATCTTTAATTTATTGTCACAAATTTGGCCATAGGTTCCTTGAATTAATTCTAAATCTGGACTCTGGGTTTGAGTTGGGGGTTAGATCCTTACCTGTTTGTCCAGTTCCACGTAGCTGCTCTGGTCAACGCTGTACTCGGCGTAACCTTCACAGGATCCTTTGCAGGAACGCAGCTTAATATCGATATCCACCTGAAGGAAGAGACAAAGACTTTGAAATGTGCTTCCTGCTAAGCAAATTTACTTAGTTTCATAAACTTGTGTTTTTTTTACAAAACTGAACTATAATGATGCTAAAGTTAGCTACCTTAGCAGATCTCAGCTGTAATCTCAGCTATTAGCTCCAATGAAAATCATGTGATGTTGTGAGTTTAAAACACCTTTAAATTACATATTTAAATGCATCAGACTGTAAATATATTCATTATATTGATTTACACTGAGTGTTTATACGCTGCAGTCTACTACAAATTATCAAAATAAAGTTTCTTTTCTTAAACAAATTAAAATGGACACGAAAAACTGGTTTTGTTGGAGAGAAATGATCTAGTTATTAGTTATTGCTGCTTTTGGTTCAAATAACCAACCTTAAATGATCTTAAATTAAGGTATTATGACCTTTTTATCTGTTTGCATGCTAGCTTAACTTATGTAGTGTGTTACAGTTTTTATTTAAAAGACTCTGTAGTACAAATTTCAGGTTTCGCTGTACTCCTAAATATAAATAAATGTATTTTTGTCCCCGTTTCATGCTTCTGCGTACCTCCAGCTTCTGCATCTCGACCACCTGGTCCTTGACTCGATCCTTCAGGGCGGCCAGGGTTCTCAGCTGTCTGTCGATCTTGATCTTCATGTCTGTGATTCTCTGACGCAGCCTCTGAGCCAGGTCGTAGTAGTTGTTGTCATAACCTGGTGGATGAAGGGAGCGGTGATACACAGGCATGCAGATTGACCAATATTTTGCAGATATTTTTTTCTTGGCAACATTTAGACTTTGATCAGTATTTGACATTAAAGTCTACGATGATTTTGAAAAATGAAGCATAACAATCAAAGTTGAGACGACTTGACTCTTGTTTTTTGACCTAAATGACCTTCACACTTCAGTTTAAACAACCTAAAACTGTATAGAACATATGACCTATGTGACCTTGTGGAGTTCTTTTAACGGTTGCATGTTTTTATGCGCTTTTCCCTGTTTTTGTTTGTGTTAGCTTTGCAAATGTTTTAGGAACATTTAGGAAGTTTTATGAGGAACGAAGCGTGCCCAGAACATTTGCTAAAGAAACGCTTATTGTAACAATAAAACTGCACATCAAGATGAAGAAAACATTTTGTTTATAAAGTTGAACACACTAACCACTGTCGATGGTGAGTTTTTCCTTCAGGTAGTCGTAGGTCTGTTTGGACACCTGGTCGGCAGAGCGGTGCTTGACCTTGTACTGATCCAGGAGGTTGCGGATCTTCTCGACCCTCTTCAGCAGACCGTGGTCGTATTTATCCATCAGACCCTGAATCCTGCAGCCTGACGGACATTTGGGGCCCTGATGAAGGACAGGAGAGACGGTGAGGTCCAAGAAAGAAATCACGAGGCTAAAATTTGAGTTTTTGTAAATTTCTGCAGTAAGAAAGTGACACATTGATAAAGCAGCCGTACCCATTCATCGGTTGTACAGAAAGGCCACTCCCTCTCAGTAGCACATTTTTCATCTCTGGTGCCGTGCTCGACCGGACGAGTTCCTCTGGGGTCGATTACTGCTATAGTAGTACTCTGGAAAATGACAGAGAGATTAAAAATGTTCAAGGCGGAATGAAGAAGTGCTTTTAGAGGCACAAATAGAAAAATACAGATTTCATTTAAAAAATATATTAAATAATAAATATATTAAACCCAATGTTTGACTAAGATTTGTCATTCAAACATGCATCTAAAAGTCTAAAAACAACTGAATGTAGTCAAATTTGAGTTTTTAAATACATTACCAGAAAAAATATTCTGATGAAATTGAGGGTCCAGAATGTTTTTGAGAGAGTAATAATTAAATAACCTCCATCCAAATAGCAGCGTTTAAAAACAGCTTTACTACAGTTTAGTTAACTAAAGTTGCTACTATCTAAAACTCATTTGAGTGTTGCAAAAAGTCAAATAAATAAATAAAATACCTGAATCATTCATGTAAAAGTGCCACGAATGGAAACTTTAAATTACAGCTATTAACTCCCAAAAAACAGCAAAAAAAGTTATTTAACTACTTGGAAAATGGGAATATTAAAACAGGTAAATTACCAGCAAGCTAATGCAAAGTGCAGTTAAACTACTAGTTTATTTACTAGTCTCTCATTAGTGTCCAACACCGAGTTAGGTACCAATACTAAACCAATCAGATCAAAGCAACATGACAAAAATCATATATTATTATGTTATATATAATTACATATATGAAACCTTAAAAACAGCTGCTCACCACATTTGAAGCTACGCAAATCAAAACGAGGCAGACGAGTAAATTCAGTCGCTCCATCTTCGTTCCTGTCGTTCTTCCTCTGTGTGAAGTCTTGCTGCTGAATGCCGCTCGAACGCAGACGCCGATCATTTGAAGCCTCCCGGTTCAGTCTGACAAACCCATGACTCATCAGGAAACGTCTGATCAGGTCAGATCGAAGTTGTGTAACAAACAAACCTCACGGCTGTTCGATGCCGTGAGGTTTGTTTGTTGTACTGTGTGTGTCTTCAGTGGCTACAGGATTTACTGGTATTTGATCCAGTTTGTTCTCTCAAAGCAAACAGTGACAAACAGCTGACAGTAACAATTATGAGCCAGTAATTACTCAAACGATGACAAATCAACAAAAAAAGGGACACAAAATGACAATATTTAGACACAGAAACTCAGAGGTCATTTTTGTTGTTTGAACATGTTTGGTAACAGTTTTCATGTTTTTTAATTCAAATTAAACAAGTAAAGGAACGATTCAACATTTGCTTTCATTCGGCCTCCTGCTTCAGAAATTAGCAGCTTTTACATCAAATTAAATACTCTGAAAAAAACTGCTCTTATAAAGAAGCTGGAGCCAGAAGATAGTTAGCTTAGCATCTTATGTATACTTGGCTCTGTCCAATGGTAACAAAATCTGCCATCTCGTTTCTCTAATCCGTACACAAACCAAAGCATGTGGTTTTAAAGGGTTATGTGCTGGATTATTAGCTAAGCTGGCTCCACGTTTTGACTCCTTTAAGAAGTTTTTTGTCATAAATTAAACACATTTTGATGAAAAAAACATTCACTTCTTTGCGGAGTTAGAGAGAAAATCTCCATCAAATATGTAGCTGCAGCTAGCAGCCAATTAGCGTATCTTACCACAAAGGCTAAAAACAGCTGCTGTGTGACAGTATACTCATGTCTAAGTAAGTTTTCTGTTTTAATCTGTACAAAATGAAGTAAAAAAAATGACACAATATGTGGGGTGATGTGCCAAATTAGTGTTAAACTAGTCGCCTCCTGGCTCCAGTTTTGGATTAACATGATCTTTACATCTTCTCTAAGTGCATTTCCTAAAATGTAACGTTGACCTGATAATTTTCAGTCCAGAATTTCTGCTTGAGCTGTATGTATGAGCTGTATTTGCAATATAACAGAAACATATAATAAAAAAATCATCATCATCATCATAAATAAACATATATTGTTTTGTTCTTTTGGCTGTGGAGCAGCAGTGAGACACAAACAAATAAAAAGGGTGAAATTTAAACTATTGTTACCATGACGACTGAACTAAACCCAGACAAATATCAAAATATCACCGTGTGAGTCTTTTCCAGTTAATCATACTAACCTTGTGAGGACTGCTGGACCTTGGACAGTTTAGATGTGCTGAGCTGGAGTCGGCAGCAACATCGCCACCTACTGGAAGAATCACTGATCATGTACGACTCACCATCAGTCTCAGACTGTTTTTTTTAAAACTTACATTTTGAGTGCGAATACTGGGACGGGGGGAAAATGTTAACGGTATTTTATTTTGTTTGTTCCCAGTGTTTGATATAACCTCCATATTTTTACATTGTCCCACCACCTCAGTGTTAGAAACTCACTGTCCAATTATCAGGCAGGATGTCAGTAAGTAGATCAAGGTCACACTGTCCTACAGAGGCACATTGGATCCGTTTAGAAGGCACTTCATGATGTTTTATCTACCATAGCCCCATTTTTTAGAAATAATGTCTTTGTCTCCATAGAGTCCTATAAGTCTCTACCTTCTGATCTGATGCAGCTTCCAACACAAAGGTCCAAATTCTCTAATCTGTCTCGTCGTGTGTCAGTCGGTGGCTCGTGAGGTGGTGCGGGAGCCTGAAGCGCTTCTTACAGACCGGACACTCAAACGGCTTCTCGTCCGTGTGAGTGCGCATGTGTTTGGTGAGGTTACTCTTGTCGTTGAACTGCTTCCCGCACTCTTTACAGTCGTAGGGTTTCTCCCCCGTGTGGACCAGCTGGTGTTTCTTCAGGTTCCCGGCCTGGGAGAAGCGTTTGCCGCACTGGGCACAGCTGTACGGTTTCTCCGGCGCCTTACGGCACTTGTGACCAGCGAGCTCAGCGAAGCTCTTCCTGCACCGGGGGCAGTGTGCTGGTTTCTCTATGTGGGAGGACTGGTGGACTCTCAGACCCTTTAGCTGGGCGTAACTTTTCTCGCACTTGTCGCACTTGTACGGTTTCTCGCCCACGTGGTTGCGCTCGTGGATGGCGAGGTGCTGCAGCAGCCGGAAGCTCTTGCTGCAGTGCGAGCAGCTGTGCGGTTTCTCCCCGCTGTGTATCATTTGGTGCTTCTTTAAGTTGTTCCTGTTGCTGAAGGCCTTCGAGCACAGGGTGCACTTGAACGGTCTCTCTCCTGAGTGGGTGTACAGGTGCGCCGCCAAAAGTTCCTGGACTCTAAACTGCTTCGGACAAAAGTTGCACCGGTACGGCTTTTCCCCCGTGTGAAGCCGCTCGTGCTGCTTCAGTTTCGTCCTCTGCTTGAAGCGTTTCGGACACCGGCTGCAGCCGTACGGTCTCTCCTCGGAGTGACTGAGCATGTGGATGTTGAGGTCTCCCCTCCTGGCGCAAGTCTTGCCACACTGCTCGCATGTAAATGGCTTCTCCCCCGTGTGGATCAGCATGTGCGACTTCAAGGTGCCCTCTCTTCCAAACTGCTTCCCGCACACCTCGCAGCTGTAACACTTCTCTCCCGTGTGGGTGAGGAGGTGCTGTCGGAGGATTTGTAAAGAGTAGAACCGCTTATCGCATTGGTCGCAGGCGTGACGTCTCTCTCGTGGAGCCTCTTCTGATATCTCTGCTCCCTTGAGATTGTCACTGTTCTCTATGCGGATGCACACGTGCAGTCTAAAATACCGTTTAGTCCTGAACGTCGTGCTGCATTTGTGGCATGAATAAGTCTCCTGCTTTGTCTGTTTACCTCTTTTCACTTTGCAGTGACGCCGCTGGTGTCTGAAGACGTTGCTCCTCTTTGTAAATGATTGCCCACAATGCTCACAGCGGTGATGTCGGGCTTTGGGCGCACCTTCCTGCTGGTTCTTTTCTGTTTTGTTGTGGACATGGAAGAAAGGAGAAATATATAATTAATACAGTTAATATTCACAGTTTCTGCCCAAAATCATCCAACCACACTGAGCTGCACAGTTGATTTGTAAAGAGGAGACTCGTGGGTACCCATGAAACCCATTTTCATTCAGATATCTTCTACCTTGAGGTGAGAAGTGAATAACTTTATCACTTTCATCAGTTAGCATCTTCTATCTTCATTCTAGCTTTAAAACCGAGTTGACTTGGACTAGAGTAACCCTAAAAATTTGGAGAGCTACACAGACTCAGTTTACTAAAGTAAATTTAATCAGTGGGTATATCAATATAGGTTACTGGAAGGGATTCGTACCAGCGCATGTAGATGTGGGCTTCAAAAAGTGGTCTGAATATGGACAACTAAGACAGAATTTTACAGATATTTACAGCTGCACTTTCTATAAGGAATAGGAAAATATATAGTTAGAACAATTCTTTATAAAAACAGCAAGTCTGGAATGAAGTTTGAAAATCTCCAAACTATATTTAATTTTTCTTTCGGTGAACCCAAACAGTGCTACACAAATAAAGGAGAAATCGGAGGTTGAAAGGAACACAGACATATCATTAAAGTCTGTGTAAAGTCAGAATAAATGAGTTCTGAGTTTGTCAGATCAAAGAAGAAAGCGTTATTAACCACCCAGCCAAATTTGAACGATTAAAAATATCAATAAGTTTATGAAATTAGGTGTCAAAATCAGGTAAAAATGAATTCTCGGCTCCAGGACTGTGGGGGCGTGTCCTCTGAATGTGCTGAAGCCACGCCCACTCACGGGAGCGGACATTTTGAAGTGACTGAAACGTGTCAGATGAGTTCATAAAATGACTAACTTTGAAACACTCTGAACTGAGATGAATTAATCTCTATCTCTCTGCTCAGGGTGGCCTCAGCGTGTCATCGAGCCACCCTTTAAGGACCGCCCACAAAATCCTGAAAAACTGTTTGAACCTCTAACTCCACATTTCAGTAATATATCGTTCAAAGTCTTTTCACGTGTTTTCAGAAACTATTGTCCAACATATTTAATGTGTTTGGAAAGAATTCTCAGAATTGCCTTTACATGGACTTTACTAAATACTTCCGGACACCACAAATAACAGCGTATTAGAACGTGATGAATCTGAACGTCTGACACGTCCTGACAGTTTCATAAACTTTTCAGTCTCAACAATCTTCGACGTCAACTGTTCTTGTTGAAGCAAACTAGCATACATTTATAATTTTATAGAAACATTTACTTCCCCCTGCAGGCACCGCATCAGCTTCACGCTGCACGACGTCCCTGCAGTCTGTTTCTTCTTGACGTTCCTCTGAATTATGAAGAGATGCTTCTCTGAGCGACTCGGAGACTTCGGAGTCCTGTACGGCGTCTTTCTGAATCGCTAACGGCGTCCCATCAGCTCCTCCACGACTCGGCTGCAGTTCTTCGAGCTCCGACTGCTCGTCCACCTCTTCTAAGTTGACCATTGGCCCGTTCAGTCCAGGAGCTTTCATACAGTCCAACAGGCAGACAGACAGCTCCTTCTGAATGAGGACTGAGGGGTTAGAAGAGGAAAGATAGGTTCATTAATGAAGGCAGCTTCAAAGAGCTTCAGTACAGTGTGATGCCAAACATCTGTAGGCTCTTGATCATTACGGCACGTAGTACAGGGTACTGTTGGGTCATTTTCCGGTCTACGAGCCTAATTCTGGCAATGGCATTAAATAAAATGACATTGGTTCATTACGAGACGTTCTGGCAAATTAAGTAGAGACAGGAAGCAGTTTGTCAACCCTTTAGTGATGAACACACATGAAGCCTGAGCAGAGTTAGTGGTTTCTAAACTGAAAGTCAGTAACTAGTTTGTGAAACACACTGCTGGAAAGCTAAAAAAGGACCATTGTTTTACCTTTTCAATATAACTCATGCCTGAGTATAACAGCACAGTTGCTTCACTTTCTGTATCTGTGTCAAATTAAAGGTCCTGTAGTGTTTCAGTGGACACAAATCCTTCGTTTCTTTGTGTCTTAACGTGTTGTGGAATGCTCCCTCCGGGTTGGGAGTTACTGCCCCAAGTATCTCGGGGTCTTGTTGTTCACGAGTGACGAGAAAACTTCTGGTGGGGGACTACATTCCAACCCTCACCTGTGGTCATGAACTTTGGGTGCCTCTCTTGGTGTTCAGGGCACGTCCAACAGGGAGGAGACCTGGGGGCAGACCCAGAACCCGCTGGAGGGACTATATAGCCCATCTAGCCTGGGAACGTCTCGGGATCCTGCATAAAATCTGGTATTACCTGTCCGTCCTTTGGCTTTTACGTTGGGCCCAGGTTTTTAAAATTGGATATGAAACTGTCTCAACTTAAAACTGATGTCTTTACATGACCTACATAAACAAACAAGACCATCAGCTATGGGCTATTTCTATAAAGTTGACCCTGAACCGCTCTGTTTACCTCTTTTTGCTTTGCAGTGACGCCGCTGGTGTCTGAAGACGTTGCTCCTGTTTGAGAAGGATTTCCCACAATGCTCACAGCGGTGATGTCGGGCTTCCTGCTGGCTCTTCTCTGCTTCGTCGCGGACACGGAAGAAGGACGAAATATATAATTAATACAGTTAATATTCACAGTTTCTGCCCAAAATCATCCAACCACACTTTATTTTTTATTAGATTTATATTTATTTAATTAGATATCTTCTATGTTGGTGGGCTTCTCACCTTCTGGCTCCGGCCTTACAGCAGGTGTCTTGAAACAGTCCACCAGGCAGATGGACAGCTGCTTGAAGCCCAGCAGAGACAGACTGCTGGGTGACGCCATGATCACTGCAGTCAGTCAAACGACAGACCTAAAAGATCAACAGCTAAATGTCAAGACTAGAATGTCACAGACACAGGTTTTAGACAGTCTGTGGAGACGTCACAGAGACTACGTCCAGGTTTTAGACAGTCTGTGGAGACGTCACAGAGACTACGTCCAGGTTTTAGACAGTCTGTGGAGACGTCACAGAGACTACGTCCAGGTTTTAGACAGTCTGTGGAGACGTCACAGAGACTACGTCCAGGTTTTAGACAGTCTGCGGCGACGTCACGGAGACTACGTCCAGGTTTTAGACTGTCTGCGGGGACGTCGCGGAGACTACGTCCAGGTTTTAGACAGTCTGCGGGGACGTCGCGGAGACTACGTCCAGGTTTTAGACAGTCTGCGGGGACGTCGCGGAGACTACGTCCAGGTTTTAGACAGTCTGCGGGGACGTCACGGAGACTACGTCCAGGTTTTAGACAGTCTGCGGGGACGTCACGGAGACTACGTCCAGGTTTTAGACAGTCTGCGGGGACGTCACGGAGACTACGTCCAGGTTTTAGACAGTCTGCGGGGACGTCACGGAGACTACGTCCAGGTTTTAGACAGTCTGCGGGGACGTCACAGAGACTACGTCCAGGTTTTAGACAGTCTGTGGGGACAGTCTGTGACAGTCTCAGAGACTTCTCCAGGTTTTAGACAGTCTGCAGGGACGTCACAGAGACTACATCCAAGTTTTAGACAGTCTGTGGGGACAGTCTGTGACAGTGTCAGTCTGTGGGGACAGTCTGTGACAGTCTCAGAGACTTGTCCAGGTTTTAGACAGTCTGCAGGGACGTCACAGAGACTACATCCAGGTTTTAGACAGTCTGTGACAGTGTCAGTCTGTGGGGACAGTCTGTGACAGTCTCAGAGACTTGTCCAGGTTTTAGACAGCACAAACATAAAAATAACTCCAAACTTACCACCGGGAGTTAATCCAGACTTTTTCCCAGAACAATGTTTCGAGCTAAGCTTCTGAATATGTCCGTAAATAAATGAACCTCCTCCTCTTTACGTTTTGTTTTGGAGTCATAAAGCTTGTCTCCTGTGTGTTCATAGTGTTAAATATGAGAATAAGTTCCTATAAACGTGTTTAAAGTTCAGCTGAACGTCCGTTAGACAGCATACGTTTGTTTTTCCTGCAGGAAGCCCACATTTGTTTGTTTTCCTTCCGGTTTAGTTGACGGACGGGTTTGTCAACCAATGAGCTGCGAGAAAGGGAAGAGGAGGCGGGCTGCTTTTTAGGAAGGTGGCGCCAATTGCTGTGTGCGTTGCCTAGTTACGAGGAAACGGCAGCTGCATAGGGACAAAAATCAGATAATACGCGTTCAGTATTAAAGATTTAACTTCACTGTCTGTTAAATTACCTCTAAAAATACTATTTTTACAGCTGTATCACTGATATTAAGTTGATTTTATTCATATTTTCGTTGTTTTTTATCGTCTGTTTCAATTTTACTTGAGTTGATTTGATAGATAGATAGATAGATAGATAGATAGATAGATAGATAGATAGATAGATAGATAGATAGATAGATAGATAGATAGATAGATAGATGACTTTATTAATCCTCGAAGGGAAATTAGGTCAACATAGTAGTCCGGTATATTTGAAAACAATAAAAAATACAATAGAATAAAATACTGAGGAAGAAAAAAATTCAAATAAAAACACAGAATGGGGCAAGGACACTTAAAAACACAAGATACATAGGAAGATAAGGTGTAGTGGCAAGATGATGGAAATAGTTGGGTGATATTACCATAGTACTGTATATTTAATATTATGGATAATATTTTAATTTTGAGCTTTATTTTTTAACTCCATTACAGTTGAGACGGCGGATTCGTCGGCCGGTTTTAATGCCACGTCATTTATTTTACATCTTTAGTTCAGAATCAAAAGATTTTCACATACAAATACAAAGAATGTGTTTTGGTGAAAGCAATAATAAATGCACAGTATAAAATATAAACAATAATCTCGAACATGTGTGTTAATGTAACATAGATTCAGGTGTGGTTAAGTCAGTGTCAGTGTCCCAGTCTCAATTATTTTTAATTTACATAAATATATGTTATATATTAAAATACTTAGGAGTATATAAAGTTGTATTTGAACTTGACAACATTAAAGTACTGCCTTAACCTAATGGACTATTTGCAGTATTTGCAGTGACAGTATAAAAAATGGACAGAGCTTGAGTGACGTCAGTGACGTACTGCTTCTTCTGCCTCCCGGCTAATGATGACACTTGGGTGCTCGAATAAGCCATCTGTCAATCAAGTGGCGACACTGTTAATTATGCACAACTTTCAGTCTTAATTTAATTTAAACAGGCATTTTAATATGAGCGCTTATGGAGATTGACTCACTTCTGGAGCCAGCCTCAAGAGGCGACTCGAGGAATTACTTCAGTTCTTTCCACCACTGTCCTATGTAACACACTTTGTAACATTGTTATTCTGGATGTGATAGTCTAAAGACGCTCTACCTGTTTAGATAACATAAAGTAACGTGAGATTAAATTAGACATGTTGGGATTATCTTTAGTGTCACAGCAGCATGACGTCAGTGCACAGAAGTAAAATGGGTTAATGTATGAAGTCAAGTCTTTGGCTATTTTAAGAGATTATTTGCTTAATGTCATAAAACAATATACACGTAACAATAGTGTCCAAATGTGGAACACTGACATGCAAAGACAAAAAGTATACATACACATGCAGCTGCTGCTTGTAGCTCTCTCTAAACACCACTAGATAGAGCCACATGAACATGTGTTTGTCCTTCACAGCTGACGCCTGCTGTACGACCTCCGTACAGTGTGTTTGACTCTAATGATTTCTAATCATTTAAAAGAGAAACAGCGCAGCTTCATGACACACAAGTTAAACAATGTAGCAAACAGAAGATAATAGGAGCATTTGGATTGAGAAATTTGTTCTGGTGAAGCTTTAACACACAACATTCATGTTTAAATGAAGCGTGTTGTCCATGATGAAAAAAAGAAGGCTGAAATAGATTCTGAGGCTCAGAAAAAGAAAAAAAAAGACATCCTGAGGGTCTTTAGGCTGATAGCAGATAAAGACCTGAACAATCAATATAACAGTGCAAGACTGATGACACACACTCGAGCACAAACACACAAATGCACACAAATCCACAGGCCGAGTCCTTTGATAATTTGCTCGTTTGAAGACGGACATTTTTGAAGTCCCTTTGAAGTGACTTTTACTAATGTTGTTCGTTTGCGAGCCTCAATTAATTCACTCAAACATTTCAAATTCAAAGTCTCTTTTTCTCTCTCTCTCTCTCTCTTGTATAATTAATTCATGTATGATGCAGAATAGCTGGAATAGAGGGCCATACAGGATAAAGTGCCACAGCGATATGTCTTTAATCCTCCGAGCTGCTGGAGCAGAGCGCAAATGTCTGCAGGCCCGAAAGATAGCGTTTGTGCTTATTTGATATTTCTTGGATGGTTTATTGGTAAAAATAGACAGAATTACCTTTAAAATGAGTGTGTTGGTGCAACAAGTGGAGCAGTGGTTTTTAATCTGCAGGTCAGGACTCCCTTATCAGGACATAAAATGAAGCTTTCAAACCTTTAAAATTCATTCAAAACATATGGCAAGGGGTAGGTAAAAAATGCTGTCCGGACTGTGAGCTTGGACCAGTGTGTTAGTGTTTGTACCACAGCCGTTTTGGACCACCAGGAAGAAGAAGAAGAAGAGGTTTTCAGGCCCAGCAGTCAGCAGCCTCTATGGACATAATGGCAGAGGAGAAGAGAGTGAAGAGGACGTTGACAGAGGAAGCTAAGAAGAGAAAAGGAGAGAGTGAGCGAGCAAGAAGCCGCCGGACAAGAGTAAATCTGGGACTGACTTTTAGTGGTTGGTGAGAGCTTGGTGAAATAAAAGGCTGAAAGACAGACGCCGAGCTGGGCTGACTGCTGTTGGACTAGTCAGTAATATTAGCTGGCTGCTGTGTCTGCTGTTGGTGACCTATTCAGAACAAATATTCGAGTACAGCTGTCCATATTTACCACAGAGCGATTACAGTGTGAACCTTTGTCTGATTTCTTGTGTTTTAAAGATGTTTACAGGCCTACAAAGCTTTAAACTCATCAGTATCTTAGTTGCTTTAACCTGTAACGAGGGATAAATTCTGTGTATTAAAATTTCTACACACCTCGACCTTCTCCAGAACCATGAAAGAAAGTGAGAAAGACATAAAGACATGGATGTCATGGACATGGAAGGTGGAGAAGGGGAGACCCTTGAGCTCTTGAGTGTGGTCTTTACATGATCCAAGGACAGAAGAGGTTACCTGCTGGGACTTTATTTCCCTGCAAACATGTCGGCGTCTCATCAAACAAAGACTCAGCTGACTGGAATCCTCCTGGGTTTCACCAAAACACACCAACCAAAGCCAGGCAATTTCTGTGCAAATGTTGACCTGCTAGCTGTGTGTGTGTGTGTGTGTGTGTGTGTGTGTGTGTGTGTGTGTGATGTTACAGCGTGTGTGTTCCTGAAGCATTATCTTGTAAAAGGGTTTTGATGATGGAGGAGGAGGATGTAACCCTGTAACCTTGCAGAACACCAGGGGTGAAGCAAGCTTGTGTGTGTGTGTGTGTGTGTGTGTGTGTGTGTGTGTGTGTGTGTGTCCTGCTTTCTGTGGAAGAAATTGAGGTCAAAATGTTGAGCCATTACACTCAGTTTACAGACTGTGAATACTAATAACTGAATTTAAACGTCAGTTTAAACTGCTTGTGAGCTCATCTTTCATTCATACGTTTCTGGTACCGACCCAAAACGTGTCCGAAAAAAACTGATCAAGTCCCAAGTCAGAGTGATCAGACTGCTTTAAAGCATAATGATGAAGTCCAGGGTCAAAATTCAGCTTTATTATCATCATATAATACAGGATTGCCCAATGAAATGCAGTTGTAGCCCCATCCACTCCAGAACTCCGAAGGTTTTATGAATTCAAAGTGTCAAGGTTCTTGTTTGTCATTTTTTAACACAGATTTGCAGAATTAAATGTATGCACCTCCAAGCCATACCAGTCTGAGATTAAAATATACGTTAATGTTTCTGTCACCTGAGAATGATCCTTTCATATCTACAGATGCTGCAGGTCGTCTTCAATGGAGTCTGCCGTGTTGTATCGCCATGTTTCTACAGTAGCCCAGAACGGACAAACCAAACACTGGCTCTAGTTAGAAGCTTTGTTTCGTGGCCACTGCAGTCTCTCCTTCAAGCTTAGAAGGGGAGGGTGACACCACTTTCTAACATACAGCAAGTGTGCAAACTAGTGAATGGAGTGTCAAAAGTTGTCCACATACAGTACGTCGCAGTGACAATCTTTCGTCAGCCTTGTTTCTATATCGTTAGAGGACAGTTTACATACTCATAACTCCTAACAGCTCTCGGATTTCCTTCCAAACCTCGTCCTTTTTGAGGATATAAAAAGTTTGCAGTGGATCGTACAATGTGTCACTTCTCAACCTCATATATTAGTTTTCTTGTCATTTCAGACAAAAAGCAGACTTCTCCCATGTACCCTCGTTGACTGCTCCGATAGTCAGACCAGCCTGATCTCGCACTTTCTTTTAGGAGGTGGAGCAAGTGTGTCAAACTTTGCGACGCTGACAAATAGAGAACATGTCGGATTATCCTCACATAATGGGAAAGACTGAAACAATCTGATGTTCACTCATTCGCATTGCTTCATTGTGAGGCGAGGGAGTAACAAACAGCAACTAGACGCCACTAAAGCCTACACGCTGGTCTTTTAAGTGATCCATCGTGAGAGTTTGAAGGTTCAAGCAAACATTCCCGTGTTGTTATTCAGAAAAGTTTTCTGAACTGATCTGTAATGTTGCTGCCGCCTTGTTGAATCTACGGTCGGCCACAGACAACATGACCTCTCCGTGTTTACCCAGCAGACCCACAAGCTTTCACTGAATACATATCAGATATTTGTCGGTTTAGTTTGGAAGTCTGAAGTCATACACAAGCAATGATTTGGCACTGTTTGGTACTAGCAGGTAGCACTCAGCAGCTGTAGAGAGGGAAAATATATATCAAAAAGAAGAGAAAGGAGCCACGCACAAGTGAAGTGGTTTGGTGAAGAGATGCAGAGACATGAAATGGAGCAAGTGAAGTCTTTTTTTTGGTACAGTTCTTTTCTGTGGACATAGCGGACAACGGATACAGAGAGATCGAGAACAAAACAGATAAAAGCTGACACACACCTTTGTTACAGGATGACATTTTAAGGTTTGCCAAATCCTTCAAATCTTTGAACCATTGTTTTTTAATCCATATTTCCTCAAGGGTGTAGTTGGTAGGGACTTGGCTTGGGGAACCGGAGGGTGGCCGATTCAAGTCCAGTATGGACCAAAGTGTGGAAAGTCGACTGGTAGCTGGAGAGGTGCCAGTTCACCTCCTGGGCACTGCCGAGTAAGCACCTTGAGCAAGGCACCGGACCCCCCAACTGCTCTCGCCACTCTGTGTGGGTGCCCATCACTCCACCAGCTCTCTCCATTTGCATGTGAAAAAATGAATTTCCCCTCAAGGGATCAATAAAGTATGTAATAAATAAATAAAAAATAAGGATAGTACACTATCAGCTAAAGTTTTGGTAAAGAGCATTTTCAACCATCCTACGTTCGCAGTGAAGGAACTACAACTGTTTCTACATTTGCAGTTCCAACCTACGTTTGGCAAACCAAGACGTTTGCCTTGCAGGCTGAAACACTGATCTAATAAACACTTTTGTTTGGTCGTCTCATTGTGCAGACAGCGTCTCCCTTTTCTTTGTTGGTGTTCTTCACTATTTTTCAGCTAAATTAACCACACCATGACCCTTTGCAATGGTATCCCTGCCACCTTTGAAAACAAACCGAGACTGTTTGCCTTTAGATATCATGTTGATGATACAGATATGATGATATCGAGCCTCTTTTTGCACATCTACTCTCCCCCCACCTCCCCACACTTGTATTTTGAGTGCCAAAAAGTGAGAAACTGCCAAAAGTTCAAGATGAATTTGACCGATTATATTTGTTTTTGATAGATAGTATGGTTCTTTTGGCCACAATAATTGTTGAGATGAATCAAGAAATCAGAACTGATGCATTGCAAGTGGTCTGAGCAAAAGTTTCATGTGGATTTCGTTAATAAACCCAGTTTCAGTGCCCTGTTCCATCATACACCACCACACATGGGGGATTACTCAGATTTTCTGGATTTCCTGCGCCTCAGCCAACACACTGATCTGTTTGATTAAAACGTAAAAAGGAGGTGAGCTGGTGCCCTGAAATCAACATGCTTAAAGAGATTTATGTAAAAAATTCAAAACTCAAACTGGGGCTTTGACTAAAACATCATCCTCTCTAATTGACACACAAGAGATTTGCTCTGTTTGCCGAAGTGAAATTTTGGTTTCTGGTGTTCTCGCTGCTGGGAAATGTTCTCCATGCAGGAAGTGAAAACACAGGAAATGCAGTGCAGGGCATCCCAGAGATGGTAAATGGACTACATATATATAATTCACTTATTCGGCGAACTAGCTCGGCATCCATCCATTAAACTTTGGTTTAACCATTCATTCACGGTTCCCAGAGGATTCATTCTACTGATTTTGATTACCCTGTGAACCGAAGACATCAACCTCATGTCACTCTTGGCTAGTGGTTCTGTGGGAATTCATCACGGACTCATCATGACACTTGCAGGCCTACTTTCTAAATCCCGGCTTTGGCTCTGCTATGACCAACAACATTCTCTGGTTCTAGAGAGATTTTGCTGCTTTCTGTCTGTTTTATATAATTTTAATTTTGGACATTTGCTTAGAAAAAACAAGACATTTTATGACAGATTTATGGGATTTTATTCCTTAAAACTTCAAAACATTCACGCTTTCACATATTAAATATGATATTCTTCAGTATTCAGGACAAACTACAGTTTCATGAATCCTTGAAGTAATGTTGATGCGTGGGTTTCTAAATATGGTAGAAAAATGTATGCCACGTTCACAACATGTGGGAGTTACTATAATTACCAGCTTCTGACTTGTAAATACTGTTTACACCAACATCCATAATTATAACTGGGAAACTAATTTTTCTGAAAGTGCCTGATAAGGGAAACAAATGAAGATGCCTCGCATCAAGCAGACGTCAACAGTCAATGTAATTAAAAACAAATTTAATGGAAATAGTGCTTCATTCATTCATTGTATTTAACCCTCACACGACCAGTTCAGGGGTGTCTGAGGAATCCCTTCTACCCATGTATGCAGCATTAACACCTGCCCATGAGGCTTATGGGTAATGTAGTTGTCAGTGATGAGAGGAAAATAGTGATTTTACAACACCAAGGTCACATCCTCAGTACTATTTCTGGGAATTTGTTCAATGACATGTTTGTTTTTTCTGTGGTAAATACGGATAGCTGTTTTATTTCACCAAGCTCTCACCAACCACTAAAAGTCAGTCCCAGATTTACTCTTGTCCGGCGGCTTCTTGCTCGCTCACTCTCTCCTTTTCTCTTCTTAGCTTCCTCCATCAACGTCCTCTTCACTCTCTTCTCCTCTGCCATTATGTCCATAGAAGCTGCTGACTGCTGGGACCTGAAAACCTCCTCTTCTTCTTCTCGATGGTCCAGAACGCCTGTGGTACAGAAAAGTTACGTGTTGCTTTAATCGACACATAGTTTCAGCTGTACTTGTATAAACTCTTTGTATGTGTTGTCTGTAAAATTCTTAAACGTAAATACAGATGTCAGATAAATGTAGTCACTATAGTAAAATAATTCTTCTCTGACAACTAGAAAATTAGTTTTCCTTCCTCCTAATTTCAACTCTTCTTCTACCAATGTTCACATCCTTCCTTCCTTGGTTAATCTAATTTATTTCCTTCCATGTTGCCTCTTCCTTCCTTTCCTTTTCCTACATTAATTACCATTTCCTTCCCTCCTTAATGTCACTTCCTTTCCTACTCCTTCGTGTCCTTATCTATTGTGTTCTCTCCTTTCTTGTCTCACTCTGTTTCTATCTTTCCTCTGGTCTTGTTTTCTTCTGCTTGTCTCCCTCTTCCCTCCACCCCTCGCAGATCCTGCGAGGATGCTAATTTGCTTCTGATGTATTTTTAATGTTCAGGCACCAAAACCACAGTCTGCCTGCCACCGTGTGTGTGTGTGTGTGTGTGTGTGTAAATCAGTAAATATGCTGTGTGAGTGTGTGTGTGCATGCATGTTTTCGTGGATAATCCTGTGACAGCACACAATTTGTACTCATCTTTCCTTGCTTCAATCCACTCTCCCGGCGGACGCCTTTAATGGCAAACAGAGAGAGTGGAGTAACAGGAAAGTCACACAGGAGAGTTTCTCGTGCGTTGCTGTTGAAAGTTTGTGGTTAACAGCTTTTCCATCACGGTTTGACGATGGCTCCGCGTCATTAAATGAACTCGCAGCCTCGCGTCATGCTGCCAGCAAACTGGGTCACCCGTGTGTTCGTGTATTCTCGTGGGTTCAAACTGTCCTTAAAAGGGTTGAAACTTGAAGACAATGAGGACGTATTGCTCCTCCTCAGTTCTTTAAAGGAATAGTTCAACATTGTGATCCATCGTACATTTAAGTGCGTTTAAGTAAGTGCGCCACATTTCGCATGTCAGACTCGAAGCAACAGAATCAGAGATATCGTCTTCTTCCTTGTCAAAGCAGGACTCCCCAACACCTGGGAACTTGGTTTCTTTGTGGCCAACCGCTTTGAAGCCTCGAGTCTGGCATTATGAACGTCACCATCTTGGTTTTTTGGAGCCAGAAGTGACCATATTTGGAGGACAGCATGGAGAAGCAACAAGTTGCCTCACCTTTCCTGAAATCTTGAACAAGACTTCTGCTTGAGTAAGACTTGATTTGACGGATATACAATACAATAACAATCTGAGCCAGTCAGAGGCAAAAATGAGAATTTTAATGAATGTATTTTGACGGTGCACAGTTGTCCGCAAGAATTACGTAGAAACCCATTTCAGACAAAAACGGGGAAAAATAAGACTCACACATTGTAATATCCTACCGGCTTATATCCATTCACTCACCTCGACTACTTCTTCTGTCGGTAAGATGGTTCGGGTGTGTACACTAAAAAAGACGTGCATTAAATGAACAACACTCCCTGACTCACCCTCTGTGTGTTGCTAATTTGCGTAGCATAACATAAAGACTGGAAGCAGCAGGAAATCAGCTACCAACAACTCGAAAGTACAACACTGTATCTTGTTTGTTTACAAGTAAACGTGAAAATGGCAGTTTGTGGTTTATTTTATGCTACAATTAGAAGACGTATAGATGAGTATTTGATCTATGTACTGTATGTGGGTCTTAATTATACACTGGGTATACGTGTGCATGCATGTGTGAATACTTGGACGGGTCTGAAGCTCATTAATGAAGTACAGATACTGTGTTATATAAGAAAACCTCGAATACACAAGTCTGTATGTGAAGTTCCTCAGAGTACATTAATTAAGTAGTGTGAGTGTGTGTGTGTGTGTGTGTGTGTGTGTGTGTGTGTGTGTGTGTCAGAGAAGATGAATGAACCAGGATGAGGTTTCCATTAATCATTCTTGAATATTTCACACACGTCGCTGATTTCTGTGTGTGAAGAAGAAAGAAGGTGATAAATTACAGACAGTAGACGCTCGTCTGAATAATTTGATGTTGCATTTTTCACATTACTGATTTCTCCGTGGTTTTCTATTGTGGCTTTGCATTCATTATTCTTGTATTTGTTACTGTGTCAGAGAAGATTTTTTTTTTTTTGTATTGTTGTTGCTAGCCGTTTAATTTGTGCTAAGCTAAGCTTCATATTTACCGTAGAGACATGAGAGTGGCATCAATCTTCTCATCCAACTCTCGGCAAGAAGGTGAATAAATTCCATAAAATGTCAAACTATTTCTTTACAAGTTTCTTATCCAAAACACCTCGTCTCCTGCCTGTGACCCAGAAACCAATCTTAAAGAAAACCTGAGTTACTAACACGAGGATGCAATGAGGATGCCTATCCTCATTCCCAGTCCGAAACACAAAACACAGAAAATAAAGTCTTGATCTTTGCATTGTAGATAATTTGTTGTCAACGGAGGCTGTTTTCCAAGGGGAAGTTCGCCAAAGAGTCGACAGGGAGGACTGACCGGGTCACACAGACTTTTCCACATAATTTCAAAGACCTTTTCTAATAAGTTGCCAAAGACACTACCTACGACCACGTTACTGTTATACTAATGTGGGTTACTTGAAATTTCATCACATAATCACCGTCAGAAAACAGTGACAGACTTAACCGGCTCTCGGTTTTCTGGCTCACCAAAGAGGCGGCATGGAGGACTGACCCGGTTGTGGTGACTTTTCCACATATAAATTGAGTGTTGCATCAAAATCAGGCTAAAAAGCTACAAATGCCACATATTTGGTATAAAATTAAAGAGGAAGTTGTGTTTCATGACACTCTTCTGTGCATCGTCACACACATCAGTTATGAATCAATCTTCATGTGTGTGTCAATGTGCTCAGACAGGAAACAGGAAAAGAGATAAGCAGGTACATCACAGTTAATTACTGTATGAATAAAAGGATGGATCCAATTTCCTTACATGGTTTTACAGTGTGTGTGAGTATAAAAAGAACACCAGTTTGTTACCTCGAGGCTTTTCAGAAATAATTTTATTCCGTTTTTCTGCTTGGTTAACTTTATTTTTTCAGGCGTGTGTGTGTTTAAAAATGTGTGTGTTAGTAATGAGATAAAGGATTTCTGAGAGAAATCTGCTGATCCAGCAGGTTTTGGGTTTAGTGACTCCGCTTGAGACGATACAGCTTTCTCTCTCACACGTCTCTGTTTGTGCACTAATGAGGGCCCTCGTTAACGTGAAACATACCTGGTCACTAACCTTCAATTAGACCTGATTCTAACCTCCACCCTAAAACTGTGTTAACCTTCAAAACAGCCAAGAGCAGGGCAAAATGTCCTCACCTGTAAAAATGTCTTCATTTTCCAGAAATGTACCCACATTGTAAACAATGTCTCAACTTTTCTAGGGTAAAGATACGAAACTAGAATACCTGAGGCAACTATGGGTTCTTTGAGTCTTCTCTTTACAAACTTTATGCTAATCACATGCACTTTTTCCACATAGTATATATGTTATTTGGTATATTTTAATATTTCTGCATACCGGGGTCCCTGAACAGTGTAATAATTGCATGAACTGGATCTGACTCCAAATCTCAGACTCTTGTGGATTCATTTGTGATAATGTTAGCACCCCTAGGAGCAATTTCATTGAGCTCACTGTATAAAATATACCTGTCGTGACCTCGAGGATATTCACAGCCTCATCAAACTGTTCAATCACTAACCAGAGACCGAAGGCGTTCATAAGGATGGATGGCTTTCCACACAAGATTCACAATAAGGGGAGGTTCTGAGATATTAACATAGGACGAGTGCTCGACCCCTAACCACCAAAAAATCAAAGTCTGAGAGAAAGTTTGTTTTTAATCCCATCTCGCTGGGATCAGTTCTGCTGTCTTAATGTGGGATTTTGGACAATTTGGTAACATTTTGAGCCAAATTTGTGTGACAGTGGTATCAACACAAAAACTGCTCCAACAACTTGGGAATGAGCATCATATACTTTTTTCATGATGTGCCGAGAGCTTTTACAATCAAACTTTCAACGTTAACACAAAAGGGAAGTCTAAAAATGTGTTTTCAGAAGTGATTTAAAAGAAGTCACTTATCACTCTGCAGGCAGCTTGTTCCAAAGTCGAGGGGTCCTGATGGCAAAAGCACGGTCACCTTTAGATTAAGGCCTAGACTTCTAAAACAAACAGGAAGTCAGTGGAGAGGAGCAAAGATTGGTGTGATGCAATGCCATCCAGTAAAAAACAGTAAGAAGCTGGACTGCTGCATTCCTCCTGAACAAAACAACCTTTATTGCAGATTCAGTAGACATTAGTTAGTTTCTAGTACATCTGGGGTATAATGTTGACCTGGATTTCTTGATTAAAGATCCCATGTCACCCCTAAAAAAGACAAAAAAATGGGTCTATGGTAGAGAGGTCCTCTCCACAAATATCCTAAACTTTCTAAAATGTCTTTCGCTGATGAAATGTCCACGCTTTTTAAAAATGTCCTCAAGGTCTAAAACTTTAATTGGCCCTACAAAATAAAAAATTGTAAGACTGCACAGACACGCACGCACACCTTTGGAAAATTACCCTTGAGCGAGCCGTTTAAATTAAAAGAACCGTATCAGTGTTTTTGCATGTTGGAGTCAATTAACTACACATGAAAGGTTTAAAATCAACTTCTTACCTTCAACTGTTGTTTTTTTCCCCCACACAATGAAAATTCAACCTAATTTAAAGAATCTGTCCAAACTAATTACAAAAAGAAGACACTTTCTCAACTTGGCATTTATTCATTATTTGCACTGGTTATACATTTTTAAGTGTATCCAGTGAGGTTTTAACATTGTTCAAAAGCACAGCAGAGCTGAAAAAAAAGAAAAGGTAGAGCTCGCTATCATCCACTGAGAAATAACTACAGAAAGCGTCAAAGTTCAAAGACTCCTCCTGAATAATCTATGTGTGCTTATTCTCTCTCTTTTTTTATTTTTTTTTTACATTAAACCTACCGTGCCGTAATACACTCAACTACATTTGGGCCAGAACATTGTGAGACTCGCTGCTCAGTGGGGCTGAGGTCTAAAGTTCAGTACAAACAAAAACACTGTCTTCTGCATCAGGGGCATGCAGTCTGGGGAAGATTTAATGATTTCAGAAGGCATCGTGGGATTTGGATACTGACTCTGAATTAACTGAGTTTATCAATTATGAATAGTCTGAAGGGGAGGACGTGCAGAAGGAACATAATCTTTTGGCATAATATATACCCTCTTTGGACTGTTCTTTGTATTGTATTGACTCAAAAATGTATAATGTAAATATTAATGGATGGAAACAAACAAACTGGACAAATACAGATATGAGATGATTCAACAGAAGATTCCAGAAACATGCTAATGTTGAGCAGATATGTTTACAATTCAATTTCTTCATAGCACCAAATCATAACAAAGTTATCTCTAGGTCCTGACCATACTCTTTATAATATTATCTACAAAGACCCAGCAATTCCCACTATGAGCGAAGACTTGGTGACGGTGGCGAGGAAAAACTTCCTCGAGCAGAGCCCAGCTCCTGATGGATGGACATGTTTGCTATCCATCTTTTTGTAGTACCCAACACAAAGTACAGCTGATGTTGGTGGGAATGTCATTAGTTTAGCAAGAATTTGATCGTAATTCAAAGTATTGAACAAGTTCAAAATTTTATCTATCAGCTATCAAGTTATTAGGCTTTATCCCCTGGGGACTATGAATACCTGAACCTATTTTCATGGCATCAACCACCCAACACAAATATCAAACTCATAGAGGGAATCAAGGATATAGCCATCAAGTCACTTGTTGTTGAGGTAGTTTAGTTCAAGTGGTTGCCTGATGCAGGAGATCTCACCTTTGTTTTAAATTATTTCTTTTCTGTTTAATCATTTCATTTGTCCTTTTTTAAACTGATGATACTGGAGTGTGCCTTTTCATCTTTTGTATACGTGTTAACACATAAAAAAAAGAATGGAATAAAAAAATGATTCATTTCTGATCTAACATAATATAATTTAATATAATAATATAATTTTTTTTACAAAGTGACAGATAGCATAACAGTTGGCAGCGACGTACCCCAGGACACAGGATTACAACATGAAAAATGCATTTTTTATGTCATGGGGCCTCTAGATTTCTTAGCATCATGGCTCAGTTGTTCTGATGCAGTGTGTTTAATAAGTAGAACAGCTTCCCTAAGGAGGACAGAGGTCCTGAGATCAGCAGGAACAACGCAGCCTGTCTCTTAACATTATCCAGGCATCATGAGGTTTAACCAGGCTATGGCCTCGGCTCAGTCTGCTGCTTTCCTCAGCCTATATTCTACCTTGTAAAGCGTCTGTATCAGGACTGTAACATGTGCAAATGTGCTACTGTTTGCCTCTGTGGAAAGTACATCAGCTAAATGATTGCCAAGATGTTACTGCAAATGACTATGGAGCATTCAAAGCTACATTGTTTGATTTTTGGTCACTAGGGGGCAGAAAAATAAAAAATAAAACAACAGTTTTGGTCTCTGTAGCTAATTTCCCCGTTCATGACAACTGTACTGAGGGTGAATTTATATACAACTCACCTGTTCAAATTATATTAAGGCATAAAGTTATGCAGGATTAAGAGCGTAGGCAGGACTACCAAGATGGTGACAACCAGAGCCACAACTTATGGACAAGTATCTGTATAGGTTTCTATGTTGTTGTTTTTATATAGTCAATGGGTTAAATATGTGATTCAGAAATTGGCATTAAGCAAACACACACCAGAGGCGTTGCTTTCTTCTATATATTGGTTGCTATATAGTTTAACACTTGCACCACCAAGATGGTCTGACAGACTGTTTGGGTTTTTATAATGCAAATAAATACAAGCGTTTTTCTAAACTGATGTTTTCTGATGCCTTGCTTGCTCATGGTGGGAATTAAACAAAAATGGCTCTTCTGTAGTAGTCTGTTGACCACAGCAGCACTAAATAAATCAGTTTTCCTGCACAGCTCTGGAAACAACTGGTCACGATTACTGGTAAGAACACGTTGTTATTTGTGCTTTAGTACGTGGTATCTGAGCATCGTCATTCAAAACGAGGTAATAAAATATTTCCTTATCCAAGAGTCACAGGAGCTGAATTATAACCAGGGCACTGTTGTTGTTTTTTTAGATTATACCAGAAACACTAACCTGCAGGTCAGAGGGTTGTTACAAACAAAATCTTTTTGTTGTAAAGGAAATACCATGAGGTGGCATCAGTTACTCACTGTTAGGCATACTTGTGTAATTAATAAGCAGTGGCCACTGTGAGAATCTGTGTACTTAATAGGTTTTAAATGTCATAGTAAATATAATATAATATCATAAATATTAAAGATTCAATGGATTTGACACTTTCTGGATCATCTAGTGAGTCTCAAGTGGTCTCAGTGTTTATTTGCAAAAAAAACAAAGTGACCTAGACTCAGACAATACAAGGCCTTAAATAAGAGCAGCTTTAAAGAGTACAAACTGACAAGAGACCCAAGAAGACACTGAACAATGAAATGAAACCCAAAACTCACCATGATTACAATAGTCTGAAAAAGAATAAGTGAATAAACAGGGGCTCACCTGTGACTATACAAGTTCATTGTTAGTGTAACATTTGATCTCAAAGCGGCACGGTGACAAATGAAATGGACACGGGAGAAGTGTCGGCAGTGTGCAGGATAAAAGGCAGCAGAGGCCGTTAGGCTGAACACAGCAGCTGATCCCAAACGAGGTGAGTCTCCTTTGGATTGTTTGTGAAAATTGTTCTAATTATCACTTAATTTAATTGCAGGGTAAAGTGCAAAGAATAATTACATAACATCAATGTTGGTATTGGCAGTGGTAGAGAAAGAACTGTGAGAAATGTTAAAAGTAAATTAGTGTTAAACACATTTCCATGAAACCTCTTCAGGAGCTTATTTTACCTACTTCATGATGCACCATATTTCAGGTCATAGATCAGGAATTCTGCGTTACAAATCTACAAAACAAACATGCAGAAATCAACATGCCTGTTCCACAGATGTAGTCAGGTTGGAACAATTTACTTTTGGACTTTTGGAGCTTGCTACTGTTGGTGAATGAATAACTGGATATGGTGGACACTCTTTTGTAGTGGGACAGTTGTGTTTATTGTATAACACTTTTTTTCATGCTGC
Organism: Argyrosomus regius; assembly: GCA_946959425.1. Classification (NCBI taxonomy): domain Eukaryota; kingdom Metazoa; phylum Chordata; class Actinopteri; family Sciaenidae; genus Argyrosomus; species Argyrosomus regius. The sequence continues at coordinate 1,592,609 of OX336903.1, forward strand.
CGTCCCTTGAAGAATAGATTTTAATGTCAACAAGGCTTTCATATAATTAAATAAATGCTGTAGAATAACGAGTATAACGTTTGGCTGGAGGGACTGAATCCTTCCTTGTGGAAGTGGTACCTCATACCCGTAATTAAGCACAATTAATAAATACAAATAATGATAATTAGAAATACAAATAATGCCACTGAGCATTGTGCAAGTTATTGTAGGGTATATGAATATAGGCAGAGAGATGGACTGGCTGGCAGAGAGGAGGGCCCTGAATAAACTGCTCTCCATACATACAACAGGTCCAACGGTGCAACACCTCTCAGTTATGGCGAGTGGAGGAAACAAAAGACGATACACAAAGTGGCAATGTCAAACTCAGCTGCACTGTTTTCTGAACATTTTAAACTACAGGTCATGACTCTATTTGCACTAGCTCTGAACAGACAATGCGGTGCTATCATTTAATTTCTACAGTCTAATTTAATTGTATATAGTTTGATTTCTAGTTCTATTTCCTATTTCTATAAAATTTGTACTTTTTATTAGTGCTGTCAATCGATTAAAATATTTAATCGCGATTAATCTCATGAATGTCATAGTTAACTTGCGATTAATCGCAAATTAATCGCACATTTTTATCTATTCTAAATGTCCCTTGAATTATCATTTTAATACTCTTATCAACATGGAAAAGTGGATAGGCTTGCTTTGTGCAAATGTTTTTTTTATTGCAAACCACAACAACAACATGTAGTGTTACAGCCATTCACGTCTGAAGCAAAATCTCAAACAAAGCAACACTATCAATAAACAGATGACAAAAAAATAAATACCTAGTCACAAAAACAGCCCCCTCAACAACCTTCAAAACAGGGTGATACAAAATAAATCCATCCATTGTCGCCTGGTTATGACGCGGAGGAGGCGGAGAATTTGAATTGGCGGTGTGTTTGGCCATCAAGTGGTATTTCAGACTGGATGTGCTACGATGATAACTCAGTTCACACCGACAATACACACAGATAACTTTTATCTAACGAACTTTTCCATTCATAATTTTGTTAGCATCTCATGCTCGACATCCACACAATACGGTAGCGTGGGGCGCGCTTATTGTTTTGCTTCCGGTTTACAGCTGGATCCTGTAGTTTTTCTAACGTTACTAGCAGTGGCCACAGCTTATGAAAAAACTACAAGTTCACTAGGTCACAAAGAGCGTTAATCTCGCGATAAAAAAATTAACGCCGTTAAAATTGTTTTGCGTTAACGCGATATTTTTGACAGCACTACTTTTTATATAATTTTCTATTTGTAAAAAAATTACATAGCATAATCTTTTATGTTTCAAACCTAAACATCATAATAAATGTATAACAATGAAGGTCCTCTTTGAGTTGCAGGCCAAAGGTTGCCTTTGTTGCCTGATGCTTAAGTTGGCCCCTGCAAGTAAAGAAGTCGAATTTATTCAAGAAAGACGTGCAGATGAATTTTTCGGTGCCACATTGTGGGGTGAGGCAAAAGTAACAAAAATGGTCCCTAAATCTTTGTTTACAGGCCACACTGACATTTCATCATCATCATCATGACCATGAAGTTGCTCAGTCTATCTCTGGCACTCTGCGCCATGCTGACCTTGAGCCAAGCACACCCAACCCACAATCATACAGACACCGCCCATATACATTCGGGCCGTTGCAAGATCATGAGAATCCACAACGAGTTCTTTCACCTTCCTGGGGAGTTCATTCCCGAGTGTGACACGAACGGGAATTTCCTACCGCAGCAGTGCTGGGCGTCGACCGGGGAATGCTGGTGTGTCGAGATCCGCACCGGAGAGGAGATACCGAACACGAGGACAGGGCCGGGGGTCACGCCTGTTGATTGTGGTACGAGAATTGTTTGAAGATTGTTTAATTTCAAACGTTTATGTAAGCTTTCTAAAACAAAAGAAATGTCAGTTGTGCAGCTGACTTGCAGGTCTGTAAAATATTTAACATATTTTTGTAGAGGCTGCGTTCCCCTGCCCCTTCGGCTGGTCCTACTTTTCCGGAAAATGTTTCATCTTCCACGACACCCTAAAGCCATGGATTGAAGCTGAGGTGAGGACTGATGACTGAGCTGCTCATGCATTCAGTCATGAATAAAGTATAGTAATGAATCAAATGTGGAAGAAAACTCTTTTCTCGTCACCTACAGGCTTACTGTTTGTTTGAAGAGGCAAACCTGGCGTCAATCCACAGTTCTGAGGAGAATAACTTCGTCCAGGCTTTGACCGAAATTTGGGCAGAGTTTCCCGAAACCTGGATCGGTGGCCAAGATGCTGTACAGGTACAGTATGGAAATCTTTTGGTTTATTTGATGTTTATTATCTAACTTTGTAGATTCTGTTAGTGTTTGTAATGTACCCAAATCCAAACTAGAGCCAGACAGGTTATGCTGATGTCAGCGTTGATATTTTAGAATTACTTTCTTTATGTACAAACACTTAAACATGTAAACATAGTACTTTTGTCAATGATAACTAAATTTGTTTAAAATAATTTATAAAGCTACATTATGTACTGACTTTACAGCTTACCAATAAACTTTTCCACAAGAGATGACAGTACTAATAAATGTAAGATGGCAGCACATTTTGAACAGTGAAATCCAGCAGAAATGTAGTTTCTATAAAGTTCAAAACGGCTGAATACTGCAACAAACCAGGGAGTATAAATGTGATTGACCATAAATCAGCTAAATTATTTTACCAGTTTGTCTACTTTTCCAATTAACTGTTAGAATGTTTGTTTCTTTCTATCCATAGCCCTCTTTTTGGATGTGGAGTGACGGCTCCAGGTTTAACTACGAGAACTGGCGCGAGGAGCCAAACCCTAACACAAATGAGCACTGTGTGAAGATGAATTATGGATGTAAGAAGCACAGACACAAAACACACACACATTTAATATTCAACCTATTTCAACACTGGAAAATCGAATCCTCTAATCTAACTCCAGTTTGAAGCGTTTGTATTCATACTATTGTCTACTAAAACTATTCTATGCCTTCTGACTTGAAAACAGAATCTGAGCCAGAGACTTGAGAGTAGTAATCACCTAACTCTAACACAAAGTCTATGTGTAGACTAAATGTGGACAGTTTAATCACTGATCATGTTGAAATGTACAATAGGATAAACAGAAATGAAGGATCCTCATGAGCTCATTCTCTTCTAATAAAGGTGAATTGTTGTGAATCAATTGCTAGATAGTTTCTTAGCCTGTTAGCAGCTTCTGTTAAATAATAAAAAAATCTGAAACATTAGAAAAGAACTCAAACTGGGAGCAAGCAGAATCTATTCAAAAAGTGGCTTTGTATTGAGTTGCTTCATTTTTCCTTGCTACCTTCCCAGCCTCATGTCTGAGACAGACAGAGACAGATTAAATTAAACCTGTGCAAAGATTTTTACGAACAGAAAATGATAGAAAGTAAAAATAAATAAATCGAACATTATTTTTTATACAGTAGAAATAATAAATGGAGGTATAAACTATATACATTTAAATTAGACTGTTGAAAATGAATGAAAGTCACAGCATTGTACAGGGGTAGAGCAAACCAAATCCTAACTTGTGGTGGCAACTGGATAAAACCATAGCTAGCTAACAGGCTAATAAATATATTTTTGATTGCCTCAAATATTTGTCTTTGAGGATTAATTAAAGAGTGATGAAACATGTGCTTGTGCTGCCATCGAGTGGTCACTACACCAGTCCTTATGACACATAAGAAACATTTTGTTGTCTTAAAGTCACCATGTTATAGCCTAATTTATGCTAAATGTGCGCTGACTAATAAAGCTTCAGTGCTGAAAATGACAAAGAATCCAAAAGAAGTTTTCATGGCCAACAAAATACCAACGCCAGGTCAAAACTGTAATTCAGTCAGAATATTAGAGTACTACTGAAACATGTCAAGGATGTAACCGAATGTTTCCATTTTCCTCATTGCAGTGGAGTGGACCTGGAAACAAGCCTCATGCAACGACTCTCACCCTTTTGTCTGTTCCAAGACAATCTGAACCTGACAATCAAAAACGGACGTCTGACCTCGCCTTGCTGGATCCAACAGTTGGAGTTCCTCCCGCTGCTCTCTTTCCTTGTTTTTATTATCCATGATCGATAGATACGAGTAATTTTGCTTGCGAAGCTATGCTAACTCTGTTATCAATAAAACTTATACTATTATGAAATTATATCAATAAAAAAAAAATCTACATCACTAAACTGTGAAATAGTGGTTTGTGTCACAGAATAAGTAAATCATTCATTTCTACATACACCACTCACAAAAGGTTCATGCTACAGTGCTATATCATGAAAGTAGGACATTTAATTAGAAGCATGCAACGGTAACTTATTCATCTCAATGCATTCTAACTAAAGCTAACAACAGTGGTGTGTATACCACAACAAAACATTTTAATGACTCAGTAACTTGACCATCGATTACAGCTCGACTGGTCGACTTATTCCAACCTGCTGATGACACTCTGTTTAAATAAATAAAATTTAAATACAAACTGTCATTGAAGCAGAACATTTAGTGATCCATTCATGGATCACACACTTGTTTGCTAGAGAACAGCATGTTCTGCAATAAGCACTGAAACATTGAACAGTTGGACATGTGCGTTCAAAAGTTTAGAGAAGGTCAAATGAAGTTCACCTGGAAAGGTTAGAGTGCATTTTAGGTGAACTCTGAAATTTCATACGAAAGCCAAATATCCCGAACTTTTTGTGAGCAGTGCAAACGGAAGTCGATAAAACATTTGCCTTTAAGTGAAAAAAAAATTGGCTTTGTAGCAACTGTTTGTAAAAGTAATACATCTGTTTTTGTCATCTGTAAAAACAAGAAAAAATAAGAAGGGATAACAAATTTAGAAGTGAGTGACAGATAAATTAGTTAGGTTTGACCTAAAACATTGGAAAATGATGTTTGCTACAGTAGTAGATCTAGAAGTCCAACCAATTAAAATCACAATTTAAAAAAAAAAAGTGAAAATGATCCTGATTGTTTACACTGAAGATCGACATGAAAGACATCAAGACATGATTTAATTTCATGGGTCCCTTTATGGCATACCCTGAGTCAGTAGGAGTGTGAGGAGTTTAATAGGAAACTTTTAATGATCTTTACAGTCTGTTGACAGTTCGACCAGATAATCTTGAAACAGGAAATCTGTGTCACCCACCTGAAGCAGCTCCACAGTACCTCCTAATCTGGGATCAAAACAACCCAACACACACATACCGTTTCCTCTCCCAACATCTCAAAGTAATTTAGAGAAACAAACAGCAGTAGCTGCAGGGAAATAACGACAGGATGAAAGCAGAATGTTAATGATCTCACTGTGGATGTCTGCACCCCTGAACCGAACCTCAAATGGATAAAAAGAAATGAAACTCTACGGTGAAATGTAACCAGACACCGTCTTCTTCCTACTGCAGAATCCAATAAGACAGATGATGCAGTCTATTAAAGGTGTGATGGGACTGAACACAAAGGAATTTTAGAAGTTATTGCATCAACCTGGTTCCAGACCTCATCATATCTAATTTGGACATCCGTCCTTGCAGCCAAATTCAAATTTCCCTATGCCCCTTGCATCTCTATTTAAGTTTGCAGTCATTACCGTCCTCCAGCTGTCCACCAGATGCCTTCAAACCTCCCCCACTGTCCTCCTTCACCTGACTCTTACAGTACATCCAGCAAAATAAAAAATACTTGAATCACAACTGCAAACCCCCCTTGGTGGCCAATCACTTGAAGGTTTGTCACAGAAAGGTTCGTCTAGACTACACAAGAACTCTCCCGGATTTGGACCAACAATGACACAAAGTCATGTTTGATGTGTTTTCAGGTATTCTTCATGGTGAGTTAGAGTTTGTCATTTCCTGATAAACCATTAAAAGGTTGTTGGTGACTCATCCTCATAAACGAATTTTAAATCCAATGAAACGCTTAGTCAGTGATTTGGTAAAAACTGGATCAGATTTTATTCACAATATATTTGCTACTTTTCCCTCTGATGTCCTCCAACTGCTCAGCTTCAACTCTGTGATTTACACACTTTAGCATGCTTTAGCATAACAGAACCAGACTCAGCAGCCGGACCGGGTTCGATCTAACAGGGAATAGCGTTACACTACCGAGATGATTTACAGACTTTATGATGGAAACATTGCTAAGTAGTGAAGCGCTAACTGTGGTTAGCTCGGTCAGCCGTGTAGCTAACTGAACTGACTCAGCCCGGGATGCCAGGAGCCAAACCCGGCATGAAAACCACCTCGGTAGGCTGCTGAATTCACTGTTAGAGTGTTTGGTCCTGGGTCCGGCCACGTTCAATGCACTAACTCCTTAGTTTCAGGAAATTACTGAACTATTTTTAAACAATGAAACATACAAATGTACTAATGAGCTGAAGCTTTACGTCTTCAACAGGAACCAATGCTTGGAGCTGAGAGTCACAGGCAGGAAGTGAGAAAGTATTGACTAACACATTTTTTTCCATGTAACACAAATACAGAGTAACAGCAGGCTTAGCCACACCTGAGACTCACCTTAGACCCCAGGTGTGAACCCCCAAGTGTAAAAACAGTGTCAGTGAGGACTAATGAACGTCAGCGCAGCAGGACAGCAGCGTTAAATATGTTGTACATGAACAGTGGGAGGCAGAAACAACCTGGTTTGAACTGCCTGTTTGTATTGTCTGTGTGTGTGTGTGTGTGTGTGTGTGTGTGTGTGTGTGTGTGCAGCTAATGTGCCAAATGAGGAAGAAAGAGTGAAAATGTGCAGTTAATTATTCATATGGAGATGGGAGAAAAAAGGGACCGTATGTATCGGCTGCCTCCCGCCTGAGTGTGTTTGGCATGCACTGAATATTTAATCGCAATTAAATAACTATTGTGTGTTTTGTCCATGTGATCTCTGTAAATAACATACGTTTGAGTCCAATGCTGCTCCACACTCAAAACTCAAAGTTTGCATGTGATGATCAGTGTGAAAAGCTAGCATGCATTTACATGATGTGGACTACATGAATATGTGGCATAAAAATCACATCATCTGGCATGCAGAACACTAAATCTGAATTTCTAATAAGTCTTTCTCCTGATCGTGGGAGAATTTATCTGAGATAGACGCCTCGATTCGGTCAGAACAAAAGTCACAACCCGGAAACGACATCTGTTGGTAGGAAATCAGGAGACATGCAGCTGCTGAAACAGATGTGACATCTTTTGTTATTCCGCCTGCGTACGCGTGTGTTATGTCAGTTCATGTTGTCGTTAAATTTCCGACATTATGAGCAGCTAATCAGAAGTGAGCATTTGAATCAGCATTGCTAATATATTCCAAGTGACACTTTGTGTCACTTTACATGAACTGGAAGGCCTGTTTCCTTCTTCAAAGCCCTCATGTCAGCTTCTATATTAAAAATGTATCAGATTTCATTCAACTGCCTGTCTGAGTTCTCAAAAATGATTTTTGAATGATGTGTGGTTGAACTTTTAACCAAGAAGCGAAGCGAAGAGAATGACAAGACTAGGCTGACAGAGAAAAACAAGTTGAGGAAGAGGCGATCACAAAAGACAGAGTTAAGAAAAAAAGAGTTGTTGGGCGACTGAACAATCTGGCAGCATCCGGGAGGTGATGTGGTCTTTTACCCTGTGCAGGCCGATGATGGGATACAGGCGTGGTAGTGATTGGGCGGATGAGAGGGAAGACTGAAGGTCATGACCAGCCGCGCACAGAAACAAGTAGAGACACAAAGGGGACGGAAAACTCTGAAGGAAGAGGCAAAGCCTTTGATTCAGACCAGATCCAGAGGTTAGTGTGTTTGTTCAAAATAGTGACACAAAGAAGTTTCCGTTGGTTTGTGTTTGAGAGAGTTATTTTCAGCGTGACCAGGTGATACCAAATGCACAAGACCCAGAATAAACTGGAACCAGAGACTGCTATACAAAACTCAATCAAACCAACCTTAAAAAGAGAACAAACATGGGACTAGGCTGCACAACCATAGGCAAATGATGACTTAAACACAACTACACACAACCCAACTGGAGTAAAGTCAAACTATTCTTAAACCACACAATAAAGCACACATGCAAAATGGCTGCACTACTACTCAGTCCCGCTTTAAGATGGCAGAAAACTTCAAGTTAAATGAAATACGTCTGAAAAACAGAAGTTTGCTTCTTTAAAAGTATCTTTGTTGGAAACAAACACATTAATATACCAAAGAAACATTAAAGTAAATCATGTATCTTTCTAAACTGGAACATAATCTCTTCTCCCAGTTGGAGACATGCAGGTGACTGGAGTCCACATTCAGGAATAATCATGTTCATTTTGTGTTTGACGTACTAAAATCCATTTTAAAATATCTCAGCACTGCTTGGGCACACCTGTTTCATGATGTATTCAAACAATCATTCCCAGATATAGTCCCTCACATGGAAAGTCTACAAATAAAACTATTTATAATAATGAGCTAAAGAATTATTTCATGGTCCGATAGATTCAATATTAAAAATCATGCTTTCAAACATTTAAACATGGAGCCTACCAAATCAACTCCACACAAAGGCTGGCCTCAGCTGCTCTCCCAGGTGTGTGTCAGTGCAGGAAGAAAGGCCCAGGTGAGCTTCCCCGCCCTTTTTTATAGACTCCACCCCCTTTGCCTGCTCTCAGGGCTGGACTTCCTGTTACCCTCCCTTCCACATCAACACATCCCCCAGCACCTGTCCCTGTTATGTTTGGTTCATTAGGGTGCATGATACTAATTCATAATTGATAGATATCAAGCAAAAAAAAGTTTAAATATTTACACATATTTCAATATTTCACTGCAGAAAAGTAAGCAAATAACCATATATGAATTTTCTATGATTTTGAATACTACTACTACTAACAACAATAATAATAATAATAATAATAACAGTGCAAGAGAAGATGAATAAAGGCTGTATATAGAGTGTTTTCATCACTGCTGTAATCTTTGGGGTCTTAACTAGCAGATGATTAATGCTCCTCTGAGCTGAAGCTGCTCTCTGATGGTGCAGATTTTCAGGTGACACGCTGAGATACAGATAACCAGAGCGTCACTTCAACTTACCACACTGAGCTTCACCACGAGTCTTCAGAAACCTGTGGAGGACGTCACGACTACGGTGTCGTCACAGGTGTGTGGTTTCAGTAAGCAAGCTAACCATATGTGAATGGTCTGTTTTTGGAATAAGCAATAATAATAATAATAATAATAAGTGCATGAGTAGATGAATAAAGGCTATGTGGAGCGTGTTTTCGTCACTGCTGTAATCTTCAGGGTCTTAATTAGGAGACGAGCGATGCTCTCTGAGCTGAAGCTGCTGTCTGACGGTGCAGATTTTCAGGCGACGCGCTGAGATACAGATAACCAGAGCGTCGCTTCAACTTAGAAAATTTCCCTAAACGTCTTTTTTTCTGCTTATTAAGAAGCCTGTGATCCAAAGAGGCCGATGGGCCGACTGTGAGGTTTCTAATTGGCACTGTGTGTCCAGTCGTCGGCTTCATCTGGCCTTTGAAGGTCTGACGATTGTTCCTGCCTCTAGGGGGTAATTAGTTCCACTGCTAGGCTAGAAGGTCAGCATTTATATTATATGGGAAATTAACGAGTGACAGTGATGATGATGTGTGGGGGGTGCAGGAGATTAACTGTGGTGTAGAAGTGAGTTTCACACTGTGACATATGGTCATTTTATTACAGACTAACAGCCGCTGCTGCTGTCACACTTAGTGTTTCATACGTCACGTTGAAATTAATTAGTCATGTAATCCTTGAGTTTTATTTTATTAGGAGCATTAAAGAGTTGCAAAGTGGTTTCAGCTCTGGAAGTAAAAGTTCTGTCATTTTTCCCTTCGACAACTCACAACTCACTCACAGCCCTTTGATGAACTGGCGACTTGTCCAGGGTGTACCCACCTCTCGCCCAATGTCAGCTGGGATCGGCTTCAGTGCCCCGCAACCCTGATAAGGATAAGCCGTTACAGAAGATGAATGGAAGTGACTCACAGTTCAGGTCAACGTGAAACTCTTCTGGCTGAATCACCAGCACAAAATATTAGAAATGATCAGGTTCTTTTATAGAAAGCTGAAGGTGGTTGACCTTAAATTTAACCAGAGTCTGAACTCTACATATGATCACCACAGGGACGCTGATGTGAAGGTTTTATTTCCCATTTGGCGACTTGTATTTATGCAGCGTTATGTAAACGCAGCATTTCTCCCGAGTTCTTCTTGTGCTCATTTAAACAAACAAATAAAACCACAAATCAGACTCCACTCCTTAGCTGAGATTGTTTCAAAGAGAATCTTAAGCAAAGGACAACATCCGATGACATGAAACTCCAACAGCACAGCTCTCTGACATCGTGTGATGCTTCATCCCACCAGACTCTGTTAACTTGCTCAGATTTGGTGATTTTTCTTGGTGTTTTTTTTTTTTTACTTTGGATAAGTCAAGTGCATAATTAGTTTCCTTTCTGCACAGGATTATTTATTTTGAATATTGGCCTAATTCTCTGTCGTTTCTGTGTCTGACTTCCTGCCGCTCAACCTGCTCTGTGTAGTTTGACTCGGCAGCCTTCAGAAATATAACAGCTGCGTATTCTCGCTTTCTAGGACGCTTCCAAAATGCATCACAAAGCTTCTGGTGGACTCAGCTGAAGAGTGACAGAAAAGTGGGGAGAGAAAGAGGGAATGACATGTAGCAAACGGCCACAGGTAAGATTCGAACCTTGGGTCACTGCGGTGAGGACTGACCTCTGTACATGGGGCGCACGCTCTAAAGTCCAGGACACTATCTCATCTAATTTGAATTGGGAAACTGCCATGAGCCTTTGCAGTGGCAGAGCTGGTCCACTGTTTCACAACCAGGCTGGAATCCACATTGCTCCTCCTGAAGCTAGAATTATACTTGCAGAAATATGAAAATACATGTAAACATCTGTGAACTATGCAGAGAAGGGAGCCAAAGCAGCCAACATGCACACATTCCAAATCTAAAAACACATCTTTAGATGTGTGGACCTGCATATTTGGGCTGGACGTGATCTTCTAGCAGAGCACAAGAAAATAAATTCCTCTTCAAGGAACATTGAGTTGTTGACCATCTCGTCATTGTACCGTCCATAACACTGATACATTGTTTCATGGATGTAGTGTTGTATTTACACTGTCACCAGAGTCAAATGTATTTCTACATTTTCTTTACATTGGTTTGCTTTAAGTGAATCAACTTCTTAGTGGACAAATGCAAATGTTTGCTTACCCACAGAATCATCATTTCCAACTATATCCACCACGTCACGACAACTTATACACCCTTTGGGGCAAGCTTTCCCACCCAGGTCTACCTCCACACAGGGTACATCAGTTAGGTTTAAGAATTCTTGAAAGAGTTCCAGTCGTAATCAGACCTTCAAGTTTGATCGAACACTAACATACCTTAGATGTCGGACAGCAAACCAAGGTGTTTTATTTAGAAGTTGTTATTGGAGGGAACAAAAGGCAGAAAGAAAAGACAAGAAAAGTTAGAAAGTCTTCATTTCATGGGCAGAAACAACAGCCTCTGAGTTGGAACAGTGAGTCACATCAGAGATTGACAGAGATGAATGTCAGACGGATAAAAAGAGAAATGACGGAGATGAAAAGATGATTAATGTTTACAGATGGAAAGACAGGAGGAGGGCGAGATGAGTGGAGGACAACGTGAGTGAGAGCGTCTGAAGTTTGTCTATTTTAAACTGCACTGTCATTCTATCTGTTATCAGTGTGTGTTGGTTGGCCTTTGACAGTTGATGGAAAGTTTGTTCTGTTTAGTGTCTTAAGTGTATACATCACCAGAGGCTAATATTATAACTGTATGCTTTTGAAGACCATCCGCAGCATTCCCGATTCTTAGACATTAAAAGGATAGTCTGAGGTATTTGAAGCAAGGGTGTATGAGCTATGAATGCAAGTTCGGAGAAACAGCACAGCAGCAACAAAACATATTTAGTCACCTAAAAAATAAGAAAATCAATGTCAGTCTAAGTGTATGCTATAGAATATTTTCACAGCTTTACCTTTCCATCAGACAGCGTTTATATTGATCTATGCTCCTTTAAAATCCACCAGACATCATTGACAAAAACCATAATTTTACCTCACGCCAAGGTAAACTCTGCCTCCTGTCTGCTTCCCTAGCCCTTACCTAACCCTAACCCTAACCCTAACCCAAACTGGGGGTGTACCATGTACTGTACGTAATACACTGGTGATGGATAAGTACCTCATATAACCACACTTCATATAGGCCAAACTAGTCCTTTAAACTTGACATAAATCTAATTCCAAACCCTCAAACAGATTTTCCAATTTGACCAAATGTCCTCATATTCTGTAATTCCATTATATTCCACTTATGCCAAATTCTTACTCATTGATTAAAAGAGTAAATATAACTGTTATAAAAATTATTAAGGATTATACTGGGGTTCAGATGTTTTTAAATCATATAATGTGTGTGTTCCTATTTCTTACATGTCTTGTGGGCACTTCCCTTTATTAACGTTTTTGCTGAGGCTGGCAGGGACAGATAAAGTTCAACTATATGAATAAGTTGAGGAAGTTCAGAACAGAACAAGGGTCGGAGACAGGTCAGGGAGGAGTCTTTTAGACTAAGGGATATTCTGCTGGCTACTGATTAGAGAATTGAGAGAGACGTTATGATGCTATCTGTATCTATGGAGACGTGTCCAGGACAGCCTGTTAGAGAGTGTATAAGAACTAATTGTCAAGGCTCTTCGTGGAGCCTTTTTCTCTGTGCTGCACTGTTAAACGCTCCTTCTTGTACAAGAATAATAAATTCAACTTAAACTTTGATGCTTCAAATCCAGTCTTCATTATTGAAGGGTCTTTCTTAAAAGATTCTTATAACAATAACTGCAGAACTAAACTGTGTTTAGCTGTATTTATTTATATATTATACTATAAAAGATATCATAAATTATACAGCACTGAGTTTGGTGCATCAATACTTTTTTCAATAGCCTCAAACAGACAAAGAATTTTTCTGTTTAGAATAATGACATATGTGATCAGACACCGAGTCATGAGCAACAAAGAAACAGATCAAATGAACCAGCCTCGCAGATGAAGCGTGAAATAAAGACGGATTCATTTGTTCCTGTTGATTATCATAAAGTGCTGCTGGCATTGTCTCTGTGGGTCTCTGGGTTTATTTTAACTTTAAACTCCAGATTGCTCAAAATGAAAGAAATATGTCTGAACTCTTCAACTCGTGCGCAGAGGGAGGAAATATTCCAAAAGAGACAACAAAGGTGGAGAAAGAGAGGATGAGTTAACAGTGGAAGATTTAATGAGAGAAGAGGACAAAAAAGGAGACGATGAAAGAGGAGTGACTGAAGTGTTTGGAGTCAATTTGGGGGCAATGAAGAAAGAAAAGTGAGATCAGTGTAAGCCATTCTTACCTTTTTGATGTTGTTCAGCCTTCATCAACCCAACAGTCCAGATAGCTACACTATCACAGATTTATGAAAATAACTACATTACTAACAGTACTTTTCTGTTTTTGAAATTCTAAACTAAACTGTAAAATCATTGACATTTTTGTCAGTAACATTTGTACTGTTATTTTACAGCATTCATGTAAAACTTAGAAAAAGATTTACCTTGACATTTTAATGAAAAATGTGATTGTTAGTATCAACAAAAATTTATACCATGAGACATATTAAATTATAGATAATTATTTTCATTTATTTCATACATTTGTATGAAATGTAAGAAAACAGAAAAGTACTGTATAAATAACATAGTTTTTTTTTTTTTTTACAGTGATACTACTACTGGCATATTTTCAGGAATGTTATTAATATGCACTGTGCTTTACAAATAACGTAATAAAAACTATATTATATATTAACTGTACACAGCTCTGATGTAATCTTCCTCACATTAATACATTGGCGCCACCTACTGATTATCATTGCATTGCCTTTTGCAAAATGAATCAAAGTTCAGTTAAAATGTTGTGATACATTTCGATGAAAACATGGATGGTGTTTAATCGAGCAGCTTAAGTTTCACTTCATCAGAGTAGATTTACTGAAGATTGTGCGTCACCTCTGATAGATTCTTCCATTTTGGACTCTCCAGCTCGCCGTTCCATCGAAGGTCAGAACTGTATCGACAGGTTTGTTGCGCTTCAGTGGGTGAATCCATTGGGCTGATGGGATTTGGGTCTAAAGCACTGCCGCCATAAATAATGAAGTGACCAGGCCTTTAATCTTTATTTCCTCATCACATCGCTCCTGCTCTTCACCCATTTTGTTTTGTTGTGCAAATTGGTCTCTTTCTATTTTCTAAGAAAAATAAACTAATAATCTGTTATTACCGGAAAGTGTCTGTTATCGTCTATCACCTTCTACACGTATTAGTTTGTTTATCATTACATTTCATCTGCCGGGTGATAAAGCATCTGAAATGCCAAAACATTTCCTGGTAAACCGTCCGGAGTTAACTGCCCTGACTCTGTTTTTCCATCTGACTGAAAGTCAATAACTCAGATCCAATTTGTTTTTTACATCAGAACCGTTGTTTTCTTTGTTATTGTTGCTTTCGCTCGTCCTGCTCTCGCCCGGCACTGTCACTGACACAAGCTCAATAACCGACATGTGCAGCAGTCAGATGAGAACTTTCAACAATCATCTCTGACGCTGACAGCTCATTAGGTTCAGGAAATTGATTTGCAGATTGAAAATCCATTTGGTTTTTCTAAAAGCTCACAGCCGCCTCATACGACCTTTCAAAGTCCGGAGAGCCGAGGTCATCACAACTTTTTATTTAGCGTGAGACTGACGGAAACACACACAGACACACAGTCTCTGGTGCTGGTGTGTGTTTGACGTGTAGTGAAGCTCAAGCTCCAGCCATCAATCAATGCCACCCATCTGCCTCCCACAATAGTTTTTACCTCGACACCTGGACACACACTACCAGTCAAACGTTTGAACACAGCTTCTCATTCAGACTGACAGTTAAGACATCATAACCATGAAATAACCATGAAACCATGCAGGCAGGTAGGGCCGGGAATGTTTTTCCAATTAACAATTAAGACATCAAAACCATGAAATTACACATAATTTAGAATTATGTGGTAGATACAAATGTTTTTCCAATTAACAGCTGTTAAAGGTTCATTTTTATTGAGTTTGAGACCTTCAGTCGTGAAGTGCCTATTATGGTAAGAATTGCTCAGCTAAGCGATGAGAAACAACAGTCCCTCATTCCTTAAAGACATGGAGGTCAGTCAGTCCAGAACATTTCAACAACTTGTCCTTTGTGTCTTCAAGTGCAGTCACTAAAACCATCGAACACTGACATGAAACTCATGGTCTTCCTTTTCCCCTTGAGTTGCCTCTGTTGCAAAGGACAAGTACAGTTATTAGCTTCATGCTTCACAGAGTTTGAGACAGTGAATCGGCCCTTCATGGTCTGAAGAAGAGAACTGCTTGGACCAACAAACACAAGAAATGGACATTAGACCAGTGGAAATCTGGACTTTTGTCTGATGAGTCCAAATCTAAGAATCCTGGTTCAGACTCTCTTAGAAGGTGAACAGAATCTGGTATCTACATGTGTGGTTCCCACTGTGAAACCTATTTACACAATGGCAGAAATTAAATATAATATGTATAACTGTGTTTTCCCTAGGAGACTTGCATTTTGATTGTTTTATTGACAGCATGTTTCATCTATGCAATGAGCCCTTCACAAAATGGAGAAAGACAAAATCTTTAAATATACCTGAATATTAAGACAGGCTTGATTTTTTGTGTAAGACTTGAATTATCCGAATGCATGACAAATGTGTATTTGCAGTAAATGGCTGCAGCATAATTCAATATGTGAAGTGATTTGTCAAAACATTTGGATGCACTTATCAGCTTGAACTTCATTTAGGACTTTTGGTTTGGAAAGCAGAGCCTGATTTAAGAAGGTGAAGCAGATTATGAAACACTGTGGAGGAGTTTGTATTCAGGTTTGTTTTAAAGTGGTAACAAGTGTTTTTTGTTCTTCTGTTCTCTCCAGGGCTTCATATTCAATTTGATGAATGCAGGCTGTTTAATATTTATACATTTATATAATATTTGTCTGATACATTTTGAGACATTGTTTCTGCTGTTCAAACTGCAAACACAGCCGTCAGCACACTGGCTCTTCAATTTAAAATGAAGGAAGGCGTCACATCTTTTTCCACCCACTACAAACACGTCTTCATATAAACAAATTACCCTGGGAGAAAATCAACCCTTGTTTATGATTTTTTTTTGTATCATAAAAACTACATTTTGGAAACATTTCAGTTTGCTATGAGACAGTCTGACACTCTGCTGCAAAACAAATCACAAATAGGTTTGTTGCTCTAAATGAGAAGCAGCAGCCAGACTTCTTCGACAAGGAAAATGTAAATGTGACAGAAATAACACTATCAGTCCTGTGACAAGGTAATGGTTATGAAATAATAGAAAACAAAACTGTAAAAACAGGAAACTTTGTAATATGTCATAACTTCAAAAGTGTGGACACCTGAGACTCGCCTGTCTTATGTTTGTGTAGTATACCCACTTAAAATTTTTGTGTCCCAATTTGGACACCTCTGTTAATAGACTTCTATGTACTACTCTATGTACTTCCTGTTGTGGTGCGTTCATTTCAGCAGGGTAGTGTTGTCCCAGTTCGAGTACGGCTGTTGACATTTGCAACATTTTACTGCTTCTTCTTCTTTGACCAACTGTAAGTGGGTGGAGCATAAGCATCAACATTTGACTAGCAACATATAAATATGAGACATATGTACAACTTGCATTTGTAGATTGTGGACTTCACAGCAATTGCTGCAGCTTCCTCAGCCATCATTTTCACAATGCCAATAGTCCTTCCCCTTCAGCTAGGAGCCAAATTGAGACCACTGAGGGCAAGAAGTGTTCCACACTCAAACTTTTAACCAATGAGTGCACTCAAAGTACACTGCGATTTGACAGAACTGACATTGCGAATGCACTTATTGACGTATGGAAGTATGAGGATTGTGGCATGGCGGGGATAATGGGAATGTGGTGGTATATACACCGATCAGACACAACATTCAGGCCAGTCTAAGAACGAACTTTCCTTTGTGTCTTTCTGTAAGTGTGTGAAAAGTAATTCAAAAACGGAGCAGCGTTGGGTCTGAGGAATGATTCATCTTTTACTGGAGACACAAAGTCACGGATAATTGTGTCTTCACTTGACAGGCCAAACGGAGAAAATTGTGTTTCGCTTCAACAACTTTTCTTTTTGATGAGAACGTGTGTACACAAGTAATGAGCAGATAAAACGGGGCGGTATTCAAAACACAGAGGCGCAATCTAAAAAAAGAAAAGGACTGCTGGAGGTGTGTGGAAATGAACTGCTGAGGTGAAGATTCACAGACTCGAGTCAAGATACACGTTTGATTTTCTTTTATTAAAGTCACTGAATCGAAAAATGAAAATACTCTCACCTTGTTGGCTGTGAAGGAAAGCACGAGGTGCCCTGGTAGTAAATGAATGGATGATAAAACCTCAACCTGTCAGCAGTTCTCGTCATAAAACATAAAAATATATAGAGAAAAATAATTTTTTATATTATTATAAAACCATTTACCAGGTTTGTAAAACTGTTGTTTGTGGGTAAATGCACAATTTCCCTTTAAATCAATGCAAAGACATGAGAGATGTTCTGTAGGAGGGATGAGGGTCGAGGGATGAGAGGAGAAATCAGGGTCGCAGATGGATGGAGGAGTGTCGGCTGGTGGCAGGAAGATGGGAGGGAACCAGGAGGTAGTCGACACCTTGAGTGGGGGAGCTGTCTCTTCATCGCTCTATGGGATTAGAGCCCCAGTGGTTCCTTTATGTGAATGAAAGAGAGAGTAGGGAAAAGAGATGAAGGGCTTTTAGGGGGGAGGGACATGAAAACTGCGACAAAGAGGAAGTGAGCGGATGAGGTGTGCTGAAGTACTTTAAGGTGTCGTCTTTGTTCCCCAACCTCGTTATAAAACTTCCCAACAATGAAGACGACGCTTTGTACAAAGCAGCTGGTTTCCAATTTACTGAACATTTCTTTAGTCATGCTCCTAATCTTTTAACATTTCCTAATAACACAAACGTAGGGCTGTCACTGTACTGACATGAGACGAGCTAAATGTTAGTACAGCGTCAGCAAACAATTTGACATTTATCTGCAATTCTTCTGTCTATTATCAACAAACTACAGATGATTTGGTGTCATGATGATCTGTTCAGCATTGCAGATTTCTCCATTTTGTGTTACTAAGGAGAAACTAATAAGGGAAACATAGTTTAGATGGACTATATATACGCAGTGCAGACTGAATGTGGACAAATCAGTACAGTATTCCAGTTTGTATCCTGCATGAACGCACACCGTCACACACACATTATCATATCAAACATGCTATTTTAACAATGTCCAGATGAGACCAGTAACAACATGGAACACGTCCACTGAGTTTACAATCCACCGTCTGCAGTTTATTTTTGGCAGCTTGAGGTGATAAACAAAGGCTTCGCAGCAGGACGCTTGAACACAATGAACAGCGAACATTTTCTTTTTCTTCCAATCCAAAAACACTCGCGTGTGAAGCGCTGCTGTTCCGGGTCCTGTGCCAACATCCTGTTTGAACTGGAACTCTGTCAAATCAGACCTGAACAACACCGACATGCTCGTTTCCCGTGACGCTGACGACACCAAACTTCTTTTTAAAGCTCTGCCAAGTACGTTTTCTGCATTGAACAAACCTTATTTAACTCTTTAATTTATTCTTCTAGTGTTGAAGTCGCTAACTGCAACCCACTCACCTCACCTTCCAAGAGGAAAGGTACTGGGTAGAAATGGCGGACTCCATGGAAGACGTTCTGTGTTCTGTGATCGGAGCCAACGGAAAGACAAAAAATACACTCGCAAAACTGTAAAGAATTTTGTTTTGCCTCTCAGGGCTTCCATAGGACAGTATAGCAACTGTGAAAGGCGTGTATGTGACATATTTGTGGCTGCAGCAGTCAATACTTTCCAAAGAAATCATGTTTAAATGTATTTTCTGACTGCTGTGTCTTTTATTTAGTCTGAAATAAAGTTTGGAGTTTGGAGTGAAACCAGTGGCTGCTGCCTGAAATCTAAAAACAGAAGAAATGCTTTTTTTGGACATCAACAAACACATTTTCTAAAACCAGCAGTCTGTTCTTAAAGTCGTATATGATTTGTCGAAATATAATTTTCCGCGAGCAAAAACAGCCTCATGTTTCCAAGCGTGATGAAAAGGTTGAAATTAGCAAACGGACCCGGAGTGAAAGCCTTAACGTGCCTCTGAAAGCTGCAGAGAGAAGTGTGTATCATTGTGTTGGCGGTGGCTCTCGCAGACAAGGACGTTAAAAGTGAATTCAAGCATTGACGGTGCCAAACGTTGTCTGAGCCTCGCGGGGACGACGTCCTGAGTGAAGAGACAGCCAACAAAAATCCTCTCATTAAGCAATCAGCTGAACAGCAGGGGACTGAGGCTCGGGACACTTGGCAGAGCTCAGAGACAGACGAAGCCTCAAACCAACAACACTGTGACGCTGTCTCCTTTTGTTAAAGTGAAAGACAAAACACCTCCAGCTGCAGTCGTTTTAACTGAGGATGATGGACGTACCTCAATTCAAACACATAAAACAACAAAACAGCAGTCAGAGAGGAAAGAGCTCAGCAACACGGTCTGTTGTGGACAGATACTGATGCTGTGGAGGACGTCACGGAGACTACATCCAGGTTTTAGACAGTCTGCGGGGACGTCACGGAGACTACGTCCAGGTTTTAGACAGTCTGAGGGGACATCACGGAGACTACGTCCAGGTTTTAGACATTCTGCGGGGACGTCACGGAGACTACGTCCAGGTTTTAGACATTCTGTGGGGACGTCACGGAGACTACATCCAGGTTTTAGACATTCTGCGGGGACGTCACGGAGACTACGTCCAGGTTTTAGACAGTCTGGGGGGACGTCTCAGAGACTACATCCAGGTTTTAGACAGTCTGCGAGGACATCACAGAGACTACGTCCAGGGTTTAGACAGTCTGCGGGGACGTCACAGAGACTACGTCCAGGTTTTAGACAGTCTGCGAGGACGTCACAGAGACCGTCGGGTCTGTCGTTTTCTCACGGAGACTACGTCCAGGTTTTAGACAGTCTGGGGGACGTCTCAGAGACTACATCCAGGTTTTAGACAGTCTGCGAGGACATCACAGAGACTACGTCCAGGGTTTAGACAGTCTGGCACGGAGACTACGTCCAGGTTTTAGACAGTCGAGACAGACTACTCCAGGTTTGACGTCTGCGGTCACAGAGACTACGTCCAGGTTTTAGACAGTCTGCGAGGACGTCACAGAGACTACGTCCAGGGTTTAGACAGTCTGCGGGGACGTCACAGAGACTACGTCCAGGGTTTAGACAGTCTGCGGGGACGTCACAGAGACTGACTTCGCTGCAGGTGAAGGAACGTTTTCCATCACCTCCCGCCTGAGCTTCACACTCTGTCACTGTTTCAGTGTCATCCACCTTCATGTCGGTAAATATATTTCATGCATATAGAATCTCTTTAAAAAAAGTATTTCTTCAGGCTGAGCAGTGTCGTAGAATCTCTGTGAAAACAAGCGGTACGTCAGGAAAGTTGGCTCCGGTCTGCCCCGCGGGATCAAACCTAACGTATCTGCTTCACTCAGGATCTCTGATGAATGAACAGCCAATGAGAGGCGAGCAGGGGAATTGAATGTTAAACAGTCTGAGAGGAAGTCATGCCGTTGTAGTAGCGACGAGCTAACAAACCCATCAGGGAGACGTCCCGCCTTCAAAAACACACCAAACACACTGCGAGTGTGCCGGGGTTCGTCTGGGAGTGTGTATGTTCATCTTAAAGGACACCGAGCAGGAAGTCGCCCGTCTTTTTCATCTGAATATAGATTTAATGTAAATGTCAGCGCTGTTAAAAATACCTCTTTAATGGCAGGAAAGTAGGATTTCTTCTACCCTCGGGGCGCACAGATGAAATTAAACAAGAGAAAACAGGAAGTACGGCATATTACCCCCCTGGCTCCTGTATTAGCAGAACAAGCAGTTAAATATAAGTGCCAGCAGTGGAGCTTTATGGGTATTATTGGCACAGCTGACGAGAGTCCTTGACTTTTCGCAGAGAGCCTGCTGGTTATTAATTAAGGATGCTGCAGGGAACCTCAGAGGAATAAGCAGGAGGCTCAAACCAACTGGACTGTGACACATTTATCAGGACTAATCGATGGCGTTGTTGTGTTTTATCAGAGCTTGTATGTTGTCTGTGAAACGGGTCCCGACATGTCTGGATTTTATTGGTAAAGTGTATTTATTTTGTTTTCCCGTGAGGATTCGCCACCAACATCTGCAGTCATAAAGTGGATGTAACACACAAACACGTCGTAAACTACACCATAAGGTAACATCAATGATCCCGATCCGATCTCCACTCGACTACAAACCACACCAGGAGTGTTTCCAGACATTGTTAACATGCTCAGATTTGGTGCTTTTTCCTTGATTCGTGTGTTTCTTCCATGAGTAAATGAGCTACGTAGTTGAATTGTTTCCCTTTTGGCTGCTTTTACAATCGGGAGTCTGAAAATCCACCAGATTCTCTATGCCGCATGCAGCTCTGTCTGTCCTGTGCAGATTGATGCGACTGCTCGCAGTGTCCATCAAAACCAGAGCAGCGGCGTAGAGCCGCGCCACTGCACTTCCAGTGAGGTTACAAACATTCACCTGAACGGTCACAATCAGCTCTGCAGAGTTGACAACAGAGGCACGCTCAACACCAAATTTGCTGGATCCCACAGATTGGATCGGGATGTTGCAGGTCTCCATGAAGCAGTGACGTGGTGGACCAATCAGGGCAGGGTAATCACACGCCTAGATTTGCATACACAGTAAAATAGTACGAGCAAAAGTTATCCAGAGGTGCGACTGCGACAGTCTTAACAAGCTTGTTAAGAAAAGCTCAGTTAAGCTCATGGTCGGCTTTCCGGGTCATCCCAAAGGTGTTGGATCTTGTCTCAGGACTGTTGATTTCCCTTCATTGCAACTAAACCCAAACCTGGAAACACAGGCCCAGTTTCAAAGTTAACAAAATGAACCGTTTATGATATGCAGGAAAAGTTTAATGGATTTGTAGGTGACTGACTTTATCTCACTATCCTGTCTCAGATGTGTGTGTGTCTGAATCGGCTCGAGAGGCGGTGGGAGGCTGAGGCGACTGATTGCAGCTGTCAACATTTTCAACCAATTTAGCAAAGTGCAGAAAATTATGGAAATTACACAGACAATGATCACACTGATCGGTGAAATTACTGGTTACTGTCTTCAATTATGTCTACTCACTCGTTTCCCAAGAGGGAAACTGATCAAATGCAAATCTTTTCCCATAAAACACCTTTCACGTTCTCGTTGCTGGAAAGTTGCTGGTTTGAATTTTTAGACTGCTGTGCATGTGTATTTATTTTTACCTCACTTATGATAAAAAAAACGAGCGAGTCGACAACTTTGCTAACAGCCAAACATCAACAAGGTCACCAACAGCAGACATAGCAGCCAGCTAATATTACTGACTAGTCCAACAGCAGTCAGCCCAGCTCGGCGTCTGTCTTTCAGCCTTTTATTTCACCAAGCTCTCACCAACCACTAAAAGTCAGTCCCAGATTTACTCTTGTCCGGCGGCTTCTTGCTCGCTCACTCTCTCCTTTTCTCTTCTTAGCTTCCTCCGTCAACGTCCTCTTCACTCTCTTCTCCTCTGCCATTATGTCCATAGAGGCTGCTGACCGCTGGGCCTGAGAACCTCCTCTTCTTCTTCTTCTTCTTCTTCTTCTTCTTCTTCTTCCGGGTGGTCCAGAACGCCTGTGGTACAAACACTAACACTCCCCCGGTGCTAACAAACTGAGCTAACATGAGCTAACAGCAGCTACAGCTGTCAGCAGTTTACTTCACTGTCCATCAGGAAACTCTGTAAATCACAGAGAGTTGAGGCGGAGCAGCCGGAGGACATCAGAGGGAAAACCAGAAAACATTTTCTCCATAAAATATGATCCAGTTTCACCAAAATCAGTGAAATAGTTGGTGGTGTGTGACTTAGTGCCGTAAAGCGTTACGTACTTCTCCCGACCCGGAGCCCAAAGTTATATAGGAGTTGGTGTAAAAAACAAAACAACACGCGAAGAGTAGTGTTTTTGTATCAAGGACATAGTTTCCAAACCAAAGCTACAGAATCCTCTTTTTGTGTCTTAAACAGTCGACACTGACGCTGTATTTTTCTCCACAAACGAATCATCTTCAGCCGCTTTGACTGTGAAACACGTCTCTGACAGTTTTATTATCAAAGTGTGTTTGTCAAGAGCTGCAGGCACTCAGCTCGTACTGCCTCAGTGTTCCTTCACCTGTCAGGAAGAAAGAAAAAGAAACATTTCTGCTGCATTCCTGGTGATATTTTAGATTCTGAACTTCAAATTAAATCCAACGCGATGCTCTGAGATCGATAACCACCGAAGAGGACGAGCTGAGAAACACATGGCTGTCAGATAAAAGCTGTTTTTCATCACTTATAAAAGTTGACATTGGATATTTGACACACGCTCTGCTCTGTTAAGTCGAGGGCTAAACTGATCAGGGACACACTGAGTGTGTATTGACTTTTTGTAGAGAGCAGATGAAATGTGTTGAAATGAGTCAAGAGTGTGTATCGGTGTGTTTCCTCCCCTCCTGCTATGTGGAGATTGACAGAATGTGAATGTTTCTGTACATTTCTACGTCCATGTGTGTGTTTGTGTGTGTGTGTGTGGTGACAAATTATTGATGTTTTCTTGGCTGCGCAGTGTGCGACTGACTGACAAGTTTCACACTGAGCTGAGCCTGAGGGGACAGTCGTTAGGCTTCAAATCTGACAGACTCACACCAGCAGAAAAACAGTCGCCCGAGGATCTCGCAGGACAAACAGCAATATGGGGGGAGGGCAGGAGCGGTAGCAGAAGCAGCAGTTGATGTCTTCATCGTAGTTAATCATGTATTTTGTACATCTTTTCATATTTGTTTGATTTTAAAGAGTATCTGAACACTTAAAGTTCCCATGAAAGCAGAGTGCAAGGGACTTGTCTCAGATATTGATTGGTAGTCAATAACGCAGCGCTGCGTCTACAGAGGCGAATACAGCAGCCTACCGAGGTGGTTTTCTTGCCGGGTTTGGCTCCTGGCATCCCGGGCTGAGTCAGTTCAGTTAGCTACACGGCTGACCGAGCTAACCACAGTTAGCGCTTCACTACTTAGCAACCTTTACATCATAAAGTCTGTAAATCACCTCGGTAGTGTGACGTTATTCCCTGTTGATTTCAGAGGCTGTGCCCGAACCCGGTCCGGTCCGGCTGCTAACGAGAGATTCAGTTAGCATTCAGTTATCTGTCCATCAGGAAACTGTGTAAACTCACAGTTGAAGCGAGATCCAATGAGGTTACATTTTGTGAATATAACCTTCGAGGCAGCTGGACCATCTTGCCAGGCCTCAAGCTATGGAAACGGACTTTTCTGGTATGTTAACCGCTGAAAGTGCTTTACAACACTTGTCATATTCATACACTGATGGCAGAGGCTACCAGGTTAGCTGAGAGTAGTTGCAGTAAAGATACTGCTGTTATTACAACTAAGTTTACAGTATTGATCGATGTTACAGTGTTTGAGGCAAATCCACACCTCCCCCAACACTGTGCAGTAAAAGTAGTCATAGTGCTTTGTTGACCCCATGTATGGGAGATGTTTACCAGTGTATTTTCACCACACAGTCGCTCATGGTGGAAGTGAAAGCAGGCTGCAGGGATGTTGAGGTCATGGAGTACACACATGTAGTACATCTGCAATAGTATCTGACAGAAGTAGCCTCCACGGGCCGCTGTGAGAGACAGGCGTTACATGTTCCAGATGATGGATTACAGTAAACAGATGGATGACAGCTGAAGGCTAAAACACGGAAACCAGCATGCAACCCTGTATTCAGACCAAAGCTGTAGGGGACGGTTGTTAGTGTGGTCCAATTTAAACTGGATCATTGCCGAGAGCCGGGAGTCACCTGTCCTGCTTCTGCCCTCCATTTATTCTACTTTGAAACACTGACAACTAATTTAATGTTTCATCAGAAGTTTTAACCATCTGTTCTTTTTATATGATGAATCAGACGAGCGGTGATCGAAGAGTCATAGCAGCGAATCTGACGAATGTGTGACCTAAATTTCAACGTGCCATTAAATAAATCAATTCTACTGCCACCATTATGGATCACTTTTAATTTCAAACTCCACTCCAGCGTCAGAGCAGAAAATCAGCTCAGTCAGTTTGCCTCAGTAAAACCCAAACAGCCTACTGTTCAACACTGCAATCACAAACTAAACTTTACTTTACATTACTGCTGTAGCAGATGGCTACAATGTTTAATCATGCAAACATGTCAAAGTCCATTTGTTTATGACAATTACTCTTTTCTCTTATTCTCCCTGTTTTGGTCTCCAGTGAAGTTTTTGGTGCTGGGCAGGTAGGGTACACTAAGTTCGGTTTGGTAACATAGCTGTGAGTAAGGACTGAACATTGTTGGCCCGTTCAAGTTTCCAAATAAAACAGCTGAGATATAACACACATCAGCTTGTGAAATGCAGCATGCTAAAGATTTCATCAGTTCCAGACTGTTCCAGAGAAGAGGGCCACAGTGACTGACACCCCCAGATTTGTTGAGGTTTGAGGTACAACAAGGAGTCCAGCTGCAGAGGATCTGAGGGAGCTGCTCGGTTCATATCTAAGTAGCATGTCTGAAAGATCAGCTGGTGCCATTCAATAATTTGAAAACTAATAAGAGTATCTTAAAATCAGTTCTAATTAAAAACTAATAGGTAACCAATGCAGTGACTTTAAATTTCTAACTTTCTTTCTGTCTGGTCTTTGTCAGTACAGCTGCGTTCTGAACAAGTCATAGGTGACCACACAAGAGAGCTCTGCAGTATTCAAGCCTCAAGGTGATGCATACATTTTTCATGATCTGACCTAAACAATGTGTCTGGATGATATAAATTATATTTTTATGACATTTCTTATGTGTGCTTCAAAACTGAGGTCAGAATCCAAGGTAACCTCATGGTTCTTGGTGTGAAGGCCTGAGAACCCAAAGTGATCTCTCTTTGGGCTTTTGGCCCAAATATTATGCTCTCTGTCTTGTCTTGATTGAAGGAAGTTTGGTGACATTCAGTCATGTATGTCATCTAAGCAATGCACTAACTTATCAAAGGTAGTGAAGCCATGAGGGGGTACATAAATATATAGCAGGGTATCATCAGCGTAGATATGAAACCAATGTTATACTTTCAAATGACATTGCCAAGCGGTAGCATATAAAAGATAAGGCTGACGTGAGCAAAACCCACAACTGTGTTAAGTTTGAATGTAGCCTTAAGCACGAGGCTACCAACAGTAGTCAGTTTTACTTTACTTTTCCACAAAGTTTCAAGAGGTGCCAAGAAACACCTTTAGATTTGTAGCAGACAAAACAAAGGCACGAAAACCTTCAAAGGCCACATTATTGTGTTTTGGTGACTTCTGCGATGTTTAGTTTTATTTTGTTCCATTTTTTCTGAGTATTTATAAAGTTAATGTCCTTTTACTACAGTCTCTTATCAGGGGACAGGGTGTATTTGGGACAGAATGTGTTTACTGCCTATGGCATTGAAGTGCCGGTCGGATAAAGAAAGTTCTTTGAATATATTTGATACCATATTTATAATCTCTGCTTTCCAGGTCTGTTACTAATCTTTCCCCTTCGTTCAGTTTTCTGCTTGCTTCATATTTAGTTTTTGATTTAGAAGAACACAAAATCAAAGTGCTGCTTCTTCTCAAGTCAGAGAAAAACTAAACTTAAACTAGATACTACACTAGACGCTGGACCTGGACCACTCTTAGCGAAATACATTATTGTTCTTTGTCTTCTCCATGTTTACATTTAAGTATTCTGTGCTCCTATTGGTCAATCAATCAATTTATAAAAAAAATATAATATTTATTATTTAACACCTTAAAATTGACTTCAATTCAAAGTTTTTCAGAGGATTTAGAGACTTCAACCAATATTGACCTGAATAAGACATCATCATAAGACGGGCAGTTATAAGCAGTAAATATAACATTAAAAATAAAAATGATGAAATACTATACAAAATCAATTTCTTATTGTAAAACAAAACAAAATGAATAGTAATGATATTATAAATAAGTCTGAATAATAAAACCATGGATTTATAAAAACACTACATCAGAAGAAGTGGCTTTTAGTTTAAATTCATGAATGTCTTCTCAGACTAGATGTCTTCATTCTGCTTCGTGAAACATCTGAAAGAGAAGAACCAGATCTCAGGGGCTGTCCAGAGCCATGAACCAAACGCACCGATGGGAGGTAGTTCAACACTTTTACACATTTACGTGAAATAACATTAAATTTTGTTTTACACTTAAAAGTTCTTATCTTAGCAGTCAAAAGAAGTCTTCCTACTTCAGAGGACAGTTAAAAGTTTCCCACTGACAGGAGATATAAAATCAGGCTGTGTGAGTTAGAGCCCACAGATAAGCAGCAGCAGTGACATGTTTGTGATGGCAGTAAGCCAAGCACCATAACGAGGTGTCTCATTAATAGAGTATGCACTTCATCCTGTTATTCTACTTCATTGTGTTTTAATGATTTTGTCACAAACTGTTTGTTCTCTCCACTCTTTTGTTTGCTATTTTTTTTTATGTATTTGTCCAATCTATTTCAGGGATTTACTCTGGATTTGGACCTGGCTCTGGGTCACTCAGCCAAATCATGTTATTACTGTTGTTTTTCTCTCAAACACCATGTTGTCACTGCAGTGATTGTGAGAGCCATTTGTTCTGAACCGCTGCCAAGTCGTTTGTTTTTGTGTGTCTGCTCCTGTACTTCCCGTTACAGGACGTTTAAAAAGCAAATATATTTAAGGAAGTGAAGGCATTTTTTGGAAAATTAGGACGCTTTGGAAAGGGGGGATATATTTTGGAAAGCAAGGAAACTGAGAACATCTTAAAAAGTTTCGGAATATGGAAGACGTTTTTGGAAAGTTAAGATAATTTGTTTTTTGCCGAGTTGGGAGGATATTTTCGAAAAGTGGGGATATTTCTTAGAAAATATAGACATTGTTTGGGCAGTTAGGACATTCATTGCATACTGAAAACATTTTTGGACAGTGTGGTCTGTGAATGCGACTGGCCATTTTAGCAGATTTTATGCTGCCAGACTCACTGAAAGACAAATTTGTTCAGGATTTTCCTCACATATTTCACAGCACTGTGTTTGTTTGTGTGTGAGAGCGAGTGCCAGCAGCCACCTTCCCAGGTCACAACAGAATGATTATAGATTACAGACACATTGTTTCCTTGGCAGACTCTGAGCCTCATTCTCTGGAAGACAAACTCGTTTCAATGAGTGGCAGCTGCGTACAGGGACATCGAACTGTCCCAGTTTGAACTGTCAAAGTGTCTGATGTAGCAGCAGGAAGCATTGAAACAGTTATTTTCTCCATGCTGAAGTCAAAGTGACCTTAAGTGACATTTCCACTTGGGCTGCACAGTAGATGAGGCCAGAAAACTAATGGACACAGATTTTAAATAATGTCCTTTTATTAGTTAATGTTGACACAGCAAATAATCTATTCTTGGCAAGGTACTCTGTTGTTGTAGAGTGACATAGCGACTTTTTTAAAACCTTGATCTTGATTCTTCCAAAACCTTAAGCATGTTTATTATTGTAACCATGACAAAGGTTGTGTAACCTTAGCGTAGCTGTCATTTTATCCCAAACCACAACATTTCCCGAAACCTTACAACAGAGTTTGTCTGTCTAAACCATCATAAAACAGATACAGTGATTCTATATCATATCTGAACACCTCTGGATCCTCCAGGAGGAGCTGGAGGTGCTCCCTCCAGGTTGGGAGTGGGTTGCTGTCCCAAGCGAAGGAGTTCAAGTATCTCAGGGTCTTGTTCAAAAGTGACGGGAAAATGGAGCATGAGAAGGACCGGCGGATTGGTGCAGCACCAACAGTTGTTTTTTTCACTTTTCGGTGAGAGGAGACCTTGGGGCAAACCCAGAACTCGCTGGAGGGACGATATAGCTCATCTGTGCTGGGAACCCCTCAGGATCCCCTAAAAAGACGATGGTCTTTGGTGCCTAAGGTAAATCTTGTGTTTGACTCCTTTCCCTGACCATCCACATATTCCTGGGTGTGAGTTGAAATTGCAACCAACCAAAAGCTACTAAGTGGACCATTAAGCTTAGGGATTGTCTTCATTATATATTGTTCCCAAAGGTCAACAATGGACATCCATGTTTAGAATACTCTACTGAAGGTTTAAGGTATTTTTAATTCCAAAAGACGTTGAGTGGTTCGTCCACTAGAGGATTGCGTGAGATTCTGAAATATTCTTCTAATGTCTTGAACATTCATCCCCCTCCCTCCTCTTCCACTATAAATACTTTACTCTTTTTTCTTCAGGAGTTAATTTCTCTTGAGGATATCTTGTAGATAAAAGTATTGACCGTGCATCCTCATATTTGGTAATCACTTCTTGTCTCTATTTGCTCACAGGCCTCCAGACAGACCAGGATAAACCATGTATATGCATCCATGCACAGATTTCACTTTGCTACTGTCTAATGACTGCTTCAATCAATTTCTTGCCTCAAATACTCATGGGAAATTCTTCTGCATTACCATAAAATGCACCTCAATACGTCCAAGCCTGACCAATCCAGCCCTGCAGCCTATACTTCACTCCTGTTGGCCCCCGGGTTGAGTCATTATGGTTCAGGATGAAATTGGAATCCAGTGTTCAGTTTTAAGGGTCAAAGCCATTGACTCTGTCCCCTTATACCACCCATTATCCCATAAACTTAAGGCAGCTGGGAATATACGGAGTGAAATAAGCTATTACTCTCTGTCTCCCCTGTGTGGACCCCTCGACTCTCTCAATCTACTCTTCCTCTTTCCTTGTCATTCATTGTCGTCCTTCTCCACTTCCTCCTCTGTACTCCCTGTGGCTTTCAATCAATAGCGCACTCCCTGTCTGTATTTTCCTCTCCCCTTTGTATCTGTCTTTCTTTAATATCATTCTTTCTTTCATTTTCTTTCTCTTTCGGACAGCAGTCGATAACGGCATCAAGCACGCTTGAAGTAACAATTGCGCTCTGGTTCAAGCTTTTCAGGGCTCATGCTGACATAATGGCATAACGATCAGATGAGTCAACTCTGGTGGTTTGGTTCCTGTTCTCTGACATTTTTCTCAGACCTTTGTTTCGTGGTGTGTGTGTGTGGTCCTGCATTGTCTCTCTGAATGGTCACCTTGAATAAAAAAATAAATAAAAAATTACACAATGTCCACCATGTGTTTGTGTTCAGAAAATAGCTATGAAACATGCTATGATAGACCCCAAGCACTTGCAGGCAGACCAAATTTCCTGCCTGCTTCCCCCGGCTGAGCAGGTGACTGGACGACCATGATGGACAAAGCACAAAGTGTATTTCCATCAACCAATTTTTCATTTATGCATGATAACATGGCAGTGAATTAAGGCTGGAAAAATTATTTGAAAAGTCAAAATATCACACACACAAAAAAAGTTTTTATCAGCCCCATATTTGCATAATAATAGTCGACGTGCACGTGACCAGTGGTTGCTTTTTTTATTTAAAAACTGATCTGCAAATTTTACTGTGACTGTGGAAAAAGTGATTTCTCCAAGTTCACAGAAGTTCTTACATTTACATGTCCTATTAAAAATGATTTGGTCTGAATGGAAAGACAGAATAAATACAAGATAAACAGGCTGGAGAGGTAGCATCATCAAAAGTTCTGCCTTTGCTTTACCATGAAAACAGTTTACTCTGGTGGAGTTTAAGAGCAATGAGGAGGCGACAGCTCTGTTGTGGAGTAACGTAAGCTGCTGACCCCCAGGAGGGAACCAGTCGCAAATATGAACACTTAATTCTCAAAACATACATTGTGTAGTATTCCTAGGTTTGCTTCTGTTTGCTACTGTAGTTCTTGCCTCATATTCTCATGGGAAATTGTTTATATTACCACACATGCACCTTAATATGTCCAAGCCCAACCAATCTGCAGCCTATTATTCACTCCTCCTGGCCGCCGGGTTGAGACATTACGCTTTGGGATGAAATTGGAATCTGGTGTTCAGTTTTAAGGGTCAAAGCTATTGACTCTGTCGCCTTACACCAACCATTATCTCAACGTAGGTTAAAGGAATACAACAGTGGCTACACCACGCTGCTTAAAGGAAAACTGCCTAAAAATTGTCAATTTTATGTAGTTGCTTTTGCTTCAGACCGTTTGAGATCTACTCTGCGAGCGTCACCTCGTGGTCTCGTTCCTCCCTGAAGCTCACCCACCTTCTCCTCTCAAATCAAACTCTTAAACCTCAGATCAGGTAACGCAGTTCTCTAACGTTCTCATTAAACAAACAAACCTGGCACTGAGAAACTGAAGAGTTGACCGATCTCATTTCCTGTGTCGTGCCCAAACGGTCCCTCACTCACTTAATCCTTATGTTCCGTGGAGATCAGAGTTCCCCCTGTGGATACGAGGAGACATTTAGGTTAGATCAGATTTATCATCGAGTCTTGTGGGTGAGGGTGTACGAAAAAGAAACATTAGTGGATGAGTCACCCAGTGTGCGCTTGAATTTGTGCACATCGGCGTGCAAATGAGTCACTCTGGCATTCAGCCTTCATTAATGAGTCTGTACATGGTGGAATTGCTCTGCAGTGACGTCGGGTGTTCATCCTGCAGGCAATACGGCTGGATTCCAACTGCTTAATTAGTGATTTTATCTTCAGAGAGTTTCATAATGACCTTTATGTATCTCGATAGCGTCTTAGCAAGCACACACAATGCTCTACTTATCATGCAGTCCTATTGTTTAAACTACCTTTGACACTGTATACCAAGTTCTGCACACTCATCCTGTACCAGGTCCACTGGAGCAGGGAAAGCAACTGAAGGGTAAAGTAGTTGTTGGTTGCTTGCTAATTCATTTTCCCAGATCATTTTCCGTGAATGTCAATTACTAACCAGTATGGAAGTCCAGAAGGGACAAAATTCAACTCTTTAACTCTCCTCCCATGTTTTGGTGAATTCATGGACGCAATTTGTTTGCACATTTTTTGGATAATTCATACACACTACAGAAGTGTGACATTACATACAGGGAGCCAGCATCAGACCAGCCATGTTTGTTTTTTTTTAGTGAAGTGGGAAACGTTAACTCTGAATTCTGCCTTGTGTGCTCGTATTGGCATTTCAAGCCTTCAATTTAGTAAATCGTGGTCTTGATACGTATAATCTTTTTTTTTTTCGTGGCCACTCCACAGCTCTGTCATTTGTTTCCTCAGTGTTCCCACTTATCTCAATAATCTCCTCACGATAATGATCACTGTGATCGCTGACAATAAAACCTCCCCAAAGCTCGCGTTCAGGGCTTTCAGTTCAAATTAAAAAGGTCCTTGATGGATAACACTATCTGGACTCCCCTCTCCAACATTCATAAAATGTCTTGTGCTGCATAGCGAGGCTGAGCATCAGTCACTTTTAATGAGAAAAAACAAAAACAGATATTTCTGCTGAACTGACTCACACCTGGAGCTACCAGATGGGATCCAGCACCAATGTTTTGTGTTGAATATTTAGATCAATGTCAGTCACTGTAGACACAAAGCATCGGTAAAACTCGAACTGTTCAGTAAAGCAGAAGCAGTTTGTCGAGAAACACTCGAATCTGTAAAGGACAGGCCTGCAGCTGTGGCCCTCCGAGCTGACATTGGAGATAAATGGGAGCTTTGTTGCACTGTTGAATATCACAATGGCACTGCTATCTAACCACACATTGTCAAAGACTGAACTGAAATGTCAGCAGATGACTGCAGTAAGTGGATGTTTACTGCGTTTACTCAAAAAGTCTGGAAAAAAGCCTGTGGAAAAATTCAGCTTTTTAAATAAAATGAAGTCTCTGTAACATGTAATCCATCTGCTGCTGAACCAAAGTGTATAATCCATCACAAAAATCTATTATAAACAGTTGTACTCACAATCTCTTTAACCTCTCACAGTTTGAAGTTGATATTTTGTGTTTGAGATGATTAACTATTACAATTATAATGTAGACAAATGCATATGAGGGGCCATTAGGGACGTAATTCAAAAATGTCAGTGCATATAAATGTACTTTTCCTGAAATACACACAACTAAAAAGCCTCATGAAAACATAAAAAACTACATACATGAACTACTAAAAAGTCCAGACTTTATTTTTTGAGGCGAGAGGCAATGTTGATAATGTTCTCGACACTTGATGATCATACACCATGATCCTGGTTCTGCTCGAGGTTTCTGCCTCTTAAAGGAAGTTTTTCTTGCCCATGGTGGGAACTGTTGAGTCTCTGTAAACGATAAAGAAGGCGCTCTAGGCCTGCTCTATATGGAAAGTGTCATGAGATACCTTCTGTTATGATTTGGTGCTATATAAATGAAACTGTACGGGAGCCAAGGTTGTTGGAAATTTCATTAACGAAAACTATGACAGACTTGAGACTCCTTCGACAAGCTGAAAATAGATCTTTGATAATTAAATCTGTGACGAAATACAGTATATGTTTTGTTTTTGTTGATGAGATGAGACCGGACGCAAACCGACAACTTTCTGCATTATAGTGGCACAATTGTCAGGATGGTGTTCTCACAGGGTCTGATCCTGCTGCTGGGAGCAGCTACAAGCTGTCCAGAGCGCTCGATTTACCCCCCGCTCACAGTCGTGAGAAGCTAAATGAACAGACGAATTGTTCGAAACGCCTGTTCAGCAAAAGAAATAACCATTCAAGACAGGAACTGGGCAGCCTCCTGTGCATCATCTATGCACCCCTCACATCATAGTGACTTTAAACAAAATATGTAGGACTATACAGTCCTTTTTTTAGCCTTGTGTTTGGCTGCACTGTGTAGAAAAGATTTAACCTCTTGTGACGCTTCGAGCAGCGACCAGCTGAGCTCACTGGATGTGCTCGATGCTTGGATGCACAGAGAGAGGGGAAGAGAAGGTGGAAGGTGGATGATGTCACGCAACAGTGTTTCCACTAGGTTTTTGGGGCAGGCGGATTGTGGGAGGATGGGGTCTATCAGTACTGCAGTGCACCATTAACTAAACACAGAAGGTCTGTAAAATTGAATTAGTTTAAAGAAAGAAAACATTTTGACAAAAATGCAATGACTATTTGTTGCCTGAAACTATTTAGAATAAGTAAGTAAACTATGGAGATAATTAATACAATGATCCAAGTAGTAAAGTAATTATGAATAATGTCCCTGAAGGCCCCTCATACACAACAAATCAGCTGATTCTGTATTCCTCTTGTGCTGCAGCGGCAAAACAAACTTCACTCGAGATCTCGGCCTGTTTGTACGATGCATATCAAGATAAAAAAGTTATCCAAACTCCGGTCGCTGTGGAGACCGGCATACTTTTACTTACAGCTAATTAGGATCTGTCGAGAATAAACTAATTAGAGTTGAAATGGAACAGCTACCATGCAAATTAACCCTGAAAACACACACATATATAAATACTCAGACACATTCGTATACCCACAAATGAAGGTTCAGACACACCTAAGCCTGTGAGGACCTTTTTTTTTTTTTAACCTTAAATGGCTAATCTGTATTTTTGATAGATGAAAATTCAACATTTTGTGTTTGTCTGTTGATTGTTTTCACAAATAACAAACCTTTATTAACTTTGTCTGTCTTGTATTTTAATGTCTTTGATCAGCTTTGTTAGCTTGTGATGTATTATTCTGTATCATCTTCTAAAGTTCAGCTGGGTTCTTTAATGTTTTTATAAGAGGTCGAGGTAATGCCCTTTTTGTTCTTTGTAGCGGACACGATTCTCTCGTCTACAAAACTCCAGTGTTTATACTAAGTGCCAGCCTCTGTGGCTGTTAAGTAAAGTACCAAAAACTGTTTTGTAATAATAGTAATTTAGGAAACATCCTATCGGCTTCCCAACAACTTTCTATTTCTGCAGCCTAGCAGACATAAGAAACAACATAAATGTCAGTGACCTGTTTATTAATAAAAACTGGTTTTCACTTTCTCTCTGCAGTTATAATGCAACTCTTTTAAATAGTTCTGCACAACTCCAAAGACTACTGTACATCAGTGCCATGGTGGTGCATGACATTCCAGTCTGTTGCTCTATATTTCAAGGCTGAAACTGTGGTCAACTTTTTATTATTGCAAAGACAGTGTCAATTATACTGTATAGTACACACACACACACACACACACACACACACACACACACATATCCAAGGACACACACTGTAAGAAAGAGTCTGGAGGCGAATTTGTGCTTGAGAATAGTACATCTGTTGTAAAGACCAACAGTTTGTGCTCAGTTACAGTCTTTCACACAGTCAATATTTACACAGAATTACACAATATACAACATTACAGCCATGTTACAAATGAGTTTACATTCATGTCTGATAAAAGGTCGAGCAGCATCTGTGTCCTCCCAACACAAACCTCGTCAGAATACATCAGTGACAAACTAAATAACTGTTCACTTCTTTTCTGCAAATAATAAAAGACAAGCACACAAAGAGCATTTATATTTGAGATTCATGAACACAGTTTGACACCATCATCTCATTTACTTTCAGTCCTCCAAAGCTTGTCCCAGAATGCTGCCTTAGGCACAGTTTGCGAAAGCCATGAAAAGTCACATGTTGCTGACTAAACTTGATTCA
The DNA here is from genome assembly GCA_946959425.1 of Argyrosomus regius. Lineage (NCBI taxonomy): Eukaryota > Metazoa > Chordata > Actinopteri > Sciaenidae > Argyrosomus > Argyrosomus regius. Next base: position 1,628,695 of record OX336903.1, read on the forward strand.
TGTTGGTAACAAGATTTACAACGAGGTTCACTAAAGGTACAAACATAAAGAAGTTACTAACTGTTTTCTTTTACAGAGATTTAGCCATGGTAATGCCAGGACTTGCCTCCCCACATCCAAATGTTCCACCAAAACAAGTTCCCCAATGGTAGCTGCATTCCGGGCTTAGCACTGCCCAAGGCGATTGTAACTGTTTTAAAGACAGCAGAATAATAAGGGACAGCACTATGGAGACGATGTTCTAGTACACTCTAGAGACCTAACTAGCAGGTTATGGAGTAAGTTAACGAGTAACCTAGCTTGCTCGTGTGCGTGCCCTGGATCTGGAAGTAGAAGTTACGTGTATTTTTCCCAGTAGACAATATTACATGACTCAAAGTTGGAGCACTTGTACAGTTTCGATAGATATGAAACTCTCTGGTTTGAGTCAGAAAAACAACAACAACAAAAACTAGAGAATATGATTTTTTCATTAAAAACGTAGTTGGAATAACGGGAAGTTTTCTGCCGGAATTGATGTGAGCGTTCACAACACCTGAAAACTTTATTGATTGTAGTCAGTTGCTTGAATGATGGACGGAAGAATAAGGCAATCATAATTCTACTTTTTAGGCACTGTATTGCCAAGCACCAAATTGAATATATCACTGCATTAGGCAATTCAAAGTCATTGAAGTTAAAGATTGAACTCCACAACCAAAACTTTACCAAACCCTACGTCTTTCCTTCAGTTTTAATGTCCACAGGCTCAGTTTATTGACTTTTATGATCAGGGACTAGATATTTTCCAACATGTTTGTACTGACAACTCAACCAGGAGAGTTTCGTGTCCATCCAAGCGTTGAAGTGGTCCAATAAATGGGACTTTTACATTCAGAACATCAAACGCCCAAAACATCTCCTCTGAAGCCCCATGTCTATTGACGAGTAGATGATGACGACAAATCCATGCACTGCATTGTGGGATAGCTTTGGGGATTTAGCGCAAACCAGATGACGTCAAACTGCCTTTCTGAAACCTCTGTTTGACCTGCTTCCACTTAAAGTATAACATTGTTCAAAACTGTCAAAACATCCAATTCAGACCTGGGGATTATAACTCAGGATGCCGTTTTAAACCAAAGCACTTTATGGTCGAACTTATTCTTCAAATTTGAGTCATTTGCCTCTAAAACTGTGATGACAGTCGGTTGTGTGAGTAAAATATCAACTGCTGACAACATTTCAGCTGTTTGTAAAGCTGTAGTTTTTCATCATACCAAAGTAAAACAAACATTTATATTAATTATCTTCTGTTCATCCTTTAGATGAAGACACCGTTTGAGCTTTTTGAGGCATGCGTTCACACAAGTGGAAAAGAGTGCAGAGAGGAGACTGACGAGGAGATGAAACAAGGGCCGAGATAAACAGCTGGTACGCTTCGGTGGGAGGGAACAGAGGGATTGTGGGATTGCGGGTCAAGCGAGGCAGTGACACAACTCAGCGGGAGAGAGAGTGAGAACCGAGGGATTTAAAGAGGAAAAGACAAGAGAGGGACACGGAGGATAAGTCCAAAAAAATGAAGGATTTTACTTCCTCAGCTTATGTAACAGTTTAAAACTAATAGCTGCTGTAATGTTCATTCACATTGTGCAAAATGTTTGCAGGTCATTATTCAGTCTGCTGTGTTTACACTAGATTACGATGTTGATACAGCTCCTGCCAGAGGGAGACTGAGGGTTGTAATTACAATTAGGCAATTAAAGTTTCAACACATAACCAAACGAGCTTTGGTAATAACGTTTTGAGCAATGATTTAATTTGGAACGTGGAAATTAAGACCTATGTGCGCAATCTCATCGTGTGTGAAAACTGAAATCTGACAGCAACAAGTAGAGAGCTGTCACGTCAAAATGTCATCATAAAGAGCTAAAGAGGTTAGTCTGTCAGGCAGCACCTACACTGGAGCATGATGGGATGGTGGCAGGCAGTATGGAGGGTTATCAGTGACACCGGACATTCAGCATCTAAATGTGAGTTTGGTTTTTGGATAACGCTTTCTAATATTGGCTCTTTTCCACTACGGGACGTTAACAAACCCATGGCCTGAACTTTTAGGAACTTTCTTTGTTTGTTTTAGGGTCTGCTTTATTTTTCCACTATGCTGCAGAAACCAGAATGTTTCGGTTATTCATTACGAGCTGTTCCATCAACATATTTTGAGGCATTTCGAATGGAGAATGGAGAATTGGCGCCACCCACCTCACATTCAAGTAATGGCAGTGGAGCATTCATTCGGAGGAAGTTTTTCCTCGCCACTGTCGCCAAGTGCTTGCTCATAGTGGGAACTGTTGGGTATTTGATATGAACATTTGCATTTTATTTTGCCCAATTACTCAAAAATCTGTTAAAATCACGATAAATTTGCTTGAAAAGGTGACGCCGGGAAATATGTTGTCATCTTTGTGTTCTGCTTGGTTGGGTATTACAGTTGAGCTGTGCAACCAATCAACTAAGCAATATTGCAGAAGGAAGCAACACAAATGTTTCTTAACGAAAAAATAAAAACAGCGATGCAGCGTTGCTGCTCTGCTAATTACGTTAGTACGAATGTTACACAACTGGGAAATTTAAATAAACTTGTAGCGTCCCCGACTCTCCACAATCTACGTGTCCTGTGTTATTAATTGCTTTGTTTTCCGAGTTGCAAACGATCTGTCGCATTGAATGTGGGTTTAGCATGTCCTAAGCACTGCTTTAAATTCATATTCATGAACTTGTTTCCATGTTCCCACATTACGTTAGTTCCCATAGTGGAAAAGGCCGATAAGGCACCATTTCAAAGGGCTTGATTAATGGTTGATAAATATTTATTGGCTTCAGTAAAGCCAGTAAGTATTTGTGGAGGCGTTGGCATGTTGGCAGTGACTTGTTTGGTAGCTCGCTGCCATCAGCGTGGGACTGAGCGCTTTGGATAAAAGCGTAACACGTTGCACCCGAACCTGGACACCTCTACCTAAATTTAACCTTGTGATCGGCTTGTTTGCTGTTGTACAAAGCCAGGTAGTGGTTAAAAATTCAGTACACTTGCCCTTGAATCCAGATTCTCTCACTGATTTACTTTGAGCACTACTGCACGTGTGAAACAAAGTGTCTCCGGAGGGATCTGTATGTAGTAAAGAAAATGTGGGGGTGTGGAGTCAGAAAGCTTACCAGACCTCTGAAGCTGATCCTCATCTCACGTCTAACATAACACACTATCCACAACGCAACTCAACGTAACCACCAAGGGTTAAGCCATAGATCGGGGTGTAAGCTAAGAGAAAAAGATGATCTCTGGCTCTGGTGCATTCGTTTTGACTGGGTTTCTTTTAACTGTACATCAGACAATGTTATCAGTTCTTTTAAGTCTCTTGAAAAGCGTCATTTTATGCTGGTTATGGTCAATAAATTGATCTTTTTTTTTCTTTCTGCAAGCCTTTGAGTTTGTAAGAGCTGCCCGAGAGGCTCAGTTCAAGGTCCAAAGAGGCCCTCTGATCACTAGGCGTGAACGTGAACTGCTGTATGAATACAAAACACACACACTCCCAAATTAATATCACTATTGGTAGTGACTTGAAATTAATTTCCTGACATTAAACAACCATAAAAATTACTTCTTCCTGAAATGAGCTTCATTTCAAATGTGAACAATCATCTTTTAATGATCAGTTTTTTCATGTTTTATCATCTGCTGCAGATTAACATCAGTCATGAAGCGTAACTGTGAATGTGTTTAGAGTCAGCCGACTGTGGAGGCACCCGAATTTAATAAAAGAGATTAATATAACGGCTCAATCCTCTCGAGACGTTTTGAAAGGTGTGAAATGTGTACCGCAATTTAGCATGACATAAAATATCTGTTAAAAATGTGACTTTTTTTTTTTTTCAAACATTCATCTGTCCGCTTGTTACAAAGGATGTTTTCTCTGTTGGTGCATGTTCGTTTGAAAGCTCTCTCTTGCTGAGGCATGCAGTCTTTTTTCTTTTGCCTCATTAGCCCTCAGTTCATTCTCCCTCCACCTCGTCTGCCTATGTCTCCCATTCTTTGTCCTTCATCTCCTTAAAAAAAGAAAAACATTTTAATCCAAATCATTTGTATTTTTTAACCGCTCTGAGTCATAACGTCTCACATAAATTTGTCCACCTACGTCTTTCTTTTTGCACTCCTACGTCAGGCTTTCTTTGTAGGATAATTATTAAAACACACAATTTCATTACGTAACAATGTCTGAGATTTCACAAAGCTTGCATCATGCATCTTCGTCCTCCTCGGCTCCGTCTGAACTCAAGAATAAGGGATATATATACGTATATATATATTATTTTTTTTTTTTTGCTTTCACCTGACAAAAAGTTTTTGCCCAATCACTAATGGCTTCTGATTTCAGAAAAGTACGGGCACTCAATTCATATTCCTCACGGTAACAGAAGCTGCTTCCGTAATGCCTTTGTAAGCCACGCTGGATTATACCGTATGCACGAGCAAGATGCTTCACATGTGGAATGAAGATGGAGTAAAGCCCTGTTTTGACAAGAGTTGTCCAAAGTTGTTACAGAATTGTTTTGAATCTTTCCAAAGTTTCTCATTCTGCCGCACTCTTGATCTCTCTTTGAAACTTTTGTCACATTGTCATCGTCCTTCACACAAAGCTGAATCTCACTCAGAACAAAAAAACTCCCCCAAAAAAGTGCCTGGGTCCTCTGTCATGATGAGGTCATGTCCCCAAAGCGACAGGCGCCTCGATTGGTGGACCTCGAGGAGACCTTGAGTCATTCAGTGGCTCTTCTTCTCCTCTGCTGTCTCGTCATTCTTCTTATTATAATCCCCGCTCGTCTACGCCTCCACCTCTATTTTGGGCTTCCAAAAACACTTTAATCCCCCCATCGCCTCTCTCTCCATCATTTCTATTTTCTCTCACGTCTTTATTTTCCCTTCGTTTCTGACTGTGCGGAATCTCGTTTTCTTCGCGATTGTCTTCTGGGAACAAAAGATTTCCTGACAATGGTTTTCTTTAAATTCCTGCTTTATCATTTTCTTGTCATCTCTCCCCATCTTCTCCTCCATCACCCTCTTCTTCTTCTTCGCCATCTCCCTCAGGGCCTCACACGTCAGTGGCGTTCAAGTGGGTGGACACCACGTCTTGGGTTTCAAGCACTATCTTCTTTGCCCTTCCTCCGCCACCTGCTCCACCTCCGACGGGGTGAATGCTGTCCAGCCGGCCGCTCCTTCCCCTCTCACCTCCCCTACGACACTTAAAGACGGCGAGGAAGGCGGCGCGGTAGTTGCGGTTCATCCAGCCATACAACAGCGGGTTGGCGAAGGTGGAGCACATGGCAATAACGTGGAATACGGTGTATAGCAGGCGGTAGTCGCGCATGTCCAGCACCGTGTTGTCGATGTCCGTTGCCAGCTGGAAGGCGTGGAAAGGCAGCCAGCTGACAGCAAACACCACCACCATGGTCACAAGCATCTTGGTGGTTTTGCGGCGCCGGCGGTGACGCTCGGAGCCAGCGCTGCTATTGCCAACGTTTTCTGCAGGGCTGACGTGGCCACGCAGTTTGGACCAGATGCGGGCGTAGGCGAAGGAAATGATGGAGAGCGGCAGGAAGTACTGCAGGATCAACATGGAGATGCTGTAGATGGTGCCATCTGTGCTTTTACCGGGCCACTTCTCTGTACACACCTGAGAGACCGGACAGGACAAAGGACACATTCAGTTTAGTTTCATATATGCTAGCTTTGATAAGCTTGGGTGTAGGGTGTCAATGTTGAGCAACGTTGATTCAATGTTGGTCTGCTGTCTGGGTCATCTTTGTTTAGATGTAACCAGAATTAGTTTGGTTTGTTTAGTTTTGTAATTTTGTGTAGTTTATTTTAATTTATTTGATTAAGTTTGAATCATGTGTGTTCAGATAGATTGTTCTCCTCAGCAGTGCATTTCAGCTCCTCCTGGGGCATTGCAAGGTTTCCCCAGGCAGGTTTGCCTCGGGGTCTCCCGCCAGTTGGACATGCTCAGTGCTCCTCCAAACGAAGTAAGGCGCCCAAGGAGGATCCTAATCAGATGCTCAAACCACCTCAGCTGGCTCCTTTCCACGTGAAGGAGCAGTGGCTCTACTACGAGGTCCCTCGGGATGTCCGAGCTCTTCTAAAGGATGAGCCCAGACACCCTGCGGAAGAAACCACAATCTCACTCTTTGGGTTACTACCCAAACCTCATGACCACAGGTGAGGGTTGGAACGTGGAGGGACTGGAAAGTCGAGAGCTTTGCCTTCCGGCTCATTTTAGGAAATGATTTTTGTTCTGTTTTAGTTTAGTTTGTATAACTGAAATTATTTTAGATTTGATTCATTAGATTATATTAAGTATTGTCGATTAGATGAGATTGCTTTGGATTCTATTAAAATACATTACAGCTGTTCAAATATATGCACAAAACTAACTAACTGCATTTAGCTGAAGGTGAAAACATGGCTAAAATGACAATACAATCATGAATGAAGGTGGAGTGAAACACGCAACAAACGTATTAAAAGTCGAATTGAAAAGAGGGTAAAGAGGAGGGATTGAAGCGCGAATGATCTGTGAGGTGTGATGAAAGGAGTGGAAGGGGAGGATGGCGTGGAAGGAGGTAGAGATGAAAGAGACGGAGAGGCGAGTAGAGAGGAGGGAAAAATGAGGGATGTGAGAGGTGGCGTGGAGATCAAAGAGTCGGATGAGGAGGGAAGCGAGGGCATTGATCTGTACATGTGTTACAGGTGTGTGTGTGTGTGTGTGTGTACCTGTATGGTGTGTCCAGGCTCCAGAGTGAAGGAGCCGTACTCTCTGAAAATGGCCAGAGGGCTGGCGAGCACGGCGCTCAGCACCCATGTCAACGCTATCACCCCAAAACACACGTCCTTACGCATCCTGGTCTCCAGGTGGTACACAATGCACCTGAAACACAACAACACCACGTCAATGTTACACAACCCTACAGCAGGTTTTTACCTTTAGAAAGAGCCGGGAACGACTGTCGCGGATCAATAATGAATGACAGAACACGTCATCGTTTTCAGATAACATGCTTACATGACCTGCAGCAGACTACAGTAGAGGGAGAAAAAACACTTTTACCGCACTGAAAGTAATAATAAAACAACAGGAAAGTGCAGGTTAGACTCCTGCATGCTAAATATTTGATGCAGCTCTATTCTATAGTAGGCCAACCTTCAGGTCATGTAAAGGAAATTATGCTTCTCAAGAGAGTTCCTGGTTTCACAACAAAATATCCATAAAATAAAAAGATAGATGTTGGTTTTACTAAAAGAAACAGGACTGTGAGAGAAGATGCCAGCATGCTAACACGCTGTTAGCACAATGTTTAGCAGGTATAATATTTAGCGTGTTAGCAGAACCAACAAACTAACCAACCAACGTGGCCATCTCGAGAGCCATCAGGCTGGCATGGCTAACAATTAAAACAAAACTGGACAGAACTTCTGGGTCTCTGAAGCTAATGTAGAAGCTGACAAAGAACTGACGTCAGTGGGTTTAAACTTGATTTTCCAACTGAAAAACTTTTGCACATTTCATGTTTTTCTTCAGACTCCAGTAATCACCTCATCTGTAGTCCAGAAGTTCAAAAAAAAAAAAAAAAAAGTCTTTGCTGCAGCTTATTCGGCACAACAACAGTGTTGACAAGCAGAAGAAAAAGTGAACTCATTACACAGATTCTCAGGTTTCTTGTTCTGGCCTCTAGTAAACATTAAAGTTGACTTTAAGATTCAGCTCCAGAGCTGTAAAATGGCCTTGCAGCACAATGCGCTTCGGGTTTTTTTTGCTGACTGGATATGAGTCTCGTGGGTCTCTGTGGTCTTCTGGCAGCTGTCTGTTTATTCAAATCAAAAGCTGCCAAAGGTGCTTTTTAGTTTTTCCAGTCCAGAAACCTGAGCTGTCTTAATTTGTGGTTTGTTTGCATTTGAGGGTTTTTATGAAAACCTTTAGCCAGTTCACTTCTATGTTTCAATGACATTTCTGTACATTCGTGGTCTTATTTAAAAGATCTTTGGCACATTGTGCAACCCCTCCTTTGATAGTTAAAACGGCACATTATCTGGATTCAAAGTAAGGTAAATCAAATAAACAACATCAAATTAGTAGTTAAATCACTTTAGCTTTTGCTTCCAGACCAAACCTGCATCAATGTGATGGGTTAGCCATCACAAGCTAACTAAAGACGTTACCGTGCTTTTGTTTAGCACGTATAGTATAAGCACATATCACACAGCTTTCCAACAACCCCAAGTCACCCCTCCTCTGTAAGCCCCACCCACCTGTGGCGGTCCAGGGCGATGACATTGAGCGTCACCGTGGAGACGTGCACGGCGAGCCCCTGGGCAAAGGGCAGCAGGAAGCAGAGGGTGCTGCCAATCTTCCACTCTCCCTGCAGGGTGTAGACGAGGGTGAAGGGGAGGCACAGCGTGTTGACCAGCAGGTCGGCTGGAGACGAAGAAGAAGATGAAGATGACATGATGTTATACTGAATATCAGCACTCCCTCTCGTGTGATATTGCTTTAACATTTTTCTGGAGTTTATCGGCTGTGAAAAGTTTGACTTTTTAAATAAATCTAAAGTGTATATAAAGTGAATCAGTGTATAAATACAGTTAGAACATGGAGGAGGTTAGTACACCTCTCTTGGGATCTTTATTTTTACCCCTCGAGAACAGAAAATTGCGCAGGCATCGGGCCGTGTATGTATGCCGTTTGTGTGATGATCAGGGAAGTGATTTTCACGCTGCTTCTCCCTCGGTAACAGGCAAGAAGCGACAAACTGAAGGAAGAACCCGGAGTCTGTGGTTCACAAATCTGAAATCTGGGCTAATAAGACGTGGAAACAAGCTGTCAGGGGAACATATCTGTAACCACCTACACATCGAACCAACAGAATGAATCCTTATATAACCGGTTATTATCATAATCAGTTTTCTGTTCTTCTTCTGTTCCTTTATGCTTTGGCAAAATGTTTTCATATGTCATGAGTGACAGCAGATGAAGCAGCTGCAACGCTGAGCTGTCGGAGTCATCCGAGGACAGGAGCAGGAAAAATAACGGGCGATCATCAGATCCGTCCCCAATCAGAGAGAGAGAGAGAGAGAGACGCCATCTGTCCAACAGACAGCAGGTCACATGTCAGGACAATCAGATCCACCTCTGCATGTGTGAGGGCTAACATCTGCTGACACCGAGGATGGACATCTGGAGCTTGAATTTGACAACTGTCACATTCATAGAATTGATGTAAAGTTTAACTCCTGTTGATCTGCACTGACCTGTGATCAGGTGAATGGTGTCTCTGTCATTCGTACGTCTGTTCTCACACTATGTAACTTTGGGCTCCGGGTCGGGAGAAGTACGTAACGCTTTACGGAAATGTTTTCTGGTTTTCCCTCTGATGTCCTCCGGCTGCTCCACCTCAACTCTCTGTGATTTACAGAGTTTCCTGATGGACAGTGAAGTAAACTGCTGACAGCTGTAGCTTTTAACATTTGAAATGTTTCCCGAGCTTTGAAGCTATTTTTTTGTCCATGATGTCGTCCTAATGGTTTGGGGAGGGTCATGGTTATAACAAAGATGTGGATTCAGACCTGAAGTTATGAAGTTATCAGATTCTTAACTGCACTTTTCAGGAGGTTCATTCCTGCTCTGACTGGACCACCTGCTGTTGTGATTGATCGGCTACCGGTCGAGGTGTGGGAGAATGTTGGACCTCAGGTGCAGCTGCATTTATTGAATTCTCTCTATTAGGCCTCCAACGAGACGTGACTGTCTGTCTGTCTGTCTGGTACAGGAGAGCCCGGGAGGGACTGAACACTGGCAAAGTCTGCAACCCTCTGAACCACGTCAGTTTAGGGATGTTTAGTTTGGGATAAGGGCATCGTGCCAAATCGTGTTAGACAAAAATAAAAGCTTTGCAGGGTCTCATTGAGCCTGATGTCCAACCCTGCCTACTCTTCACAAAATTTGGCCTTCTGCTTCCTGTGATGCCTCAGGACAAAAACGAGAGACAAAAAAGAGCAGATTTAAAGTGGCATGTAAAAGAGGACGGCTGTGTGAATGAGAAATACAAAATACACACTGTACACAATACACAAACAAAAAAGCAGAACATTTAACGGCTACATTTTTCACATCAGAGATGTGTGTCATCTATCGTGAAGACGCTGTGAGCCAGTTTCAATAAATCACGGCAACCCTGTCTCATTAAAATGAAGTTAATTAAGTAAATTAACAACTAAATTCATTTGCCAAATGTGATTGAGGAAACATTCGTTATATTGCAGGATACCAAAAACAAGGCTCTATATCTGTGTTCCTAAAGACCTAAAAAAAAAAAAAAAAAAAGAATTTGACCTTTACCAAAATAACCAAATAATCCTAACAGTGCTAAACATGCTTTAGTTGATATAAGTGGATATTGTAAGAAAACTAATTTCACAATCATGAAAACACAATCTTTGAAAATGCAACAGGAATAATTAGGAGACACGATTGTCTGCAAAGATTAGAGCTTTTCTAATTTTAGCAGTACCCACAAGTTTACAACAAGTCCTCCAAACTAGACAACTAAATGGTGACTAAGCCAATGGAAAACAGGTGTGTGCAGGTGATTGGCAGGTGTGTGTGATAGTCCTGATTGCAGTCAAACAGAATCAAAATAGGCGGGAAAACACAACAAAGACACAGAAAGGACAACTACAAAATAAAACACAGAAAATGCTAACTCAAAACCTTGACATCATGTACCGCCTAAATTAAGGACTGAATGTCACTCAAAATCAAATAATAATAATAATAATAATAATAATAATAATAATAATAATAATAATAATAATAATAATAATAATGATGATGATGATGCCCTCTGGTCCTTCAGCACAAGCAGCATTAAAATCCCATCATCCCATCAGGGCCTTTTGATGCTCAGGTGAATAAAGTACAGTCGTTGCTTTCACAAAGATCAGGCCATTCCTCTGAAGATTTAGAAAAGCTCATGCATGCTTTAATCTCCTCCACACTCAGTGTGTTGCAACACTTCATTCAGGTTTCAACAGACAAAGCATCAGCAAAGACTGCAGCTGATACAAAATGCTGCTGTCAGACTTTCAACATGTTCTAAAGAGAAGAGACCACATCACACTGATCTGCCCTTCACTGGTTACCTGAGAGATTTGGAATTGATTTTAAGATTTGACTGCTTTTTAAAGCCTCAAATAGTCTGGCTCCTGCCTCTCTCTGATCTGCTAACTCCCTATGAGCCTGATCGGTATCCCGACTTGTCACCAAAGATGATGGGGCCTTTGGCATTTGGCCCCTCAGCTGTGGAACTCCCTGCCATCTCAGTATCTTCTTTGAAATCTCTTCCTTTTTCCCACTTCTGGCTTTTTCTCAGCTATTGTTGTTTTTATTAGCTATTAAATGGCACGCATATCATCCTAAAAGTCACATCTCAGGGGTCTATGAACGGCCGAATATGATTTAGGTTGAATTAAATGAAACAGCAGCCATTGTTCCCATTCAGACAAGACAAAAGCACAAACAGTGCAATGAAAGAAGATGAGCAGACGAGGCTGTGGGCGAAGCAGTGGAGCGCTCAGTCGCCCAGTTTTTCTGTTTGTTTATCAAACTGTCTGCTCGCCTGCCCACTTCTGTTTTGTTTTGGGGGGAATTGAACCGACAACGTTCTGGCTGCCGTCGTTCTACTGTTCTGCACATTTCACATCACATCAATCACACCGCTGCCCTGTTCTTTTGATATTCATCACAGCGTCGCTCGGCTGCTCCTCTCAATCCTTTAATTCAATTGGAGCTTTGCTAGCACATTAAGAAAACATCAAATATGGAACATTTCTTGTTACATTTGTTTCTACATGTTCCCTATAGATATCTTGAAGCTATAAGAAAGGGACATGTGTGTTCTTCCTGGGGAGATTGTCCAAAAGTGTGTCATTAAACCCATTTGAACAGTTGAACATGTAAGGCAGTCACCACCTCTGGTGAACTTGAAATAGATCCAGCAAGATCATGATGTAGGGCCGTCTTGTGGGTCCTTCCATGGGAGAAAACATGAAGTGCCCGGCGATACAGGACTCTCTGGGGTGCCCTTTCAGTGGAGAAAATATTAAATGTCTTCTAGGAGGCCCATGTAGTGGAAAACGTAATTGCGCACTATCTAGGGTACTTTTCCAGTGGAGAAACATGTTGCAGTGTTCATTAAGGAGCGCTTTTAGCTGGCCCACAAGCCAGAAAATGGAAGTGTTTCACTATAATTGCATCTTTCTGTGTGCTGCCCACCAAACCTTCCAGGAAGAATATGCATAAGTAGAGACTTTGACTTTAGGTGTGATGTACAGTAGTGTGGGTCAGGAACTTAGACCTCCATTATATTCTTCTATTATTCTGCCATACTATATTTTCTAACATTTGATATATGAATGCAAAGGTTTCACAGGAAGTGAATTTTACTATCAGTAATTTTCAGTCTTGCTTTGAGTTCTTCTCTCTGGTTGTCTCGTCTTGTATTTCTCTCATGAAAACATTAAAGTAAATAATTTGTCTCTAAAGGAGCAGACTGTCATTTTCTCCTACACTTCCACTCTTTTCATTTCCCGCCTTCTCTTTTCTCTCAGAGTAAAACTTTAACCTTCAATGTAACAATGAAAGAATGACAGCAACACTTGATGCATTAATATTCTCCTGCTGGCTCCTAATATTGTCTCTCTTTATGATTAAAAAAAAAAAAAAGGTGCGCTGAAAGACAGCTGCCACTTCCTCGATGTTACTCTATGTCTACTCAGCTGTAAAATACGACTGTTTGGTTCTTTGAGACAAACAGTGAAGACAATAGGAAGAGAAGGGATGACAGCTGTGCCTGTGGCATGCCAGGCGGGTGGAGGTATCGAGACGAACGAAACATGACTTTTAATGGTGACTGTGTCATCTGGTCCATACAGTATCATGTTTTTTACGTCCTTTGCTACAAACCAAAACCGGTTCTTCACGCACCATCAGCCGTGTTGCCCAACGGAGTTTGCAAACTTGGTCACATTTGGTCATGTTTCCTTGTGCTTTTACCATGGGTACAAAAAAACATAATTAAACACAGTCTATGGTGCTCTTCCAGTGAAGAAATCATGTTTCAGGGCCTTTTATGGGCCATACCAATGGAGAAACATGCTGCAGGGACCTCTTGGCTACCAGACATGCCAGAAAATGTTCAATCAACTGTTTCACCATAACTGCATCTTTCTGCTTGCTGCCTACGAAACCTTCGAGAAGAAAAATGTAATGAAGGACCCTCTAGAGTGCCCTTCCAGGGGGAATAAAGCCATTTTAAGGGGGCCTTTTAGTGGAGAACATGTGATTATGTGTCCATTATGTGTCCTCTAGGAGGCCCTACTAGTGGAGAAACATGATGTAGCGACCTTACGGCCAGCCTACATGCCAGAAAATCTAACTGTTTCACCATAACCATCAGTAACCTAGACTACTGTTATATTTTTCTGAGGAGGTCCAACCAGAACCGGCTGCTCCAGACACCTAGATCTGCTGATTAAGCTCCTGATTGGTCTGCAGCTCAGGAGACAATCAAGGAAATCAACATCTGAGTGAACAGGCAGACTTTAATCTGAGGTTTGACTGTGCTGGATAGATGTTAAATCTTCACTTCTGATTATCTGACTATTGATGATGATTCAGTGTCCCCTGCTATCACAGAAAACTGAACTCAGTTCATTCTGTTCATGAATGTTTTTCCGGGACACGGCCGATCTCTGTGTGTGTTTATTAATTATAGCCAGCAGTGAGTTTTACTTTGCATCCAATTTAATTTAACGATACTCCGGGCTACATAACGTTAGTGCACATCACGCACAAACACACAAATGATGCCACGTTCACTCCATCTAATTATTCACTACTCATTTATGTGTTTATTATTTTGTGATGGTGGAACAAATAAACCAGGAGATTTCAAATTCTTCCTGGACGGATCAACACTCCACAAACGCCTCCGCTTAGTTTGAACCAGAGGGCACACAGGTTAAAAAGACTTTAAGAGATTTTTGGTGTGTTTCTGCCTCTAAAGCCTCCAAATATTATAAGGACATGTCACAACAACGTTTTGGTTGACATGACGAGCAAAGTAGTTCAAGTATCTCGGGGTCTTGTTCATGATTGATGGGAAAATGGAGCGCGACATGGTCCGGTGGACTGGTGTGGCAAAGCTCTTGATTTTCCAATCCATCTATGTTCCAGCGCTCACCTATGGTCATGAGCTTTGGGTAGTGACCAAAAGAATTAGAGATAGGATGAGGAGCTCGGACAACTGGAGGGAGCTCGGAGTAGAGCCGCTGCTCCTTCACCTCGAAAGGAGCCAGCTGAGGTGGTTCAACATCTGATAAGGATGGATGCCCTCTGGGCATTCGCCCTCTGAGACCCCGGGGCAGACCCAGAACTCACTGGAGGCCCTATATATAACCCATTTGGCCTGGGAACGCCTCAGGATGGAATTCATTGCTGGGAAGAAGGATGTCTGGAACGTCCTGCTAAACCTGCTGCCACCGCAACCCAACCCCGGATAAATGGAAGACAATGGATGGACTGTATGATTTAAACCTGAGACCACAAGAAAACACTGATAGAACAAGACTAAATAGAGATTACTAAACGTATCAGTGGATTGCTCTGTTCTTCCTCGTTGTTTTTGCGATATTAAACTGTAGTTTAATTAGTTCAAATTATCTCTGGACCATCAGAGTGCTACTAGATTAGTTATGGACCCTGTTAATAGGTTTTTCATGAAATACTGGATGGTTTTTATCTCGTCTGGCTTTGAACAATGATTCAGCTACCTGACAAACTGCAGATTTATTGGAGGACTGTTCTTCTATTTAAATGTAAATGTTTTTAACTGTGATGGTTGGACTTGTTTGCACAGATAGTGGTCGGGGTTAGAGCTCCGCCAAGGGGTCACAAGATAAATTTAATGGGTTGTAAGGTGATTAATTAGATAGTTAAGAAGAGAAAAACGATTCTGAGACACAGTTTTGTTTGAATCTGAAGGAGGACGATGATGTAAGGATTTAAACTGGAGAGTTTTTAAGTTCCCAGAACGTATCAAACATATAAGGAATATTCAAACCTTTCTCATAAAAATGTTGTTTATATTCAACAGCAAACATGTTCAGATTACAAAATGCTCACACTGAACATGTGTGGCAACATTTTTCATGACTTTTTCCGACATCATGATACAAAAACATATTTCATGGGAAATCTGTGAGGCCATCTTGTCCCCTAAAGTATTAGTGATATGATGTTTACTCTAATCTGGGTCACATTCACTTGGATCAGAACACCATGACGAGGTTTGAGTTTGGACATTTCTGGATTTGAATCTGTTTCTTGACTCTCCAAGTACCTCCATCATGACGAAGGTAGATGGTTCTACGTGGTGGTAGGTTTATTGCTGATGGGAACAGAACTGATTCAAGAACCAGAGCTAATGTGATGTTGTGGTTCAGAACATAACAGAACAATTAGAACAAAATTTCTATTGTTCTATTTCTGTTGTTACATTACTCAGGCGTTCCTAATAAAGTGGCCTCTTTTCTGTCGCTGTCCGCTGTCTGTTTTTTTGTTCTTCTTCAACATAAACTTTGTTTTATTTATTAACTGCATTATCGTTCATCTTCAGGCCTGAGTGAACGCAGCCCTCCACCACTTCACACTCCATTACATGTCATGTTTATTTGCTGGTGTGCTGCTGATTAACTCCGCTAATTATTTGTTTTATTATTTTTATGTTGACTCATGAGTGTGCTGTTGTGTTTCATGTTCTAATCATTCCTTTCCCCACATGAACTTCTAATGAGAAACATTATTTTCTATCAATTTACGATGTTTAGGAATTACATTTAAAATTGGGAGCATCACGGAGACTGTGTCTGTTTTGAGTCTTTGTTTCACGTTGTTCATCAAATTAAGTTTAAATGGATTTAATGAACACCTTCAGTAAAAGTGTGATTAATTATCAACCGGTGTGAAATTTCACAACAGAGCATTGTGTGTCACGTATCAGGCGGGGGGACTCGTGAACGCTCGTCTCATTAGAGATAAATAGGGTGGAGGTGAGATTACCCGCCGTGCGTCGAGGCTCCAAGAAAACATTATTCATGTCGCAACGCCGAACAGATGATTGGTTAAGTGTCGGCCGTGGCTTTGTGTTGTTTGTTTAAATCCTGTCTGATGTTTGGAGTCAAAGTTGTGATTTTCTGCAGCTCATTAAAATCATGTGAAGCTCAGCAGGCCTTCATGAATACACAGTTAAATCCTCCACATTATCCTGTCAGAGGTTTGACTCGTCTCTGTCTCTTCTCCTGGTAACAACTCATTTCAGTTCAGTCGTGGTTGGACGTGTTGGTGGACTGATGTTTTCAAATGTACCAAAGTAAAACACTGTCAGACTTCCTGTGGCAATACTTCCAGTCATGGAAGGTAAACGGTTGATACGATCGAGGTCAAGCTCAACTGATATCCCATCAAATATGGTAGGTAAGTGGTCCTACGCTTCAAACTGACACTGTAGGTACCCCTCTAGTGTCTCTAGTGGCATTTCTAAATGTGTCCATCTGACGTAATATTTTAATGTTCTGTTGAAGTCAGCTGACGTAGTATAAAGAGCAAGAAAGTCCACATATGGAGGCAGTTGGGGTGGACGGTTTGGTCAAACAGACATGAATATGCTAGCATGTTATTACGTTATATGGTCTATTATGTTTGTTAAAAGATAAAACATAGATAATACACTTATTTTTATCAGAGCTTCATTCAAATCTGAGCTGAAATGGACTTTTTACAGCTAATTAACACGATGTGATTAGACTAAAAATGACTAACACGGATGCAATGACGCGGATTCCTTCTGCTCGTCTTATTTCCATTTGTTCAGATTAAAGATTTGCATAGATTTCATCACTTCAAACGCGTTACTTTACGCGGAGCCTTTATGAACGAGATATTACGAGCTGTAAAGTATAATATTCATTGATAAGGAAATGTAAAACAGCGGATTATCACTTTAAATAACATCACAAGTCAAAGCTTCTTTTGATCTTTGTCTCTCTCGTCTGTCTCACATTAAAACTGTATTCACAGATGAATGATGTATCCGCTCATTATCAAATAAAAAGCAGGGTTAGTGTATGTACGACATGTGTACACTCCTAAAATACTCATCCATGTCTTGTGGGAGTTCTTAAAGTGTTTCCGCTCTGTTCTCTGTTTCGTGAACACGTTTATATTTTACATCGTCGTACACAGACATCACAGAGAAACGGCGTATAACAGCTGACAGATGCCTGAGTCACTGTCACGGGCGACCTACAGAGAACACACACACACACAAATGGTGTGTTAATGTGTATCTGTGTGTTTGTGTGTAACCATACCGACAGCCAGATTGGCGATAAAGAAGTTGGTGACGGTGCGGAGAGTCTTGAAGCGATAGATGACGTAGATCACCAGAGAATTACCCAGAACCCCCAGCACGATGATGGTGCTGTAGGCCAAGATCAACACCACCTGCAGACAACAACAACAACACAGCTGTCAGAGACGGTTATTTGCAGCAGCTCAACTGCAGCGAACTGTAAACTGAAATAACTGAGGTGAGTCGTCACTCCTAAGCAGAACTTTTCTTGTAGTGTTCATGTGTATGCTAAGCTAGGTGTGTGGCTCCTTGGTTGTTGACCTTGCTAGATGTTTGGCTGTTAGCAAAGTTGTCCACTCTGCTAATACCAATGTCTACACCACAAAGTTGTTTGCTGAGATACTTGTTGACTAGGCTTTTATTTGAGACAAGCTACAATATGAAACCTCTACCTGTACACTCAGCTGTTTAATGGGGTCCTCTGGAAACCCCCCCTCAAACATCAACGTGGGCGACGCCGGGGCGTTAGCGCCAACATTTGGGTCGTAGTCAGGGTAACCACGGTTGCCGGGGTCATCGTCGGGCAGAGGAAGGAGTTGGAACTCGTCCTGCGTGGCGTTGACTGCGCTGACGGCCTCCATGTCCGATCATATGTGTTTACAGACACACATAGCCTGTGGGACGACAAACAAACATGGATAGACACACAGGTAAATAACAGGAAGAAGTAATGAAACAAACACTATCACCCCACTGGAGTCCAGTTTGTGTTCAACTAATGAATGTAAGTCCAATATTAACGCTGCCTTAGCTCTGTTTTTCTCCTGAAGGAAATATCTGCTCCATTTTCTTCACCATCTTCTCTCTAACTGTGTTTACTAGAGTGCAGTTTTGCCAGAAAGGACAATTCACTTGTCAAACATGTAGTTTCACTTGTTTCAGAACCTTTTTAAACATGTAAACCAGATTTTATATGGAGTTTGTTTTTGTTCTCCCAAACATTGTTTCACTCACAAACTGATAATCCCAACAGCATGTCCTACTTTTCATCATGTTTTACTTTCCTCGTCCATTTTCACACTATGAGGGCTTTCTTTGTGGGCAAATAATCAGGTCACTCAATCAGAAATCTATAATTCTACTAAAACCGGAAAAAAAACACACCTTCATTATGTGGATAAATGAGATCTGCCAGAAGTAGATCAGATAATCTGCAGTCCAATATAATGTTGCAATTAGATTTCTGCATAAGCATTTAACACAACAAAAATTATAAAATTAACTTGTGAAACTGGACAGATTTTCACTTGTTTTTAAGTAACTGACAAAAAAAACTGTTCTCAAAGTGCCCTCGAGCAAGTGAATCCTTTAACCCGCATGATGTAAAGCGGCAGATGGTGGTTGTACTGGGCAGCTCCCACTGGCCTCACACCCTCAGGCTGCAAATATTCATACAGAAACTAAAAGAAAAATCTTTTTTTGTTTCAGGCCACGTGGGTGGAGTGAAAGTTTAGAAAAGTTTTTGGTGTGTCAGCTGTTAAAACTAAACTCCCTGTACTCTTTGTCTTTTAAATGTACAGTACATAATCAATCAAACAATGTTCTCTTCAGAACATGGAGAAACCAAAAGTTTCAATGAATCATGACAAAACAGAAACATTTGTTTCTGGAACTCAAAGTGCCAAATATTCATTACTTTATTACCATTATTATTAAAAAAAAGTATTCTCACGCACACTACGTTGTGGGAACCACCTGATTTTTTGATGACTTATGGAGACACTTCCCTGTGACCAGTCAGAACGAGTAAGGACTTTTGCACGACATTATTGTTGCTTATGTTGTGGGGAAATTTCCATATTTCACCTTTTATACGTTTATGGGGCCAACAAAAAAAAAAAACTTCCACCTAGTGGTCAACTATGTCACTGCAACAAGATAATCAATTGTAACCAAGAGGACATTTTTGCCATTAACAGCTATCATTAAAGACATCTGTAAAACTGGTTTGTCGAATAATTTTGTTTTCCAGCGTATATGAACAAACGATCCTTTCCTATGGAAAACTTGAATTAGTTAAATTAATTTGTTTGAAGAGTCATAACAGAAATCACTGATGTGTTTCTAAAACAAAAAACTTTATCACATTATAATATATGCATTATAAAATTATTATGATGCATTAAAACTATGAAAATTATATTACACCTTGATCATTGCAATAAAATGGCAGTGCTATCAGCATCTATGAAAAAGTATAATACTTGACTTTACAAATGATACAATGATTTATTATAATATGTTTTGTGTTATGATTGTTATAAAGCATTATGAGTATTGACAAGTGTTCATAACTGTAATTATACATTGCTATAAGCACAGTCCAAGTATGTTCATAATGCATTAAAGTGCAATACAGACATGGCGTCAGGACAGTATACTGAGATAACATGAACGTGGTTTTTCTATACCTGCTTTGAAATAACAAAAATATATTTTTGTATATTCACAAATTATTGCAACGCTAACTTCCTCTCTTTGTTCCTACCCACTTTTTTCTGCACAGTGTGAGCAACTTTTATTCAAAAGAACAGACTCCAAACATTCCAGTTTTTCCTGGTTGAAACATCCGGCTGTACTTCGGAGAGCAGACACTTAAACTCTGCAGTTCACAGGTGGGAAAATATCACACCAGCTGTGTCACGGCTTCTTCACAGCACGCAACACACACACACACACACACAGAGCTGTGACCTCTCCGTTTCACAGCTCCGTGATGTCGTCCAGTCAGCTGACCTCCAGGGAGACTTCAACACACACGCACACACTCAGATATTAGCACAGGAATACTAACATGGAAACACTCTCACACCAACACAGACCGGGGGAAATGAATGCACTCACAAACAATCCAAACACAACTGCAATCTCACACAAGTCACACAAGCTTGCGTGTTTGAAGCACACACACACACACAAACACACACATACACACTTCAGTGAGCTGATTCACTGAGCAAGTTGCCTGAGGGCGTTCAGCTTCCCTCCTGCTCGCACTCGGTGCTGACAGGATCAGTGATGGTGCCAAATCACACTCGCCAGAAGAAACAGCGTTTTGCAAACTCACCTAACAAAAAAAGGTCTGAGGTTTTCAGACCACACCATCTTTTCCATGTTCACGCCTCTCTGAGGAGGTTTTTGATTTATCTGTTCAGAAAGAAACCTCTTCAGCACGACATCAAAATTAGGCTCAAGTGGGACTTTAATATGCAAATGAAGTGTTTTAGTGGCACTCACACATCCATCACAGACTGCTGCTGCGTACATTTAAAATTAAAAAGAGCTGTCAGAGTATAAACACAAAGAGAGAAGTGTAGCATCATATGAAGGACCAAAAATGACACATATAAATAAATAAATGCTGGAATAAATAATGAATACACAAATAAATGAAAAATAAACACATTTTGGTGATAAAAAAGACTTTCTGATCACGTGCCACCACACAAGCTATCTAACTCACCTTGGTTTTAACAGCGACAGTTCATAAATAAATACATATTTGTTATAAAGTTGTTTGCAGCACGGGATCCTCCAGCTAACTAATCCTGCTTAACAAAATGTATTTATTTTTCATTTATGTATTTAATTGTTTATTTCTGCATTATTTATTTGTCTTGTCATTTTTTGTCCTCCATAGTTCAAACTGGCAGCCATCAAACGGCAGCTTCTCACTGTCGATGCCCCGATGATGAGTTTACTTCCAAAATTAGCCAGCATCATTTGTAAAGAGCTGACACCTGCTCCCTGCTCCACATAATGACTGCTGACCTAAAAATAAACCTTGACTGCCTTTTAAAGAAACACGAGCAAACGAACGCCTCCTCGCTGACACGTGTAACATTTCCTGTTTGTATTAAAACACACAAATAATGCTGACTTCATTGAAGACAGACTTCCTGCCTCTGGAGCCACATGTTAAAGTAAAGGTGGCTATCAGCCTTGTCTTTGTGACATTAATCTTGCATCTGCAGTGGGAACAGTTTTACAAAGGCTCTTTTCATGCTGCAGTTTGAGCTCAGTGTCAGATTTAAGCCTCTTTCTTGTTGTGACAAAGCACTCATGGGCCACTGTTTCCCAGACCCGAGGCAAATCAAATTTTAGCTTGTTTAAACTTTCTTTGTGAACCAAGTGGGTGTAGTTTACTATAAAAGAACCACCTCCGAGCAGTCCAATAGACTGAACCAGCATTTTGATTCATAAAATTCTTTCAGGGGACAGAGAAATGAATATCTTTGTTATGAAACATCTTTTATTCATAATCCATAGAACAGCCTCAAGAGGCCACTGGTGGACATCCACACACACTACGTTAGGTAACACTGAATGAATACATTTGTGCAGCAATGTGCAGCGTAATTTGTCCAATACTTTTAAATACTTGGCATCGCCATCAACCTGCTTATATTCAGCATACTAACACTGTCAACAAAAAGCAGTGTAGTGTAGAATCTTGGTCTTGTTTATGTATATAGCTATCTAGCTAGTTACGTAGGAGTTATATCGCTCTTACCAAAGCCAAAGACTTCACCTGACATTGACAAAATGTAATTTTAACTCACAGAACACAGGAATTGCTAGACTACCAGCTACAAACTAATTTGGA
Organism: Argyrosomus regius; assembly: GCA_946959425.1. Taxonomy (NCBI): domain Eukaryota; kingdom Metazoa; phylum Chordata; class Actinopteri; family Sciaenidae; genus Argyrosomus; species Argyrosomus regius. The sequence continues at coordinate 1,650,854 of OX336903.1, forward strand.
TTAAAAGTAATGTGTTAAAACACAGCGGTGGCCCAGCAACGCCCGTGTTCTGCGAGGAAAAATTACATTTTTGTGAATGAGGTCTGGTGGATTTGAAGAGCACATAGATTGATAAAAAATGCTTTGGTTTCAGATCTATGAATCAGGCCTTTGAGTTTGTTCCTCCTTCTAATCATCTGCTTCTACCTTTGTAGTTACATAGTACGAACATCATGTCTGACTAAACTTGTCAGTCATTTCCCTTTGAGAGACATTCTGTTATCTTCTAAAGCCAATCAAGCTTTTGAGGAAGTGATTGATTTGTTAATTATCACTAATCAAACAGAAAACCTCTGCTCTCAGCGTTAGTTTTTGTACAGCTTCAAACTTTCAAAAGAACACTTTGATTTCACTTCATTTGTCGAGTGGCTTCATTGACATTCAGTGGTCGACTGAAATCTCGCTGGATCTCTCTCTGAGGGCGACTCTTGGTTATTTATTTCTTACAAGCTGGCCCGAGTGATTAGCTGGGTCAAATCAAAGACACACAATTATCTGAAAACATCAAGAGACCCAACATGGAAACACTCACATGATGTTGTTTCCACCCTAGAGCAAAGCAAGTGTGGTAAACTCTTTAATTTAATCAAACTGGTTCTCAGAGGTGTAAATGACCCAAACTGCAGCCAAGGTTAACAAACCTCTCTTGACTCCGCTTCCATTATTGTAAATTCTCAGTGTTTCCTTTTGAGGCGCAGACGGGATCGAGCGACGCTGCAGTTTGAATATTTTTAGAAAAAAACGTTGCAAAGCCGAGCATGAAGGTGATGAGAGCATATGTGGGTAGTTCTCATTCATCCTCAATGCAGATTTCAAAGTCTGACACTGTGGGTCCCCCATAAGAAGTGTAAAGTTGCCTACAGGCTACTACATATATTTTGGCAAATTGGCATTAAAAGTATCCTCAGTTATCCATCTGCAAAGTACCCATGGATTTACAGGGTTTCTTACAATAGTAAGAAATGTAGATAACATTGTGATAGTTGAAGTTTGATTAGCTAACCAAACCTTTACTTGGTTACGTTTTGGAAAGGGTTAGGGTGAGTTATCAGTTAAGTTATGTACGCAAGTTGGTGATACCAGCGGAGAAGAAGTTATACGAAGCATCTTTAATTCATCATGTTTGAAAGAAAGGATTGTGATTCTTTGTTTTAAAGTACCATAACTGCCTCCATGAGGTGTGCCTCACAACACTGCTGCTGAAACTGCTGACTGTATGCTGTACAAATCAATGTGCTGACCTAGAATAGCTCATTTCCTGTTGTGTTTCTCTCTCAAATATCTTCCTCCACATCCCGCCCCTTCAACTCAGGCACCCCCTTGGGGGAGGTCTGCCTCTCTCTACACTGCCTTTCTAATTCAACGGTTAATTGATTGCCTAATTAACAGGCTTATTGACTCAGGCTGTTAAATTTAAAGGGGGTAGGCATGTCCACACAGGCTGCCGACTCTCAGCGGTTTACAACGTAGCATGAACCTGCCTAACCAAGCTTTAAATCTCTCATACATGTCATTAATTTAACTAAACTATCAACTGGCCTTTAAGAGATGTGGGTTTAACAAGGACGGTTTATTATAATGAGTAAGGTTTTTATTGATTTAGAGTACAACATGTGCATTATGTACTGTGAATCAGTAATTTAGGCATTGTTTATTATGAAAAAATTCATAACAGCTGACTGAAACAGGGAAAAAGCTTCCTCATCAATAATAATGATAATACATGATTAATATGATGCTAGAGATGCAGCACTGCATGCAAGAATACGAAATGCACAATAATAATGGATGGATTTCCCATAATGGTATTAATATTCTTCCTCTTCCAATTCTGTTATTTTAAAGATTATTTCTAGTATGTTGGACTTCATATAGTACTGGAGCTCCCAGCAGCCTTTATTACACCTATTCAGGAACCTTTTTGGGAACTCTACCACAGGAATCACGGTCCAAACAGGGTTAGTCTGACATAGCTCCCATCACTGCCAAGTTGCCTAATGTCGCTGACACAAACCTTGCGGCTGCTATGACTTGTGTGCACTGTCAGTAAAACTAATTTATCTTGTCAGACTCCAGACTAGTTTAACAAAAAAAAAAAAAAAAAAAAGAGTACAAAGAAAGTGAAGAGAAAGAAAAGTTCAAAAGCTCCAAAGCACAAATAAATAACCGTACACTCAGCAGTTCATGTACTTTGGGCTGGCTGAATCGGCATTGTTGTTTTCTCCTGTGTGGAAATGGATGTTTGAAACTCTGCCATTGTTGTTTTTAATCTGTTGTTGGACTAATTTGCCTCATTTCGCATCTTGCATGCATTAGAAATGCAAACACGGAGGTGCCAGAGGGACTTTTCATTTCTGAGTTTAGTTCTTTCTCTAGAACTTTTCTGGTTCAAGGGACTAACAGGTCAAAAAGGGGGTAGGAGAGTCAAGACGACTTTATGTCAGCCAGTGGAAACAAACATTTGCAGGGTATTTGGTTGCCCCTGGATGAACTGAGAAATTCACAGGTTGTAGCATCAGTGTGGCTGAGATAAATGTTGTCATCTCTTGTCTTTCGTAGTTAACGTGACGGTCACAGCTTGATTAGCCAACCAAACCTATATCTGGTTAGGTTTTGACCTGGCAGCAACCATATAACATGAAGTAAGAGGATATCAGACAGCATCTCTCAGGTGAGTCCTCAACCATCCCTTAGTTATGCTGCTATAGGCCCAGGCCTTCCCATAATGCACTTAGCTCGTCTCTCCATCGATTCCCCATTAATGCATGTTACTAACTTAGCTTCTTGGAGATTTTCTGCTTTATTGTCTCGCAGGTTCTCATGGATTGTGGCCTGCTGATGTGGTCCTGATGACGCCCACTACAAATACTGATAATTGATATTGCTATCATCATCATTATTATTGCTCCCTCTCTCCCGGTCTTGTGCTTGCTCATGGTGGAATTGTTGGATCTCTGTAAATAACATTATAAAGAGTACGGTCTAGACCTGCTCTGTATGAAAAGTGTCCTGAGATAACTTCAAAATCAAATTTTTGATTGTTTGTTTGTTGCTATTTTCTCCATTTTGCTTGATCTCTCTTAGTCTGTAGTTTCTCGTGTATCCTTTGTTTTTTTAGAGGACCTGGTTGATATTTTAAGGTCCCTTTTCTTTTTCTAAAATGTAAATAACACTGTCGCCCCGCTGTGCTGTTTAGATTCACAATGAGTTCTCAGTTGTGGACATCAGTACGAAGCGTCCTGCCTGCAGCACCTCATCAAACGTGCCTGATTCGTCGGCAGCCTGGCGGAACAGGAACTGGAGCAAGGAGAAAAGAGTCAGACGGAGGCGATAACAGCTCTGTCACCCTACGGCCCGCAGCGCTTTAACAGGAAGTTGCACCACGCCAGGCAGTGTCAATTTACTTTTACTGCCGAGCGGGAAATGAAATGGTCGGAGCTGAATTGAAAATCCAGGCCAACATCATCTTTAGGGTCAGTTTTTGTGAGTTTTATGTATCTAGGGAGAAATGACTGAGCAGCTCTTGTGTCTTGTGTGGAAAACCGCCGACCTCCACAATTTATCATTCAGACGCCTCACTTGACCGATCGGGAGCAGAGAAGCTTCTCCGAGAGCTGAAGAATCCAAAAGTGTCTCGTCATCCCAGTTTGGGTTGAAGATCAATCGCCATGAAACAGCACAATTAACAGTTGAGCCTTTGGAGATCTGCTCATTAAAAGAGGATTTAACGAGATCTCGACATTGCTGAGTCTCAGACTGAGAGACCTGAGGCCTGATGTCCACGTTGGTAACCATGCTGTTTTTTCTCATGTTGTATCATGTTTCTCTTGATACGTAGACAGAGAAAGTAAGTAACTTTAATCACCCAGATTACATTTGAAAAAAAGTGTAACTCTCAGATGTCTTACTCAAGGGTCAGTATGTTCATTTATTCAAGGCCATCCACAACGATTTATGACACCAAAATAGCAAAAGGTTACCATCACAGACAGTCCGGTAAATGTATTCCATCATTGTCCCTTAGTGTATAAGTGTTGTAGTACCTTCCTACCTCTAGATCCTCATTGAAAATAACTGAGGTTTCAGCTGTCATCAATGTAACAAAGTATGTTAGAGTTCCACATCTTTCTTGAACCAACAGAAATCATCTATCACTGTCATGGCGAAGGGCAAACCCTCAGTAAATCCACAGTGAACTCTGACATGTATGATAATGTAATCACATCCCTCCGTTACCCTGAAGAAGGTGCCAACCTCTGACCGCTCAGCACGGTAAATCTATCGTGCCGCAACGATGAAACACGAAGACCTCCGTGGCATCCGCACACAGAGTTAAACGCTGGTAAAAACGCAACACTCGCTGATCTTTCAATGCGAGAGTGCATCAACTGCAGAGGGCACGAGGTGCTGTAAATTTAATCAGAGAGGAGAGCAGGGGACCTTGAAGGCAGCACAGCAAGAGTGTCTGAATTATATTTCCAACAGAATAACTAATGGAGACCTCTGTCCTCAAGAGCTAGTGGTGAGATAACTGACCTTAAGCCCTTGACCCTGGTTTCACAATTGATTCAATCATCAAAGTATACAGCAATCAATAAGAAGGCACAAAAGATTAAAAAACAATATTTTTGTGTTGTTTTTCCCTCTCTGAAACCTTTTCCAAGCAGCTCACTTGCCCACAGTGTTTTAATTATTAAGACAAATCAGAGAGTGGAGAGAATAAAAGAGATAAAATATTTAAAACTCTGTGAGGAGTTCGTCCTCCGGGGGCCAGATGAGCTGCCGTGAAGTTCACCAATGCCGTGATGCTGTGGCTTCCTCTAATCATCCCCGTCAGTCAAAATGCAAAATGAGATTCGTCGGTCCACGTAACAATAATAATCCCAATGCCGTGTCAGTCAAAAAAGCAAGAACACGCTCTGAGAATCGCCAAAAGACTTGAAAGTGCTCACACCTGAATGGCAAAATGAGTTGTTAGGCAGCTCCGCAGAGCTTTTTAGCATCTTTTAGCTCCCAGTTTAGGTTTTACTTTGATTGAATTGTTCAGTTTCAGTGTTTCCAGCTGCCGATGACAGCTGTTTTTATCAAACAAGCTCTGATAAACCGACTATACACGACCTGCTCAGCAGCAAACAGACACGATTAGAGACTAGCTGGTGAACACAGTGGATCATTTAGCAGCTAAACCAGCCAGCTAAAAGGAGAGCGTATGCTGAAATACTGGACAAAAACATGACTCTTATGGGATGACAGTGTTACTTGGTTTCTGCTGGATGTGTAAAGAAAGTACAGAAGCCTGGAGAGACATATCAAAAGGAAAATCTAATTCCGGTGGTCCAAGTATGATGAAAAATGTTTCTCTAACTTTTAGCAGTGATTTCTCATTTGATGCTAACCTGCACTGCTAACCCTTTTCCTGATGGACAGTAGACAAATGTAGCTGCTGTTGGATGGATCACGTTAGCTGCTAAACTTATCCGGAAAGCTATAAATATAGATACAAAGTCAGATCAGCCCCTATAGTCTCAATGATGTTATCCAACATGTGACAGTATTTTTTACGATAGCTTCTTTGGACGAATTGCTAGCTAACTAAAGTAACACGGAGCCAGTGTCATGCCAGAACCGGAGCTCATAAGAGAGAAGAGACTGCAAAAATACTCATTTCTGTGCAATGTTGCTTTAAGTCTGAACCTCCAGACGACCCATTGATATGTGTAAGTCACTTAGTCATTGTTCATTTGAGCAGTCAACCCTACAGTTTAATTTGCTTTAAGAGGATTCTTCAACACTTCCTCTGCTCCAATTAAACAGAAGACAGCAGCAACAAGAGAAAGATATCGGGTAAGAGAAAAGAACAAAGAGAGGTGGCGAGTGAGGGGATATAAAACCAACAAGACAAAGAAATCAAACGTTCCCAGACTGGTGAGAAGTGGAGCAAATCCCAGCAGCCCATTAAAGTTTGAAAAGTGACATTACTGTGCTGATTAAGAATTGATCCTGAGTGAAGATTTCACATTGTTCATTACTGTGTGAACAGGACTGACAGCTAGAAACTTTCTGTCATCACCAAAGGCACAATGTTGGTTTAATTACAAAGAGTGGCTCAAAAACAAATTATTATTTCTTATGATGGAGGTTTCCTTGCTGCCAAGAGGAGTGACTCAGGATTAATAGATTTCAACAATCATCTTCTCGGTGGCGGTGCTTTCAAATGCCAACATTGTTTAAATGTCAGAATGCAGCTTCAGGTAGAAGAGAGAAAATCTAAACAGCTGCAGGTGAAATTAAAGTAATTATCTCTGACATTTTGATTTCAATTAATAAATAACTCATTATTTTCATCTGGTGTGTCTGACAGCTAAGATTTGTTAGAGGGAATGAAGAAGTCATGGATCGTATGAATTAAACAATCTTCAGCGTTAAACTGACAGATGTCACAGCACAGATCAACAATATCTGGAATGTGTGGAAGGTCCCAGAGGGGTCAGTACAGGGCCCTGAAGTATTCACCTGCCAACTGTAGCTGCTGTTAGCTTATGTTAGCTCAGTTTGTTAGCCGGGCTGCGAGCTCAGAGCACCGGGGAGAAGAGGTATTCAGGCCCAGCAGTCAGCAGCTTCTATGGACATAATGGCAGAGGAGAAGAGAGTGAAGAGGACGTTGACAGAGGAAGCTAAGAAGAGAAAAGGAGAGAGTGAGCGAGCAAGAAGCCGCCGGACAAGAGTAAATCTGGGACTGACTTTTAGTGGTTGGTGAGAGCTTGGTGAAATAAAAGGCTGAAAGACAGACGCCGAGCTGGGCTGACTGCTGTTGGACTAGTCAGTAATATTAGCTGGCTTCTATGTCTGCTGTTGGTGACCTTGTTGATGTTTGGCTGTTAGCAAAGTTGGCTAGTGTCCGTTGCCTTTGTTGGTTAGGTTACGGTTAGCCAATCAGAGGCAGAGTAGTGCAGAAACAGAATGATTGAATGAATCAGACGAGAAATTCACCCACATGAGAGCAGAAAGACACTAACGAGCTCCGAGCTGCAGAGTTACGAACTAGAAAGAACCAAAACCCAGAAACTGCAGATTCCCTCTTAGAAACACCTTTTTGGATGACTGAACACTATCTCCAGTTCAACACTGTTCACCTTTTCCACCAGGTGTAATCACTCCGCTGCAGCCAGCAACTCTGGCTCTTCAGTTTTAGGACTGAGGATGTGTGAGGCTGACAGTGCGAAGATTAGTGTCAGGCTGATGATTACAGATGGACCGACAAGCTGCTGCCTGGCACACCAGAGCCTCTTTTTATCTCCTCTGCCTCACACAAGCTGAAGGTGAAATCCATTCCAACAAAAATCACCTGTAAAAAATAAAAAAATGAGTCCGATGGTTTGAAAAATAAAGACTCTGCCTGCATGCTGATTCCAGGTGTTTAGTCGTATTCATTCAAACAGCTTCTTATCAAACACCTCTTGTCTCCGCTCATTCGTCTGAAGAACAAAGACTAAATCTTTCATGCTCAGTCTTCCAGATATTGATCGTAAACATGAGCTGAAAATAAATGCCGGGTTCAGTCGATGGATGATGAACCATGACAGCAAAGTGGGCCCAGACTGGATGATATCATCCCCCCCAAAAAAAACAATCTGATCCAACAGTGAAGGAGCATCAGGAACCAAAGTAAGTATGTAACTTTAATTGCTTTAACAGTTTTGTGACGCTAGTAGCTGCTAATATAGCCTGGAGCTGTTAGCCTGCAGCATCGACGAGGAGCTTTGAAACTCCACACCAACAGGTTTGTTCATAGTCTTCAGTAGATCTTAGATGAAGTCCCAACAGACACTTGATTTTTTTGATAGATTAGATATGATACAAGATGAATAAAGACGGGATTTTAAAGGTATGTTTGTCGACATGTAACTTCTCAAACTTCTAACAAAACACAAAACAGTTAGGCAGAACCAGCAAACACGTCTTCTTCTTTTACACGTCTTATTTCTGGGCTACCGTAACAAACATGGTGGACTCCGTGTAAGGGGACCTGCTCCATATAGATAGATAGATATAAAAGGCTAATTCTAAGGTAATAAAGGATAATGATTCATTTCTAAGATGATTATATATCACATAGTTATGCATGTTCTATCCCATTTCTGCCAATAGATCACCCTCAAAATTACACACTGAACTACCTACAGGCAGAATTGGAGCTTTTAAACTTCTTGTGTACCAAGAACACTTCAGGTCATGACAGTTCTCACAGGTACAAACAGTAATTCTAAAGTAACTCTGCTTAAAAAGTGAATATTTGTGTTTCTCTTTTCATACATTCACCAAAAACACCGCAAAGGTCCTCTGTCGGCTCGGCCATGTCGACTAAATCCTCGAAATGTGAGAAGTGCCATCCACTCGTACACAGATACTCAGCCACTCTTCTCTCTAATGCATTCTTTCTTTCTCTCTCTCCATTTAGCCGTGCATCACCATACACTGATTTATTCATCACTCCATTTTCTCACTTCCCTGTCACTCGCAGCACCACCTATTTTTGTCCTCGTCCCAGCGAGCACGAGCAGAAAGTGGCAGAGCAGAAAGACGCTTCGCTCTCTGTTCAGGAGACGTCACGCTCCAGCTGTTCGAAAGATTTAAGGTCTCGTCACTGAAAAACTTTGAGGTCTTAATCAGGAACTAAAATCTCCTCAAAGTCATCACAAATAATCACAATAAATAAGCCGCAATCAGTGGATTTGTCTGCAGAGAGAACACACAAACTCCACAACCCCCGAACCAGGAACCTTTTTGCTGTGAGGCGACGGTGTTAACTACTGTACCATCGTGCCGCTCGAGCTGTGTTCAACATCAGTAAAACAAAAGCTCATCACTGAAACTCAATAAGAATCAACAAAGATCAATTCCAGCCCCCCGTGACCCTGACAAAGGTAAGTGGTTGTGGATCCATCCTGGCCTTTCCTTCTTCACATGAATGTTTGCTGTCATAGTTGGAGTGAGTTGGAGTTGCTGTTCTCCGTGACAAACTTTGTAAATAAACTTCAGTCGGTGAATCTTCCCCTCAGCGACTAATAAAGTCAAACTTTGTGTTCAGGCGAGTGAACTCGTCTTCTTCAAGGACTCTTTGACGCTCTGATGCACAGCGGATTGACTAATTGGAGAGTCGAACTGAAGGTCTAAATCACAGCGAGTTACAGTGAGCGAGCAGGTCGGCGCTGAGTATCCGAAGGACGGCACTCTGTTGGCGTGAACACTGATCAGTGTGAGAGACAAATCTGTTCTTCTGCCTCGTGAAATCAACTCACAAATAACAAACCGACTGTCAGACTCTGAACTTCACAATAAAACCTCTGTCAAACACTTACATGAGTGTTCTCAGCTGCTCCGGCTCATTTCGCTTCAGCTCCGGGGTCAACAGACAAATGAGAATGATAAAGGTGGGGGGAAAAAAATAATGTGTTGATACACGCCCACACAGTCCTGAGCAGAGATCAGATCAGGTAATGTAAGAACACCTGCGTGGGCGGACTGTGTTTGTGTTCACACCACGAAATACTGAACATATCTGAGCACGTCGAAATGAAGTGTTTATGTAGCTAACAAGATGAGGAGAAAATGCATAAGGAGAGGGGAGGAAAGAGGGAAAAGGGTAGGAAGGACACAGGACTAAGGGAGTAAGGAGAGGAAAGAGAGAGCAAGATGGAAGCAAGGACTTAAGGTGAGAGGAAGGAGATTGCAAGAAGAGAGGATATAAAAGAAGGAAAGAGCAAGTGAAAGAGAGGAGAGAGGAGGGAACGAGAGAGGAAGAAGGACGCAAGTGAAGAGGAAAGAATGGAAGGAAGCAAGACAGGAGGAGAAAAGAAAAAGAAGGCAAGTAGTGGAGGAGAGAGGGAGGAAGGAAGCTAGGAGCCAGGGGAGGACGAAGACGAAGAGAACGACCGATGACGCGTTGAATGAAAAGTAATCTGATGTTTGAAGCATCCGTAATAAAAAGACTGAACGTTAAATAAACGTTTCCCGTCTCACCGTCTGATTCTGACTGTCTCACCTCCGGGCCAACTGTCAGACTGTGTGTGTGTGTGTGTGTGTGTGTGTGTGTGTGTGTGTGTGTGTGTGTGTGCAACGTGGATTTATCAAAGCAATAAAGCAGAGGCGGATGAAGTGAAATTAAATGAAGGAGGTGTGGAGCTACGACGTAAATGCCAGCGCTCGCCGCCAGCAGGAGGAATCGTTCAAACCAAAGATAAAAGATTCATCTGAGGGCGAAACAAACAGAAATATCAAACCTCGTAAAGAATTACATGTTAACGTATGTGTGAAGTGTTTACCTGGGCTCTTCTAAAAGCCCATGATGCACTGCTGCCTTTTTTACGGCGCATTAAACCGTCAACTATCACCAAACAAGAACATCAATAATGGATGTCTGGACGAGTTTCACGGTGCTGGCGGTGATGAGCTGGGTTCTACCTCCGAAAGGAAGCTTTTCCCTGCCAACGCTGCCAAGTGCTCGCTCATTGTGGGACTAAGTCAGTCTCCATAAGTCCCCATGTCCAAATGTCCAAATAAACATGTTTACAGCCTGCTTATAGAAATGGTTTAACCCAAGTGTTCATCAGCCAATGGGAACTTGTGACACCACATGATCACATGTACGTTTTCAACACATTGCCAAACTCAGACATCAATTTCGTTGCGTTAACGGCGTGTTGTCAACGTGTTGAAAGTCATGTATATTTGATCGGGCTGGCTTCTCATACATATCTTCCTTACAGGTCTGCTCTGAGGACATAAAAACATGTTTACTGTGGAGAGAGTGGATGGTGCAACAGGAACAAGGACGTCGTGAATAAAAAGACTTCCTGTCATTGACCCACCAGAGAACACAAAGATGCAACGCTTCTGCTCAGCAACTCATTAAGACCTCCGCCAGGAGGAGAATATACTGTGCTGTGTGTGTGTGTGTGTGTGTGTGTGTGTGTGTGTATGTTTGATAGGTATAAAAGAAAAATAATGATGTGTGCGTTTCATCCGCTCTCTTCCATAATGAGTCGATATATTTGAACTTATGAGACGCTCAGGCAGAGCCACTGGCCATATGGCCTCACCTATGTGAGTGTGAGTGTGTGTGTGTGTGTGTGTGTGTGTGTGTGTGTGTGTGTGTGGTTATAGGTTGTTGATAAGGAGATGAACATGTTATTTTATGGCTGAATGTTCCAAGCAAATCAGCTTTAAACTCAATAATAATGTCAGCTTTAATTAATTCCCCTGATAGGAAGTGAGAGAGAGGGAGGGAGGGATGGAAGGATGAGAGACAAAGTGGACTAAAAGGCTGAGAGGACAAGATGAGGGAGAACAATGAGCAGGACAATGTGGAGAGAAAGTATGAGCACAGTTTGACCATATATCTGACAATTCTGGCATTATTAGCTGGAAGATGTGCTGTCTGATGTCTTTGTTGTTTCAGAAATGTCCTCGTTATCCCAACGAGTAATATGAAGACATACCTTGGAGACCATGGTGCCTATGTTTTTGTTCTGGTGTTCATAAACTTTTGGTCATGAGAGGAAGGAAATGACAAGACGACAAGAACAGAAGAAGAAATGGAATAAAAAGTTGGTGGACAGAAACTAAAAAGAGGACAAAGGAGAGGACTGATGAGAAGAAAAAACTAAATGTACAAACAGAAGTAAAGAGAAGTGAAGCTGAACGCTGAGGGAGAAATGCAGTGTGATAACGAGCTGACATGTTGTACAATATTAAACCTGACCTCTTAATTAAACTGTCGGCCTTGTTTCACTTGATCTGCTTCGACTCGCTCCAGCAAGCGGAACAGAAAACATCGTCAAATGATGTCAAATGAACAGCATGCAGGGAACATAAATAAAACTGTACATCATGCGCAGTAAATATAACTGTATATTAAGTAGTGCATAAAACACACAGCGTTATGTAAAGTGGATTATACAACACAGGGAATAAAATTTGCCTTTTTATTCTTTAAGGTCATACAAAACATCCTCACCATCCTCAAAAGATCCTGATCTCCACAAATGTTCTTAATTTACAAAAATGTCCTCGTTATCCCAAAATGTGCCAACTCTACACAAACCCGTGTCCCAACTAATCTAAGCATCTTCTGCAAACTCTTCACAACTGTGTCCAAACTGTTTTAAGATATCGACTTTATAAATGAGCCTCACTACTCTCAATGTCCAAAACATTCTTGTTATCCCTAAATGACCTCACTTTTGACAAACCTGCTCACACCCAATCCCAAAGATTACACTTCAAGATTCCCAATTCTTCTATTACATCCGAACTTTCCACAAGTTTCTAAAAATGTCCTCACTTTCAAACGCAAACTTTTTCTTAAAACGTCCGGTCGTTCATGGTCTAAAATTTAAAATTATTACTCACAGGGCACACACACATACACAGTCAATGGCATCTGCCTTTGAAAGCAGCAGAGTTGAACTGTCCTTCACGCCAGAGACTGTAAAGTGAAAGTTAAGAGGTAAACACATCGTCAGCGTATAATGACACAATCCACCGTCTTCAGAGTAAGAGAGTCCATTATTTCTAGTTCAGTCTTTGTCTCTGTGTTCATTGTATACATGAATGGCCTTAATACAATAAGCAGCATCACTTCGATGTTTACTCTAAGAGTCGGCTGCTCTGTCTCATAATGTAGACAACATTCATACGTATGGTGTTTAAACTGCAGACATACACACAGTGTAAACAGACTGCTCTCTGTCAGCTTCCCTCTCTGAAAAAAGATCTGAATTCTGAATCGTCCATCGCGTTCTTATCCGACTTCTCAAACACTAATGTAGGTCAGTGGAGTATTTCTTTCGTGTTTTTTCAGAATAAAACAGACAGCAAAGAAAACATGCAGTAGCGAGCGGAGCCAAGTGTAAAACAAATGAGTAAAGGTTTGTTTTAGACGTGTCATGCATGACTCAAGGGAAGGCAATGTGGGTCAGTCCAACAACAACAACCGCTGGATGGATTACCACTGAAACATTCATGTTTAGAAACCCCCTGAAATTTCATCTAGCACCACCAGTGGGTTGATATTTTTCATTCTGGGACCTGTCAGTTTTAGCCTCAGTCTGTTAGCATGACATCATGTAATATCATACGTGGCTTCTTATGGGAGCTGCTCAGTGGGGCCAAAAAGGTTCGACTTCACATTAAACTACCAGAATCTGCACATGCAATTTCGCTACATTTACCTTCATACAGACCTAACTAGCTGCCTGGTACACACTTCCACCTGTGCATGGTGGCTACCTGCTGAACTGCGGTCAAATAAAAAGGGATTTAGTTCATGCTATAGGGCTTTTATTTTGAAATGGATGCACCATGGTGTGTTGTACAAGCCCAGGCACAAGTCCTAAAGTCTGTTTGTGGTCTGAATGGAGCAAAGAAAGACGATACAAGTGACCAGATGAGTTTGAAACAAAGCCCAGGTTTCACGTCCAATGAGGCGGCTTCTTCTAATCTTGATTTTCAGCTGGACTGACAAAAACTTACATGTTTGAGCTCCTCAGGGTGGAGGGCAGGGTGGGGATTGAAACCAACCACCACGTGTATGAGACAGAGGCTGCACAGTCTTGCTCATTATTTTATGGTAGTTAAATTTGCTCCATTCAGCATCTTTCTGATTTTCCTGTGACATTCCCAGCAGGACTCGTGTCTCCTCCCATGAAACCTTTACAGTCCCCAGAGGGTCCAAAAAACCAGAATGGAAATCAGTGACGAACACGCCTGACAGTCCGTGTGTGTGTGTGTGTGTGTGTGTGTGTGTGTGTGTGTGTGTGTGTGTGTGTGTGTTCGCTAACAGAAACAAGGACACGTGTCGTCGACAGCTGGAGGGCAGTAAAACAGAGAGAGAGGTGGGGGAGGATGATGGAGAGGGGGCGAGAGAGAGAGAGAGAGAGAGAGAGAGAGAGAGAGAGAGAGAGAGAGAGAGAGAGAGAGCAAAACAGCTGCTAACTGCTAACACTGCAGTGTCGTGCCAGAACCGGAGCTGGGCGAGCGGGCGATGTAACCGGGCTCAGCAGCCTCTGTGGACATGATGGGCCACCGGGGGCGCTGTTCTTCTAAAGAAAATGGTGGAAGGAGAGAAGGAAGGATATATTTTCTACCTCCTTTTATCCTTCTCCACTTCCTCCTGTCCTTCATTTCCTACTTTATCGTCTTCTTTCCTACCTCCCTGTTTCCTTCCTCATCTCCTCCTCCTTGCCTTACCTACTTATTACCTATCCTCTCCTTTCCCTTGCTTCATCCTTCCCTTTCCTACCTCATCATCTTCACTCCCTCCCTTCATTCCTTAACTCCTCCCTTCCTCTATCTTTCACACTTCCTCTTCCCTACTTCTCCTTTAACTACTACTACTTCTACTACTACTACTACTACACCTGCTCTCTCCCTTTCCTACCTCCTCCTTTCCTTCCTCCTCCTGTTGTTCCTTGTAACTCCTCTTACTTCCTCTACTCAACTCTCACATCCTTACATCCTCCTCACCTCCCCCACCTCCTGTGTCCTTTCCCTACATCCTTTTTCTCTTTCCTCATAATCTCATAAACTCATAATCCTTCCTTCCTCATCGCCTCCATTTCCTAACTCCTAATTCTCACTGTTCCTACATCCTCCTCTGCTTTCCTTCTTCCTTTCCTTCCTTACCTCTTCTCTTTCCCTACATCATCCTTCCCTCGCTCATCTCCTCCTCTCCCTCTACGTTTCCTTCCCTTCCCTCACTTCCTGACAGGACACAAACTAGGAAACATGACAGACACCTTCGTTTCCTTTAACGAACGCACGTGTGGCGCCGGTTTCAGGAGGCGGACCCTCATAATGATTGACAGGTGATGATGCAGGGGAACACTGTCCGCCTCAAGGTGAAAGGTTACGTGTTCAGCTGCCAGCAGCCGTTAGATCAACCTCCATCTGTGTGTGTGTGTGTGTGTGTGTGTGTACCATGTGACTTTAATTGCCCACATCTGTAGCCATGGTAACGTCATCAGACGTGTGCATGTATCTACACACACACTCTCAGCGGGGGGCCATTAAACGGCGATTTGCGGCGAGGCCTCAGCACAGCAGGACGGCCGCCGGCTTTGGTGATTATGTAACGTGTAAACGGACGCGCTCGTCGCTCTCAGGCGTCTATTGACGAGAACAAACCTGTGATGTCATCAGGCAGACGCCGTCTGATTGGTCACAATTTAGAGCCAAAGTCAGATTTGATCATCAGAAGAATGTGACGACTCGAATGAGACTAAAACCCTGTCTCCTCTGTCCTTTTCCCCATCGCTACTTCCTCCTTGACTACTTCCTCGTTCCCTTTTCCTACCTGTTCCTTTCCTTCCCTACTTGTTTTTGTCCTTTCCTATCTCATTTCCTTCCCCTTATGCTGTTACCTACCTTAATCCCTCCTTTATGTCCCTACTTCCTCCTTTATTCCCCTACTTCCTCCCTTACTTTCCTATCTCCTTATCATCCCTACATACTCCTCCCATTCCATACCTCCTTTCTCCCCTCCTTTCTCATCTCCTCCTTAACCCTAACTTGGCTTCCCCACTTCCCTTTTCATTTTCCCCACCCCCTCCTTTCCTAGCTCATTTCCTTCCCCTCAGGCTGTTGTTTACTTTCCCTTCCATACATCCTGTTACCTATCTACTCCCTCCCTCCTTCCCTCCTGACCATATCCTCCCAAATTCCTCTTTCCTTTTCCCAACCTCCCACTTTCCCCACCTTACCATCCTTCTTCCCTCCACTTCTTCCTTTTCCCACCTCCTCATTTCCTTCCCCTTGTGCTGCTCCCTACCTCCTCTTACTTCCCCTTCCCTGCCTCCTGTGACCTTACTCCCTCCCTCAGTGATTTGGTGGCAACAGAACGACTGACGCTACAGTTCACAGACGGCGAGCTGCGTCGCGGTTCATCAGATCGATCGTTGTTTCATCGTTCTTATAGAAATGTGTTTATTAAAATTCACCCATTTCATCGACCATGAACAGTCGAAGTGGACTTATTTCTGTCATCACTTAGTCAGCATGTTCAGCACACACACACACACAGCTGCAGGTTCGATCCCCACAAGTTTCCATCACCACACAAACACACATCCATCAGTGGAAAACAGCCAAAGTTCATCCCTAACCTCAGAAATCAACCACAGCTCACATCCCATCGCTTGTTCACGATCTCGCCGTATGAAAACGATGATTTAGTATCAGAATCAGCCACATCACTTATCTGAGCTGTGAGCAGATCATTCATGACGAGTCACTGGATATACTGTAACACACTCTGGGAGCAAAGAGCAGCATTCGAAGGGCGCAGATCTTAAAAACTTGGTCTGAGTGATAAATCATTAGAAACAGGTCACCAGCTGTCAGCTCGGAGGGAAACGTCACGCCTCGCTACACCTCTGATGTGATGTTTTTAAGATAAGATTGAATTCTTCAGCCTCCGTTTGATTCACACCAACATGCAGGACTTTATAGAAGTTTGACGCTCCACAGATAAACAGCACAGGTCGCACAGCACCGCTCCACAAACACATTAAGGGTCATAACTGTGTGCGTCGCAGAGCCGATCATCGTCCTGCTGAAGAGGACAGAACATTTCAGTTTAATGTTTAAACAGCGTTCTTATCCTTATCATGGAGAGAGTGTGTGTGTGTGTGTGTGTGTGTGTGTGTGTGTGTGTTGTTTCTCGCTCATTAAACAGCATATTAAGACTGCCCGTGAAAACCACGTATCTCCAAAATGTCAACATCTTTTAGTTCTGTGATGATTTCTGACATTAAATGGGGCGGCTGTGGCTCAGAGGTAGAGCGGGTCGTCCACTAATCAGATGATCGGCGGTTCGATCCCCTCCAGTCTGCATGTCGAAGTGTCCTTGGGCAAGATACTGAACCCCAAATTGCTCCCGAAGGCTGCGCCATTGGCACCTTGCATGGCAGCCAATGCCATCAGTGTGGAATGTGTGTGAATGGGTGAATGAGATATGTCCTGTAAAAGTGCTTTGAGTGGTCGGAAGACTAGAAAGGAGCTATATAAGTACAGTCCATTTACCATTAAAGCGACGATCCGACAACTTTCACAAAATACAGTAATATACCGTAAAATTCAAGAGTCCGTGAACGTTATCAGCTAAATGTACTTGTACTTCAAAAGTAACAGTTTGTAGTACTTTGATTTATAAAAGTATCACAAGACTGTTAAGACTTCGTTTAGTGGTTTTCAACATAGGAGTCGGGCCCTCCGAAGGGACACAATTTAAATCTGACGGGTCGAGAGATGATTAACGTTCTGATACAATCTTACATTTACTGTCAGCCGCCAAACACGAACCGTAAAAAGAAGAAGAAAAATATCAGAATTCAAATAAATCTACTGAAACTTTTTACAGAGAAACGCCGTTATTTTACAGATGATCCCTGAATTATTATCTAGTAACCACTTCCACGTCACATCTATCAGGGTTCAATATCTTGCCTGAGGACACTTGGACTGCACCATGGGGGAAGTGACCCTTCAATTACTCGACAACCCACCTGAGTCACAATGCACTGCATGCTTTTCCTGACATTGCCCTCACTCTTTCTACCTGCTTTAATTCAGATTTATATTGATGCATCGTCACGTGTCAGACTGTCAGTTTATAGTTTTTAATCCAGATTCTGATTTTATTTTACCTCCGTGTCCGTTAAACTTCTCTAAAAACATCAAAATATATATACAGCATTTGTAATATTAACTGGAGATACGTGTTTTTCATCCGACATGCACGTGTGAGGGGAAAACACGTGCACGCGCGTGCAGCGCTGCGCTGCCTATAGGTCTAATATGCGCGTGCAATACACGCACGCAGTCTGTGTGCGCGTGCACGGTGTGCATCCTATAGTGACTATGTACATGTGTGTGCTCGTTCTCGTGTCTGACACACTGACCCCTCTCTTTCTCTCTCCGCGCGCACGTGGCTCCGGTCCGGGTCGGTGTTAGCTCGGGGTTCGGGTCCCGGCAGCGCTCACAGGTCCCGGCTCGCTCCTCTCCATCCGGTGATGGCTGCGAGTTTAAATCCACATCCATGCGCGTCCGTCCCACCAGAACCTCCTCTCGGGACGCGGGTCCTCCGCTCACATCCACGCTGCTGTCACTTTGGATCAGCGGAACCCGCCGGTGGACTCGGCCATGTGTGAATAAAATCCGCTCCGCAGGAACCGACAATGTTTTAACGAAGGAAAGTGTCCTCAGATGGACACCAACTCCTCTTCTCCTCTTCTCCTCCGCTCTCTGCTCTCTCCGTGTCTCCGTCCTGTGCGCTCTGGACACGGACACGGGAGTGAAGCGCTTTACGCACCGGCGCGTAAAAGCCGAGTGGAGGATCAGGGGAGAGAGAGAGAGAGAGAGAGAGAGAGAGGGTGGAGTGGAGGCGAGCTTAGGGAGGAAGAGGTGGAGGGTTTTAGGCGAGAAGCTGGAGAAAAAAGGAGAGAGTAAGAGGTGGTTATTGGGAGAGAGAAGAATGGGAAGAAGGAGAGAAGCGAGGGAGAGGAAGAGAGAAAGGATGAGGAGGAAAGAAGGATGAGGAAAAGAGGGAATAAAGAGATGCAAAGTAGGATGAGTGTAAGGATGAGACAGGAAATGAGGGAGGATGATGAGAAAAAAGAGGAAGGGAAGGAGGGAAGATTGTTGGGAGGAAGAGGAGATGATGACGGGAGGAAGAAAGGAGGAGGAAAAGAGGGAAGATGGAGAGAATAAAGAAAAGCAAAGTAGAGAAAGAGAAAACAAGTGAGGATGATGTGGAGAAGAGGGAGAGAAGATTGTTGGGAGGAAGAGGAGATGCTGGAAGAAAAGTAGGAGACAGATGAGGAAGAGGGAAGCACGGAGCTAGTTTCTGAAGGTGGAAGAGGGAAGGTTTCCTTTAAAAAAGTCTTTTTTTTTTTTTTTTTTTTTTTTTTTTTTTTTTTTTTTTTTTTTTTTTTTTTTTTAACAAAGAAACTTACATTAGCTAACAGCAGCTACAGTTTGCAGCAGTTTAATTCACTGTCCGTCAAGAAACTAATAAAATAAAAATATGATCCAGTATGTATCCCGTAGATTGCACTTCATATAAAAAGTCTTTGCATGCGCACAGAAAATAAATTAGCCTCGTAATAAAAACACTATCACAGTAAGTCGTCTGCTTCAGCAGCTGGACAGTACACTGCACTTAATTCGACTCTGAATCATTTTTCAGCCTGACCGGAGGAATTGTTCAGTGCAGTCATGCATGAAGGTAATCTGTCCTCCTCCGTCACACAGAAAGCTGAGGATGGAGATCCTGAAACACAGAGTATCAAGTTAACTGACGAGCTGTCACTCATGTTTAATAAGTCTGCTTTAACTGCACAGAATACACCTTTAGTCCTGATTCTGCGAGCTCCCACCCTCTGAGACTGCTCCCACAGACTGTCTAAAACCTGGACGTAGTCTCCGTGACGTCCCCGCAGACCGTCTAAAACCTGGACGTAGTCTCCGTGACGTCCCCGCAGACCGTCTAAAACCTGGACGTAGTCTCCGTGACGTCCCCGCAGACCGTCTAAAACCTGGACGTAGTCTCCGTGACGTCCCCGCAGACCGTCTAAAACCTGGACGTAGTCTCCGTGACGTCCCCGCAGACCGTCTAAAACCTGGACGTAGCCTCCGTGACGTCCCCGCAGACCGTCTAAAACCTGGACGTAGCCTCCGTGACGTCCCCGCAGACCGTGACGTCCCCGCAGACCGTGACGTCCCCGCAGACCGTCTAAAACCTGGACGTAGTCTCTGTGACATCCGAACAGAATGAATAAAATATCAAATATATTACAGTGCAGTACAGTAAAACCAATAAAACCACCACACATGCATAATGTACACAGTGTAAGAAAACCCACTATGAAGCCACACTCATGTATATTAATGAGTCATATTAATGCTGCTCACAATCAAAGTGCCGTGAAGAACTCGAAGAATCTGGAGTCGACCAGCTGCTGTGGGTAACAGTTTACACTGACCAGTCATGTGTGATCGGTGTCGTCAGGCCTGGTTCATATCCGCTGTCATGAGAGCTTATGCAAGTGAGAATATGTTGCATGCCGTGATGAGGATATCGCATGTTAACTTTGCGTGTCAGAGCTCAGTTCAGCCATGCATGTGGTGTGTATGTGTTGGTATAGGTGTTATGTGTGTGTTTGTTGGTAGGTCACAAACTCAAAGTGAAAACAATGGTGCATTGTGGTCTTGGCATGCTGGAGTTGTGTGTGACTGTCTTGTCTGAAGAAATAGCTCAGAGGATGGAGTCAGCAGAGCGTTCAGGATCAACACTCGTATCATCACAGAGTGTCGGCGCAGAGACGGAAATCCATCTTTGAAGACATTTGTTGTTGGGTATGACTGAGTGCATGCTGTCTCCTGGGGAGTACACTGCTGTAATTATCGTTAGTTTTTAGTATCATGTCATCTGTCTTGTCATGATCGGATAATATTACGATAATTCTGATTCTGCACACCTGTTGGCAATAAAGTTACCACCGAATCCCTTTGACAGACAGCTGAAGGTAATTCAGCCAAATTCAACATCGATTAAACTTCCTTCAAGTCTGCAGGTCTGGGCTCAAGTAGGTTCATTTTTTACCTTTTGGCAGCTCTGGAACATGCACCAGATGCTACTGCCAAGGCTTATACAGCCAAGTCAGCAGTTACCTCAGCAAAGCAGAAGCTCAACCGCTGCCAGATCCCAAAAGTAAACGGCTTAAAAGTGTCTGATTGAAACAAACTAGGTATTAAAAGAAAAGGGAGGCCCAGTAATTGAGTTAAGAGTTGACAGAACTTGTTGCAGGAAACATAGCGGCTGAAAATTACAGTTTTCACGTTGGAAGTCAACACACTGAAAGAAAAGAAAGAGCTTCTTACTGAAGAAATCAATTATTGATCTACAAGACCTTCAAGAGAGTTCGGCTTCCATCAATCTCGGAATCCAATGAATCATCTAGGGATGATTAAACCTCTGGGACCAGTGACTAATGTTTTTTTGGGGTTCAGGTGTAATCATTGGATATCCGGGTCAAGGCGTCCTCTGCAGTCTGATTACCAACTTGAGATGAGACCACTAATCTCTATGAACAGCATGTGAATCCAGATGAGCCAATAAAAAAAACTATTTTGTCAAACTCAAGATAATTTCTTGAATATCTTTCTGTTATTAATGGCCCGCCGGTAAATCACACTTCCACCGCTCATACTACAAATCCCACAATGCACTGCAACAGCCGCTACACAGGTAAAACAAGATACTGTCATTGGTCAAGACCTGTGAGTTTGACAGCCCTGCTTTAGACGATAGTCGATGAGTCTTGTCCTTTTTGTTGCAATCAAAGCTCACTCAAATGTGATTGGTCAATGCTACACGGACTACAAGCAGAAACCAGAATGCTTCTGGTGTCCAAGTCTTTGTCCCTCGCCTACTGATTCTGCATTTATATCCTGTAGTCAATTATCTTTAGTCTTTAGTATCCTGTGATGACGATGTGACTCTGCACACCTGTTGGCAATGGAATGGTAAAACTACTGCATCCCTTAACAAACAACTAAAGGGACTTCAGCCAAATTCAACAATCGTTAAACTTCCTTCAAATCTGCAAGTCTGGACTGGATGAAGTAGCGCTCTGGAAAAATGTTACTGCTGTGACCAAGTGATACCAACCGCACAAGACCCAGAATAAACTGGAAACCAGTGACTGCTATACAAGAAATATACATTTTATTAACAATATGTTTGATAAAATACTCCAGAGGGAGTAAATGATAGAAAATACAAATCAAACCAACCATGAAATGGTTAAAAAGAAAACATAACAAGAGAAAAACTCCTGACTGGCGTCTACATTCAGAAATAACCATGTTCATTTTGTTTTTGAGGGACTAAAATCAATTTTAAAATATCTCAGCACTGCTTGAGCACACCTGCTTCTTGGCTGATGTATTCAAACAATCATTCAATCAATCAGTGCCTCACCAACGTGAGAAATCTACAAACAATTTATACAACAAATGATGAGCTAAAGAATTATTTTACGGTCCGATAGATTCAATATTAAAATCATGCTTTCAAACATTTAAAAATGGAGCCTACCAAATCAACCCCAAACAAAGGCTGGCCTCAGCTGCTCTCCCAGGTGTGTGTCAGTGCAGGAAGAAAGGCCCAGGTGAGCTTCCCCGCCCTTTTTTATAGACTCCACCCCATTTGCCTGCTCTCAGGGCTGGACTTCCTGTTACCCTCCCTTCAGCAGTTACTCACCCAGACGCTGCCAGATCCCAAAAGTAAACAGGCTAAAAGTGTCTGGTTGTTCAGTTTCTGTAAATGTGGCACTTTTAAGACTTAAATGACTGAAAAGCCGTGTCACAGTACTTCAGCTTGTAGAGCATGCACCCCATGTACAGTCCTTATCACAGCGGTCTGGGTTCAGTTCCAGTTGGTCGCCCTTTGCTGCTTGTCATCCAGCCTGTCTCTCTTTGACTGCTTCTATATACGTATATATAAAAAAAGTAATACTCTTGGAAAAAGTTCAAAGTTGACAGAACCAAATGGGTTTTCACTTCAGAATACAAAGTCAGCAAACTGAAAGAAAGAAAACTTCTTACTGAATGAAACAACTAACTGTTTCAGCTGTTTCAGTTTCTGGTGCAGCCAGCGGATATCCACAAAATGCATAATGGATATCCAAGTCTATGAGAGCGAGCCTGGACTTCAGGTTAATTTTTACTTTTGTCAGATGAAGTAGCACTCTGGAACTGGGATTTGTTGCTACCTGACGCTATTGCCAAGGCGTTTGCAGCCGAATCAGCAGTTACCCTGGCAAGGAATAACCTCACCCACTGCCAGAGCCCAAAGAAAACAATTTAAAACTCTCTGATTGAAGAAAAAGTGTGAAAATGAACAGAACACTGAACAAACTGAGTATTTAAGTATTTAAGCCTCAAAAAAGTCAGAAAAAAGGGACGCCCCATGTACAAAAGCTGAGTCCTTACCGCAGTCATACAACCTTTCTTGCTTCCTGTCTGTCTTTGGCTGGTCCTATCAAAAAAGAATCTATAAAAAAAGAATTGAAAAAGTTAAAAGTTGAAAAAACAAAATGGGTTTTCACCAAGTCAGCAATCTGAAGGAAAGAAAGAAAACAATTATTGATCTACAAGACCTTCAAGGAAGAGTTGGACTTTGATTAATCTATCAATCTTGGAACCAATCATTTGTCGTCTGATAATGATTTAACCTCTGGGGCCAACGGCCGATTTTCCTGGGCTTCTGGTGTAGCCAGCGGATTTCCAGAAAACTTATAGTGTATATCCGGGCCAAGACATCCTCAGTTAGACTGATCGGTCATGATTGGTCAACACTACCCAAACTACAAGCAGAAACAGGACCTCTGTTTATAGAGATTAGAGGAAGACATTCTGAGATGCATCTACAACCATCCACGGAAATCCATAATACCTTAAAAAGAAAACCTTTTGGAATAACTGAAGAACCTTCTACCAATATACCACCCATGTTGTGCAAAGAAAAGTCTAAAAAGAGCATAACTGTTGACGAGATGCTCAGGACTAAACAATGGCTATATAAGAATAAAGGTCTGAATGGAAAAAGGCAGCTTCTTGATGTTTTTGGACAACAGTGGACAGGGAAATAAGATATATCAGGCTCTACAATATTTGTGTATACTTGCACATTAATTGTTGGTTTGTTTTCCATCTGTAAAACCTTTGTTTTACTTCCTGACTTTCCTCATTTATTCCACTCCACAGAATCATCCATCTACATCAAGGAAGACAGAAGTAATCTCAGCCTTTCCTCGTCTTCATACATCCAACATGGCGGTGCAGGACTATCGCATAGGTTTCACTCTAATAGATTATTCAACAGCTCGTGAGTTGACCTCATTAAAAGACTTATTAGGAGCGCTCTGTGTTGTTTGTCAGATGAGCGGAGCCATTGTGTTTAATTAATCATTGTACCGTGCAACACATGCACACACACAAGCACAGGTTAGCTCTATTATCCGTGACAATCAAAGCCTTTTTGTCCTGTGTGTCCAACCTTTACCCAATGTTGTACGAATAACACGCAGAATTGTGTTAATTTGCGTGCTGTCACAATGCATTTTTTTGTTCTTCACATGTCATTTCACGCCAGTTTCTCCTGACTCATTGGCGGGATTACACACGAATGTGTCATCGAGAAAAAATGTCTAGAGAGGCAGTTTAAAGAGCGAGAAAGTCTGCGTATGGTAGAGGTTTGGGGTGGATGACCACTGTTCACCTCTGTGAAACCAAAAGTCAACAGTGACTTACAGTGACATGATGTGTGTAACTTACGTTACCTACCTGTCACAGGTGTCTAGTTTCAGGACGGGATGTCACAGAGACTACGTCCAAGTTTTAGACTAAGACTCTGTGTTTAGGCCTAAATCACACTTTCGGGAAACTTTTGCTTCGACTTTGGTGCTTTGCAGCTCTAAACATCTCTAGATATCAAAGTTTAAACTGGTAAAAATCTGATGAAAGTGTTATATTTTGTTGCAACTGGACAGCAGCCTTTGTAAATCTTGGACGTATGTGTCACTTTCAGTTTCATTTTTCACTTTCAGAACATGTTGATACATTTTTAAAAACACAAACACAACTACTGTTCTTGATGTTGCAGGAAGTTGCAGGACTTGGATCCTTTTGGCTGCCGAATTTCCCGTCAGATGATGGATTACACTTGTCAGGACCACCAGCAGAGTGTGAATAGGCTTAAGGCTTCATCTACCCAACTCACACACACTCTCACACACACCCTGTCTTATATAATATAGGTCATACACGGTTTTACTTTCCATCAAACTGAGAGTTTTTGGGATGTTTTAATATCCATCAGTCAGTCCGAGGGAATTTCATTTCCCACGGTTGTCATAAAACTCTGCCTTGCAAACACAGACACTAACACCCTCTTACTCTCCGGTAGCGCTGTTGAAAACTCTGTAATATGTCCGTGGTCTATATTTGTCACCGCGGCAGCACAGTCGATTCTTTTCCTCGTCAGAGTTTGAAGCTTCGCTGTAATGAGCCTGCCAGTCACAGAGTCTGGGATTAAAACACAGAAAAGATGCAGCACAGATGATGATGACAGCTGCCGGAGAGAGCAAAGACGAATAAAAGAGGAAAATACTTCTTTTCAAAAGATACAATATGCAACATTTTCAGCCTGCAGGGCGTGAGATGTATTGTGAGTCGAGTCCTTCCTCCCACGCAGCTGAAAAAGAGAGAGAAAGAGAAAGTGAAGCGCATCCCGTCTATCCAAACAGTAACTTTAATGTCATTCCTTACACTTCTGACCTTCAGTACAGTTTCACATGAATATTTATATTTTCTACTGAGCTTGTCAGGCTCAACTTGATATCGGTAGACTTGAATCAACTTCCACCGAAGCTGCAGTTTGGACCCATGTCCTAGGACTTGCTGGAATATGCTGTTGGGCAGAGGGAGGTTTGGAATGACCTAAACCTGCTGCAACTGCGACCCGACCCTGGATAAGTGAAAGAAAATGGAAGATACCTTAAGGTACCGAACACCCAGAGCAGCGAACATTCCAATTGGTCCAGTAAAGTGCCGCAGGTACCAATTGCGCTCAAGGTGCTGCTACATGGCTGCCCATCACTCCACCATCTTTCCACATTTGCATGTCTATAAACCTGTTTTGTGTGTGGTTGTATTTCGGCCACTGTGGAAATACAAGGAAGCTCCCAGCAGCCCCTTGGAGTTACACTGATGCATAGAGTTGGCGGTTTGCAGGCTGGGTCAGGTTCAGGTTTTTGAATAATACATGAATAAGACTGCACCACCTGCTCGAGATAGGCTGTCTTTAGGCGTTGAGTCTTAACACTCTTGACCCCATAGCATCTGGAGCTCCCGTCCCAGGCGGAGGCTATTTTCTTGGGGGACGGTTCACTGAAGAGTCGACACGGAGGACTGATGACAAATCAGTTTACAACAGTACAAATCTGCTGAAAATAAACACATTTTGGTATCCTTACTCGAAAAATACCCAGAATCAGAACAGTCACGTTGACGGCAGCAGCTCTATGCAGCAACAACGACAAATTGTGTGAAAACAGCAAACATACAGCTCTCTCTGTTTAGCTTTATGGAAATGAATCTGCTTGACAAACATCATTTTAATGGAAAATCTACTGCTGACAAGCATAATGTTTTATACTATTAAACTCTCAGAGTCTCTTGCTAAAAACATGCCACACATTTAGAGAGCGTTCACGCTCAGAAAAACATCTCCTGGATGGATGAAATTTGTTTGTGGAACAGCATCCGTCTTATCAGTCTTGGAAATATGTGTTGCAATTGAACTCGGGGAAAATGTCAGTTTTTCTATTAAGGCAGCTCCGTGGAGAAAATATCACAACATGTAAACAACATTCATTGATAACGCTTGTCAGGGGAGGAAGCATGGACATATGGCCATAAAGTAACAACTGACAAACACAGGAAATATAATGATGGAAAAGATGTTCAAATACAAGATACAAAAAATACTTCTTACAGCAGATATGAGAGACAAATGTTTAGTGCTGCAACTAATTATTACTGAAGTTTGCAATTATTTCAAGATCAATTGACTGTTTTTGAAAAGATCGTCAAATTTATGTGTAAAAGTCACCGCGACCCGATGTTAGCATGCTAAACTAATATAGCAACCATGGTAAACATCAGCATGTTAGCAGTGTTATGTAAGTATGTTAATATTAGCATCTGCTCCTAAGGACGGGTTTGAGAGCTAAGACTCAAAATATTAGAGTTTGGGTGGAGAATAACTGTAAAATTTATGTAATAACACCGCTGAACTAAGTGAATCTGTATCTGTGAGTGATGCCAAACAACTACTCTGGCAACTTTTCTTTAACAGGAGGATTTAAAAACGGTAATCTGTGTAAACTGACAGACATCCCACTCGTCCTCGGTTGCTGTCGTTTGCTTTCAAAGCTCCGCTGTAGCCGTTAGGCTGTGAGGGAAATGTTCCCTTTTGAAATCAGTGAAAGCTCAATAGCTGCCTGTCTTGTGTTGGTGCTCAATCGCATCTGATACAAGACTTTAAGCTCACTGCGTATTTGTGAGAGATTGGAAGCTTTTCTTCCGCGGCAGCTTCAATGAAACTCCGCTGCTGTCGACACATCACAAACGTTGAAGGATTAGCTCGGAGCTCGGTGAGGCGTCCCTCCACCACAAAGCTCCCCGTGGTGTGTTCCGTTCAGTGACAGTAAATCACTGTCCTAATGATGGTAGTGGCAAGTAGAGCTGCCTTCCAAGCAGCTTTGTCAGTCAATATTACACTTAACAATACTACTGTTTTCTCATGTTTTACTACAAAATCTAAAGTTCGGTTTCATTTCACAGTGTCTCGAAGTGTTTTATAGGCCAGTTTATGGGGACATGCTGCATTGTCTTCACAAGGTTAAACCTTTTATTTAGGATAAATACGTTGATTTTAGGGTTAACCCCTCTGGGGTCCAACAATGGCCATATCAACAGTTAAGTGTCTTGGAAAATACTCATTGACTTTCAACTCTCTGTGATTTACAGCCTTTCCTGATGGAGAGGTAGCTTTAGCCTAACCGCTATTTACCTGCTGGTAAGTGAAATCTGCCGTTAGCAGGCAACAGAACCGGACTCCGGAACAGGTTAACAAGATAACGTTACACTACCGAGGTGATTTACTTTGCAGATGGAAAGATGGCTAAGTAGCAAACCACTAACTGTCGTTAGCTCAGTCACCTAACTGAACTGACTCAGCCCCGGGATGCCAGGAGCCAAACCCGGCAAGAAAACCACCTCTGTAGACTGCTGTATTTCCTATCCGACCATTTTAACAGGAAACACACAAACTGCATGTTAAGTTGTGGGTAATTTGCTAACAAACAGTTAGCTAAATTATTTCTTTCTTTGTTTTGGCAATGTTTTGTTCAAAGTTGTGTTTTATGAGCTGGTGTTGTGTTTTGACCCTCAGGGCCTCCACGTATTCAGTACTCAGTAGACTCAAACATCAGTTTAAATGCATTAGCAGAGCCTCCGTCCTCCCAATGAGCATCTGCAGGACATCTGCAGGATGCCATCAAACCTTTTAAAGCTCCATCACATTGACTTTAAGACTCGTTTTTTATTTAATGACAGCTGCTAATTTTGCTGCCAACAACATTATTGCCTTCCAGCAGCACTGCAATGAGAGTGTGAATCTCTTTTCTCAGTCTGGAGGGATAAGCTTCGTGTTTTTTTGGCTGCCGGCCAGACGACCAGAGAGTCAGAGGTTCCCAAATTTCCAATTTCGAGGTCCCTTGTGCCTTGAAAAAAAGAAAAAGAAATGGAAACTTGTTGACAAACTTTCAAACTGGATGTTGCAGCACAGCAGCAGCATGATTTATTTCCTATCTCATTTAAAAAGCAAATTTTAACCCAAAGATTTATCCAGAACTGTTTTGGCTTTTGGACACATTTTCTGCACTCTTTATGGCGACTATGTGCTATTTCCAAGATAGTTTATGGTCCATTATTACACTGAAAAACAAGATTTTAAAAAGGTTATATTCACACAAGACTCAAAACATTTACATAACAACAAACAACTATGTGCTATGCAAAGATACAGCATAGTCATGGTGTCCTGAGCAGAGAATGACACATCTGAATGAGTCAAGTTACATTCAATTAGATCAAACCAGATTTGGTGGTTGCTGGAACAGTTGAAGGACTAACAAAGATGGTTTTTAAAATCTTACGATCTTACTCACTGCATGTCGCATTTAAAAAGAAATTCTCTTCCTGGTGAATGTTTTCTATCTTTCTTGTCTCTAAGTGGGAAGGTAGAGGAATGCAGTATGTGTGCGTCATGCCTGACATACGTAGGTGAGTGAATATTGAAGGTTGTGCAGGATTGCAGTTGATAATAATCACAGAGGACAGCGGGGAGGAGATGTGTTAGTAATGTAGATGTGAAGGAATGCTGAATGCTGCAAAGGATTGGGTGGAGGTAAACCACATTACGTTATTAAAAAATAAACCCATCAAAGTATGTTTTTAATTTTGAAGCTCCAGTAATGAATGAAACACAAAACCAAATCACTTTTGAGCTCGTTAAAACCTGGCAGTCGCCTGACAGTTGCCTGTCATGCATTAAATATAGACAGAGTGGAATAATTTGATCAGATCGGCTATTTTTAAATCAAGATTGGACTCACTTGACAGGTGCTTTCTTTTATTCTTCCTACAGTCAATAATTCCTCAGAATCAGGTTTATTAATATGTAGGTTTTCACATACAGGGAGTTGTCTTGGTGCTGCTATAAACACACAGTGAGAAAATATTGAGAAAGATAAAGAAAGTTCACGGTGTGAAGAATATTCGCAGTGTGCCAGTGGGGTCTTATTGATGAGACCAGCATTTGTGGTGGCTTGTGTCTGGAGGTTAGAGAGGTCATCCACAATCTTACCTGCACACTTCAGGGGGCTTGAGGCATACAGGTCCTGAAAGGATGGAAGATTGCAGCCAATCACCTTATTGTTGGAGTGAATGATACGCTGCAATCTGCCCATGTCCCCTGCAGCTGCAGCCTATGGCGATGGAGGAGGTGATGATGGACTGATGGCAGTGTAGAAGTGCACCATCATTGTTCCTGGCAGGTTGAACCTCTGATTTCTAGGAAAAGGAAATTCCAAACACCAGATTGCCTTCTTGCTCTGCTTCCCCGAATGTCAACTGAGTGCACAACTAGCTAACGTTAGCTTAGAAATGAGTCCACTAACACCAACAAACAACGGGCACCCACAACAAGACAGAGTCAAACATCACGTCTAAAGTTACGTTGCTGCAAAGCATGTGAAATATATTATGATACTGTGGTTTTTGGTTGGGTAACCAACCAGCTACATATTGTCTTGGGTGGTTAACATTGGCTAATCCGTGAGTTTTGCAATAAATAAGGTTGTTTAATTTAATTTAAAGTTTAGGTCAGGTTTAGTTATCATGAATTTTGTGTTTCTGTGAGTTAGCTAACTTGGTCTTCCTATTGGCTGAGTAGTCTGACAGCATTCAAGGAAAACTTTGAGATTACAGCAAATAAACTCTTATATTAGATGCGAAGATCAACATCACTCTCATTTACCATCCAATTAATTACCAAATTTAGCTTTGTGTAAACACTGGAAACATCTAGCCTGGAGCTTTGCATTGTGTTTGCATGTAAAAAAAAGTCCAGATTATTACTTGACTCGGACCAGTAACTTCCTGGAACCTGGAAACAGGAAACTGGTCCTGGCCAATAAATAGTCTTAGAAAAGGTTTTTGTATGAATTAAACAAAGTTTGTTCACATGCCGAAGTTAGCGTGTCTCATCTGTATGTAGAGCTCAATGCTGACATAGATTGCCTTCTAAAACTTCCACCATATAGTCGATAAACCCTTTTGATTTAGGAATTCCCTCGTGATCCATTAGCAAAGCAGCTTCTATATTTTCCATACATCCAATAGTTTGTTTCCTGTTGTTTAATGGCTTTAACAGCCTCAGTTGCTCAGATGTTAATGAGGATCATCTTTTCTTCTGGTTTTCTTTGAGTTAATCTTCACCACTCCCTGAAATGGAGGAAAGAAGCTCATGAGAACATTTCTTCAACAAACACATCTTTAGCTCGATTTACAGAGCGTCTTTTTCTCTAGCAGTGTTGAATCTTTTGCGAGTTTCCATCAGATCGCAGCAGGTCTGTGAACATCGTCATCAGCAGCAGCAGTGGGGAGTCGAGTTTGGCTGTGAAATGTTAACTCTGACCTGCTGAGAAATGAGAGTGAGGAGGAATGAAAGGAGTCTGAAGAATTAAGAACACTTTGAAATGGAAACCTTGTTTTATTTTTCATGACACTACAAGGTTATAATGTTTGTGTGTCTCTGTCCTCTGTTACAATGTTACAGGACGCAACAGTCATTGCAAACATGTAAGATGTGGAAACAACAATAGCAACAGTAAAACAATGGTATTTATAATGTACGGTATTATACTGTTTTTTCTAATTAAAGGACCTCTATTTACAGAATATGTCTGTCTGTTCATAGTTTTCTTCTTGTCAGCCACAATTTTCCAGTATTATTCACTACAGGACCAAATGTGTATTAATCCACCACTGAAAATTGATTTCTAGCAATATCATATATGTTAAGAGCATAATATGTAATATTTCCACATTAAAATGTCCAAAAAAGACACCTATGTTAAATTTTGAGTTGTGTACATATATTATGCAGAAATCCATATTTTTGTTTAAGGTGTGTTTCATTCACTCGCCTGTTGCTCTGACTTTGGGGGTAAAATGGAATCACGAGTCACGTCATACAGATTTTCATCATCAGCTACCTCACAGCATCATCTCAGCAGAAAGTCTACAGTGTATGTTTAAAATCAAGTCAGTTTTATCCAAATATTCCTCCCAAAAACATCCTCCAGCTCCTCCTGGATGAATCACAAAGCATTCCTACCAGTTCCTGGAAAACTTCCAATGATCGGATGACCTTGCCTTAAAGGGCTGTACAACAATACAGGACACCCTCTATCCTTTAGATTCAGATAAGAAAAGCTGCTTGGCAGCTTACAGCTCCTCCTAATTGAGAATCTGTGGGCAGCTAAATGTGAGTTTGTGAGTTAGAAGTCAGCTCCATGAAGTGCCTTGCATCAAAATAAGGAATGGATCAAATATGAACTTCTACAACCTCCACAGAAGGTCGAATGTGATCCATTTTGTTCTGCTTAGACAGCGTGGCTCGTCACAGCAGACTGTAGCAGAGTACTAATGACACTGCAGCACCTGGTACTGAGCGGTGTCCTGCTCCGTCCCTCATCCACACCTCGACGTTCAGTTACAAGACGCAGAAAGAAAATACAGAAAGTCTGTTTTCTTTCTGTCTCATTTCTGTGCGTCAAACTTTATTTAAGTTTGCATTAATCACAGTGACAGCATCAAACAGCTGCAATAAAAGCAACATTATGAGACAGTAAATGAAGATGACAAACACCAACTGTCAGATTAACGAACTCCCATTAAAAGATTCATCAAGAAACAAGCAAAAAGTGTGACATCTCCTGGGTGGGCGGGAACAGTTTCTAAATGTTTGACTTCAATTACCTGCTCACTGGAGAAAATAAACACGTTTTCTTGCATCCAGCCTTCAAATGAAGAGTCTCCTAATTATTCTGTCAATTACGACTAAAAACAAATCTCCCTTTGAAAAGTAACCATTGATGTGACTATTAATCATTCTGTAACTGAACACATGTACGCAGTTTTAGTGACAGTTTTAATGAAACATAATCATCTTCATCCTTGACGCTCAGCAGGAGAAACCAATCATTCCTCAGACACAGAAACTAATCAAACATCCGTCTGGTTAGACTAAGGTTTAAATAGATTTACATACATCAGGAAGATCTCTGCTGATAGCTTCAGTTTTCCGTAGGACAATCGGAGGATGATGAGAAAACAATTAATTAGTCATGTTGTTTACAAGTCTGATTATCACAGCGTCTTCCTTTCTTCTGATATAAAGGCGTCTTTCAAGAGTTACAAGAACAGTCCTCGTCAGCATCCTAACGCTGAAGCAGCCAAATGAAGTTAATCCAAATATTCATGTTATTTTTTTAATTCTGTGATATGTTACCATGAAAAAAAAAAAACATTCTTTTAAGGTGGAATTGGCTGTTTTACTATGGAAATTGTGCTAACTGGAGTGGCAGTACCTCCATCCATGGGGACTTAATCTCACGATTAAAGAACATCCACATCGAAAAACTGTTTAACTTACTTTCAATAAATAACAATTTTAACATATTAATAAATATGATTAAAATATGTTTAGGAAGAAATAAATAACGCCTTCTTTGCACAGATTTCATGAATCTAACCTCTTTTTACAGCTCATGTGTCACTAAGATGTGACCTATAACAGTCATAATAATGTCGTGTACCAGTGTCTAACATAAAAGTCAAAGAATTATACGAGAAAGTTGGTGGACTTTTATGTTAAAGTACATCTATTCTTTCAATGCTAATACTAATGTTAGATCCAGGATGAATGCATGAAATTGTACATTAGGAGAGAATTAAAGTTTCATCTCCTCCACTGTTCTCTGCGTTAAAGCAGAGCATGATGGGAGATTCTGCAGCTCATATCCGTGTTAGACTGACTGTGAGAAATATAACATCTCTTATATTTGTAATCGTACTCTCCCGGTGTCGCTCTCATCTAATAATTAGAATAATTCACCTCGTTCTATTACTCTGCTGTCCGTCACCCTCTCCTCTCTCTGAGCTGCGTTGTTTTTCTGATTTCCGTCATTTCGCCTTCAATTTTTTGTAATTTTTTTCCACCTCCTCCATCACATTACGGTGCTCCCTCTTCTCATGCTTCCCATTATTCCCCTCCATTCCCTCCATCATTATGTTAATGTTAACTCCGCTTTTATCCGTCCATCACTCCCTTTAGATTTGTTTGCCAGTGAAATGCACCACTGATGTATAGAAATTACACATATCCCCGCCCCATCACCGGGCTGTTAGAACGTGTTCGTGTCACGTTTGTGGAATTAGCAGCATTTGGAAGTGGAAACCTTCCCTGGGAAAAAGTGACACTGAGTCACAGCTGAAGCGTCGCTTAAAACCAGGAGGGTTACAAAGCTGAAATCCTCAGTGTGTGTGAGAGAGAGAGAATATATGTAATTCCTACCATCCTCCCATCGCCAGTTTTTCTTCTTTCTGTAAGCAGCAGCGACGGAGGAAACCAACTATTTTTGCTTGGATTATTGTCAAAGGGTGGAAGTAATGAAGTATATTTGCACTCCACCATCCCCCACCCACAGTGCCACAGCCGTGAGAAGATCTCGGCTTAATTAACAGACCAATTGTTCCAAACGTGTTCTTTATTGTTGACTAATCACTTTTATCTCCGTGACGTCTAAAACCTGGACGTTATCTGTGAGGTATATCGTCTGTGACTTCCTGAACAAAACACACGTCAAGCTATCAAAGAACGCAGAGCTGCTATAAACTTGTGCAGCAGTTTGTCGAGTGAACATCTGGGGCTCAACTCGGCTCACAAACCGTTAAATTCTTCACAGCATGTAAAGACGCAGATTAATGCATGCATATGTGCATGTGAGAGTGCAGGTTTTCTTTCCCCTCCTGCACAAATACAACCATATGCCAGAAGATTGTGCAGGCTTTCACCTGATCTGCTTCCTAAGTACATCCCGCATGTTTGTCAGCTCATGCTTCAGCGAGTCAGCTGCTTTACTAAGAGCGTCTGTAGATGAATGATTGCATGGATGGATGATTCTGCAGCTCAGGGCCTCGCCGTCAGAAGATTTAGTAAGCGTGTAGCGCTCAGTGCTTTGTGTTCATCAGTCTGAGGGCGGCATGATGGAAATAAGTGATATATTTCTGACTGGCTGTAGCTGATGAGGTGCCGTTCAAGCGAAGCACCCTGGCATCTTTCCGCCCATGCAGTTTATATTATTTCTCTTTTATAGACGACAGCCGGGTCACAAATTTCTCAGAGGGGTCGCGCAGACTTCTCGCAGATGCTGCTGATGATGCAAAATGTGATGGGAGTTGTCACCACGCTGAAGGGACGTTAGCGCTCCTGATAAAAGAGATTCAGCCTTTCTTCTTGTCGCTGTGATTGAGTGTATCAGCTGGACATGTAAATGCTAATGTATGTACGGCTGTATGTTGAGATGAGCTGAAGAAAAGCAGCTTAGCGAAGATTCAGTGTTGGGTGATGATTTGCTCAGTTTGGAGGCGTGTTGTCAGACAGATGATTTAAGATGGTTTTCACAGGAAAACGCAGGCGGGATTAAAGACGATAAACAATGATAAAAATGTGTATCATTTCAGTAATCTGGGAGATTTACTCTTTTAGTAAGGGTTTAATCCACAAACAAGGAAACGTACGAGTCCTGCTGTGTCTCGAGTCTCGTCGTTCCATACTTACACTTGTTATTTTGAGTCCACAAGTGCGTTCTCGCTGTCAGTTATATCCAAATGCGTTGAGGAAACTTTAACTTTTTTCTTCACCAGCCTCGCCTGAGTGTTTTTATTAAGCCTTTAAAATCTGTCCCCAGATTTAGGACTTAAGCGACAGGCTTTTACAATCGCTACACCAACGTTAATTTAATTCCCTTCCTTCTGCCACAGATTTTCAAGCGTCAACTTAAAGCGTACTTTTACACGTCGACTCTTTAACCGCGCTACACCAAACAGCTCCTGAACTTCTCTCGAGTCATTTGATGTCTGAGTTTTATTCCCTTTTTTTTTTCCTTCTTCACCTTTTCATGTGTTCTGTTTCTCTCTACACGCACTTCAAATCAACTTCAGCATATAAATAAATAAATCTTGTCTTAACCTTAAAGGTACGTGGAAGTGTGTCGTGCTGTGTTCAAGGGACATTCTTGAATTTAAGATGTTACTCACCTGGAAATACCCAGGTTCACTCCCAACAGTAAAATATTTCAGGTGGCGACAAAGTCTTGCCGGGTCCAAGGTGCTAATCAGGACATTCATGTCAGTGTTTAACGGATTGTTCGGAGGTCATACAGTATACATACATGTAGATGTTCTAAGAAGTGTAAGTAGAACATCAATGCCTGTCTAAAGTTTGCTTTAAAAACAAGTGAATGAGCCAGAAGCCAAAAGTTCTGTTCAGACAAGCCCAAAGTGAAACTTTTTGACTTAAATAAGTCATCATGTTTAAAAAAACACAAGCTGCATTCAAACAAAAGAACTTCTTTCAACCATGAAACATGTTGGCAGCATCACGGTTTACTGCCTCAGGGCCTGGATGGCTTCCCATCACTACAAACACAAACATGAATTTTACTAACTGCCCAAACTGACATTTAAGTAAACCACTGTTTGGCTTATTGTTGACTCAGCCGTGGTGGATCAGTGGAAGTCCAGACTTTAATTTATTTTAATCCAGTAAATGTGCTTCTTACAGCGACCTGAACTCAGCATCTCTCATTTGATATCCTGTTGGACCGATGGACAAAAGTTCTTCCTGGGTTACATCAGTAACTGAAAGTAAAGCAAACAACAATGGATTATATGAGATGTTTGTGTTTTGACATGAGTAATTGGGTTCTTCTTATCTCTGTCTGGGACTCGGATAAAGATCTGAACAGTTTAGATTCAATCATGCAGAAACAAATGTTTAGTGCAGTATAATATTCTTGGTTGTGGGTGGGCTTTGATTTCAGGGAGTGTTGAACCTGTAGCGCAGTGACATATGACTAAATGTAAATGATAGTACAACTACCATGTCCCCTGCAGACTTTCTAAAACCTGGACGTAGTCTCTGTGACGTCCAGTTAAACTCTCAGTAGAGTTGTGCACTAGAAAATTTCACGAAATACAAGCTAAGCTATGCTAACCAGCTCGCTACAATACATCCTCAAAGTGGCGCCCACTGTCTTTTAAGCCCAGTTCACCAAAAACGTGACCTGTTGCACCAACAAACACCGAATGGTGATATCACAATGTACGGACACACCCCTGGAGTACACTTCTACATCGCTGGAGGCACATGAGACATTAAACCGCTGTAGGCTGGCAAAAAATGATGGCGAGCTCCTCTTGTCTTGGATGGTGACAAATTGGCTGTAAACAAAGCGACGTTGGCCTGCAGTCAATCTGTTTCCACTTAATTTAGTCGTCTGGGTGAAATCATGGTGCTACTTTGACAAACTATTGGAAACAAGAAAAGAAAAGAAGACATTAATCCAAGCAGGTGGGGTAAGATTGGACACATACCTCTGCAGGAGCCTTTGTGGCTGCTGAGTTGATCAATGTAGACTGAAATGGAAAATTGATTCAGTTCACAGCTTGAAAAAGTCAGAAAAACAGTTTGGTAACGTTTTTATTGACGTCGGTACAAAGGCGGCATTTTTTCCTCTCCTCTCCCTCCTCCTGTTCAGCGGATGGTCATCAGCACTCAGGGTTGAACACGGCGGCGTTATGATGAATTAATGAGTTTAAAGGCGAGCCGGACAGTCTCTCACGACCAGGCGACACAAGAGAACAAAGAGAAGCTGACAAAGACAAATGAGAGCTGCAGCATCGTTTGGTAAATGAGGGCAAAACAGAAAAACAGCAGTTCAACACAATCTCAAAGTAGGCGAGAGGGCGAGGGATGAGAAGGAGAGCATCTTCATGATAGGGCTGAAACGAGGGGTTGATGTACAGGCGGCGCCACCGCTTCGCTATCCATCTCTAAGAAACGCGTCGCGTTCCAAGAAACAGACAGAAACAGACACAGCTGTCATACCGTGCACTGCAGCATATATTTTACACAATGCAACATTCATTTCCTGTCACGTTTCCCATCAGTCAGTGTCGGAGCATGTCGGTGCATTGTGGGCAAGTTTT
This sequence comes from Argyrosomus regius, assembly GCA_946959425.1. NCBI lineage: Eukaryota > Metazoa > Chordata > Actinopteri > Sciaenidae > Argyrosomus > Argyrosomus regius. The sequence continues at coordinate 1,688,423 of OX336903.1, forward strand.
CTCGACTATAATAATCAAGCTGGTAAGATGCCACCAGCTTGTTGTTTAATGCTTCGTGTGTGTGTTTTTTAGACATGTGTGGGGGCTTTAATTTCCATTTGAAAGCCTCGTTGTGTGTCCTACTTTGTACATGTTGGCACCATTGGTTCTCTTATATAACGGCCTTTGTGGCACGGAGAGAGAAAAAACAACTTCCAATCTGGCCCTGAGCTCTGGGGAAAACAAAGTATTTCAGTATCTGAGAGGACGTTTTTACAACGTTACTGTACGTTGTTCATTTTGATTTACTTGTATCCATAAAATGGGTCAATAACAACAACATTTAAGTGTAAATCTGGCAACAAATCGGTTATTCCTGAGGTGTCGATGTAATTGCAGGGTTTTTTTGCGTGTGTTTCTTTATTCCAAAATCAATTTAAACCTTCCTGGAAAGAGCAGCAATCACTCTAAACTTAAATACACATATTACCAACAATTTATTGCATCATAACCAAAAGGATAAACATCAGCCAGAGGGATTGTACCCATCTGCTAAATCCCTCCCTTAGAAAGGGTGTGCAACAAATATGTTTAATTTAACTTCAGTGATTTCAGGCAGGCTTGAAACAGGGTGCACGTATTCCCAAGCTGGAATAATGACCTCTGACGGATGGCGTCTAAAAATGATCATCTGGGATTTGACTGTGATGTCATTTTCTTTTACCGAGGATCTCCCTTGCACACTAGATCATCAAAGGAAGAAATGTCTTTGGACGGTCCATCAGCAACATGTTTTGTTTGACTGGGTCAAGAGCCAAGAACCAGAGCCAGGTCGCCTTTTATATCCCACGGGTCTTAGTGTCGCCAGGAGATATTCTGACAAACGGGACCGTTGCCACTGGGTCCATCGGTTCCAAATTGATGATTTATTTCCTTTTTTTGACTTTGAAAACCTAAATGACCATCTGTTAACAACCTGCAAATGAACAGCAAAGTATAAAACACGTCCTGCTCCCATGGGGACATTTAGTTAGTTTGGTTGTCATACTTCTTTGATATTTGTCCTTTTTGGATTTTTCCTGTAGAAACATTGCAACAGTGCTGTAGATGTGACGGGACAGCTTGTAGAATGTATGAAAGGAGGTTCAGGGGCGTCTTTTCCTCCTGTGACTGATGATCAACAGACGGTGCAGCCAAACGCTGTTGGCTCCTCCACAGCGCCAACGTTCAAAAGCGTGTATCTTTTCGCCCGACATGCTGTGACGACGTTTGTGTGCAACTATTAATTTGTTAACTTTCTGGGGTGCCAGCCAGGAGAGATTCTGACAAAACGTTTGATCACACATATAGAGAAAGACGTATGGGAAAATCTAAAACCAGCTTGAAGTTCATTTTTTTATTCCCTTTTTTGATGCCTGAATGTGTTTCTGAAAGTTGCACATTGCAAGGCATCATGTCAAACTCTAAAAACTTTAGCTGACTAAATGATGTACGAAGAAGAGGCAGAAATCTTGAGCACAACCCAGCTCACTGTGGACGGACATCTGCCGTGACATGTTGACAAAACCTAAGTGTGTTTGTGGAACTGTTTCCTTCATTTGTCTCTGAGTGGTGTCATTTTAAAGCTGGGTGATGTGCCTGAAGGCAAGAACTCTGACCATACCGGTTGGCATGGCAACAGATGAAGCTCTTTACGGTGGATTTCAGTCTTTTTTATTAAAACAGTCTCTCTCATTCGTCCCATTTAAACACACACGCCTCTGAATAATTCAACAAGACTGAAGATGTATGTTTGCCATGAATAAGAAATGTTTCATTGTCCTTACCAGAAGAAAAGCACACTTTCTGGTTGACACAAACCACACAGTACCCTAAAAACATTTTTTTTTAAAGTTTGTCGACAAAAGACTCTTGGGGATCTGTCTGGGATATTAAACTGAAGTTTTATTCTGTAAATTAACCTCCAACAACTTCTACAACCATGTCAATCATATCCAGGCTTCTTTGTAACCATGTGCTCAGTCCTCACCCAGCTCCGGTTCTGGCACGACACCGGCTCCACTTCCCATCAGCATTCCCCTCGCCCTGGGCCTGTAAACCTCTTCTTCTTCTTCCTGGTGGACCAAAACAACTGTGGTACAAACTCTAACACTCCCCCAGTGCTCTGAGCTCAGCTAACAAACTGCTACAGCTACACCTGGCTAACATTAGCAATGTGATAAGTTACATCATGTCGTATCATTTACTGGTTCGCTTTTCTTGAAACAATAAAAACAAGAAAACTGCCAACACGTTGTTTCTTCCATAAAGCCACATTCATTTTTTTTTTTTGACTCGCTGTTGGTCGCCTATAAACTCTCTGTTTTTTTTTTCCACCCTCATAACACGTGTTAACACTTTCATAGCATCCATCACCACACTCGTGTGCTAGAATATTTCTTTACATCGTGTTACATGTGAAAAAAAAAACGACGTGACCTAAGAACATCTGACAGTCGGGAGGTCAAGAGTCTTATCTCATCTCTTATTCATGTTGCCCTGGATATCACCCACTCTTACATGTACTCAGAATGTAAAAAGCTGTACATCATGACACTCTGTGAGCTTTTCAATTGAGGATAACGGAGCCTCTTTGGAGACAGATTAATAAACACAAACTAACAGAAAAATCCAGAAATTGGGCTGCATGTTAAACAAGGATTTAACTATCTATCGTACATTCGTGCTGCAGTAAAACTGTTGACGTGTTCAGGTTAAGTTTAACAGCTCATGAGATGAAAGTTCTTATCCTGTTAGATTCGCTGATCGGCGAGTCCAGGAGGGAGAAAAAAGCTCAGTTTCATAACAAGAGGAAATCTGTAGCTTTGTGGAACAGTCGGGATCTGTAACAGGCAGAACGTGGAGCTTATACAATGTAGAGCATCTTGTGTAAATGGAGCCCACAGGAGCGTGAGGTGTGCTTCCTGTTTTAAATCTCTGGACCCCCTTCAGAGCAGATAAATGCAGTTTAAAGAGGCAGCTCCTCCTCGACGGGAAGCGTAAATCCAACGCGCCTCTGGAACGTTTCCTGACCCACATTTACTTATCTGCAGCAAACAGATTATCTCTTAAAACACTCTCTGTGACTGTGTGCATAAGAAGTGTGCAGTGTGTACGAACAAATACAATGTAGGAGGCGGTTTAACATCACTGTGTGTTCGTATAACATGAACGAGACCGAACAGCATGTACTGTAGGCTTGAAACCTGTGTGCTACCTTCAGAGACACATTTCAGACTAAAGACCAGTTAATTACAGCTTGTCCAGTTGGGGACAAAAGCCATGTCCCCACTTTGAACATTGTCCAATGAATGTGTGAATATGTTAGAAACTAATGTCCCCCAAAAGTGGCCTAAGTCAGCATGTGTGTGTCAAGTCATTCCCAGGGAATCAAAACATGTTAGTCCAGATCCTTGCTCTTCATGGAAAGTGTGATGCGATAACTCCCGTTATGATTTGGTGCTATTTAAATGGTGGAGAGATGGTGGAGTGATGGGCAGCTACATAGCGGCACCCTGGGAGCGGTTAGTACCTTGCTCAAGGGCATCTTGGCAGTGTCCAGGAGGTGAACTGGCACCTCTCCAGCTACCAGTCCATCCTTCATATTTTGGTCCATGCTGGACTTGAACCGGCCACCCTCTGGTTCCCAACCTAAGTCTCTATGGACGGCCCCCAAACTGAACTGGAAAAATACCCCCAAACCATATGGTCAAAAATACCATGAAACAAGTACCCCAAAATTGAGAAGAGGTTTGGATTTCACATGTTCAAACAGATTTTTGGGACCAGAGCAGTGTCAGGAGGTTCGAGTGTAATATTTCCTTGGAATACGAGTCTAGACCCGCCTAAATATATAAACATAAGAGTGCTGTGGATGTAACATGACGTAGAAAATAAATGTTGCACGATGCACCTCGTAATAAGAACTGTTGGGGAATCTGCTTGGATCTACTCTGGTATCTACTCTACCACACAGACCTGTAGCAACACAACAACACCCCACTAGAGTCCATTACACTGATTTAATATATGGCAATATGGACCTAGTGTGACTCAATCAGGTGTTGGTGGACCTGTGAAGACCTCTAAGAGACACTGCAACCAACAAAGAATGTGTTGAAAGTGGCATTAATCGGGTGTTCTGCTTACTCTGTTTGGCACACCCGACCATTACAGCCTACATTGCATATTTTTTACATGTATGTGGACATTAATGTTTGTGATGGTGCATGAAATATTCTAAATGAGAGTGTAGTCCCTCGAGGGGGGAAAGATGATGGAAATTAGTAGTCGTCTTTCTCTCACTTCATGCTTTTTTTTCCGACATCTGTCACTTTCTTTTTATCCCTGCGCTCACTATCAGCTCTCTCTCTTCATTAATTCATGTTTCATCTGTCTCCTCTCAGTTTTGCGCCTCCTTCCTCCTCCTCCTCCTCCTCCTCCTCCTCTCTGACACTTGCGTTAGCCTGGTAGCTAATTAATGGACCTTAATGTGCTGCAGGTAAACTTGTCGGTGCTCCTTTGATGCTTTGAAGACTTTTTATTCTTTGTGTCGTCTAATAAGCAGCAGAGAGGAAACTCTATGTGAGACCCCGACTGCCTCCCGACTAGAAGCCAGACAGATTAGCTGTTGGCCAATGGAGGGATTCAAAACAAAGTGGCTGGCTAATTAATCAGTTGCTAACAGATGTTCAGGTTTTGTATGTACTGTAAATCCATCCATCAACCTGGGTTATCAGAATATGTATGCTAGAATGTCACATGGATGTATAGTTATGACCATAAAGACAAAACTCATATTGAATCTCACAGAAGATTTTTTTTGAGAATTGTTCGTTTTTTTGTTTTTAATCAAAAGTTAGTTGTCTCAAAGCAGTTCTTGTCTGTTCATATAAAACACGTTTTCACACGTGTGAACACACATTTCTTGAACCTTCCACGCTGAAGACCAAACACAAACTACATTTCCAAAACTGTTCTGACAAAATCAAACAATTGCTTCAAATCCAATTTATCTGAGCTCAAAATCAAGCTGTTCTTTCAGCTCGTAGACACAGCGTCAACGAAAGAAAAGTGACTGGAACTGAAAAGTGAGATCTCTTTTCAAAGTGAGTTCACGGCTTGGATCAGACCAGATGTTTTCAACTAGACAAAACCCCTCTGGTGTTCAGGTTACAGTCTTGAGACACAGTGGAGTATTTAACAGCTAAAGAAACAGATATTTCCCTTAGGAGGAGGTTAGGATATATATATATATATATATATATATATATATATATATATATATATGTGTGTGTGTGTGTGTTTGCTGTACATTGTCCACAAGTGAAGGACAACGTGTATCTTCATCAAACTGTATGACAGTTTAGGGATTTCTGAGTCTGAAAACTGAAAACTGCGGTCTTCATTCTGCATGTTTATCTCCTCAATTTAATATTTTTTAACTTGAAGTTTATGGTGTCATGTGAGATCTTCTAAAAATCTAAGAGTTCAAATGAAAGTGCTTGAAATTCATTGGAATCATTGGAAAAAGTTCAAGGCTTAAATAGGTGTCAGCATGATTGATGTGTGAAAATGGGTATATACTAAAATGTATATATTCAGGCAGCCATGTCTACTAGAAATTACACTTGCATAATTTGTTACTCATTGTTTGGTGTCATAATGTTCTGTAGCATTTTATACAGTCCATACAGCTTTTCTACCACTGTTACTCAACCTGACATTTAAAAATTCGATTTTATAAATGCCTCAATGAACAGTTTTGTTCCCCTTCTGTTAATAGCCATTGTTCATGTTTTGAACTCAGGAAATGAAGAAAAACTGACTGCAGTATTGGAGCCATGACCTTTTTTTTTTTTACTAGATGTGACAAACAGCCCAATAAAAGCAGGTGGCAAATTTGAGGCAACTCTGAAATTAGTGCAATCATTAAATCAGCGTGGCCTCATGAAAGAAAAATAGAAACTAGAGACGAGTTTCCATTAAAATTAAAATCTAATAAAGCATGAAAATTAGTTTTGGAGCAGTTTGCCATCTCCATTCTTTTCTCGTTTGCTGCCTCGTGATGTGCAAAGGAAATCAAGCAAATGTCCAAACACCTTTCTCTGCTCGTAAACAGATACAGATGTGTCAATCTTTTTTTCTCCTTTTCCCTTCCTCCTTCACTCTATCACTCCTCAATCTGCCTGTTATCAGAGCTTTATGTTGTAGCCGCTTAAACCAAGAGAGAGATATGGGAAGCAAACATACAAACACCAAGATGTACAATCAGGTCTAAACATCCTTTTAATGGTGTTTGGCGGGGAAGCGACAGGAAATCTCTGCTGTCTGTTTGGTTTGTAGGAAAAAAGATAAACATGAGGATGATTTGTGCGATCTGAATATGAAACGTGCAGAACTGCCTTTTTTTTTAATGCGTATAAAATAATGTAAAAGTATTGATCACATTTAAAATGTTCACATTAGTACATGTTTGTACATCTTGCTTGTGAGGAACCTCACTGACAAAATCCATTACACTTAAACCTTATTCAAACATCAACAACCTGCTGAAGAGACAAACTGACAAAAACCTGAAACGGTCCTAATTTTCTTGAACTGTTCATTTTCTGATTTTACTATGTAATTTACCAATATTACAACCATTATAACTGTTTATAGTGTTAATTATCTATTTAACGTTCTCCTCTGTTTATTGTGTTGGCCCATCCACCTCTTCTTCTGTTCTGATTTACACTACTGCATTGGTGTGTGTTTGTGTGTGCATGTTAGCATGAGTGAGCCTGTATGGACGTACATTGTGTATACCAGTACGTTTATTTTTTTCATACTTGCTTTGGGGTATTTGTTTCAGGGTATTTGTTTTATAGTATTTGCTTTGGGGTATTTGTTTTATAGTACCTGTTTTGGGGTATTTCCTTTGGGGTATTTCTGTTTAGGTATCTGTTTGGTCGCCAAACTAAACTAAACAACATGTAATAATCAAAACATCTCAATGTCGATCCACTGGATTGGTGGTTTTGGTCTTCCTACACATCTACGTCCTCCGTCCATCCTACGTCATCATACATGTCTTATGTATTGTATAAATTAATATTTATATTTTAAAAAAAAACTTTTCCCAAACGTCCATCCTTCTAAAAATGTCCTCACTCTGACAGTCTACAACTCACACTGGTCCTCACAGAGATAGAAATACAAGAACACATGAGATGAGAGAGAAATTGTAATAAGGGAGTTTAAAGCAGAGCAGTGCTGACTGAGCGTACTCAGTGAGTCCACCCTGAAGAGAGAGATTAGAGACAGAAATGATCCTCCGGTGGAAACATATCCACAGTGGACACAGGATTAAGTACATTCAGACTGTCCTATACAGACTCGTGAATATATCTGATTCATGTGACGCAGTTTGAGGTGGTAAAATAAGAAATACAAATAAATAAATGATGTCACCATGATCAGTATGACGAGTCAGTGATCCAGGAGTTTTCCCTTGCAGCTCATTGGCTTCATCTGTTTCTGCTTTTCCTGATTTTCATCACTTACCCAGAACGACTTCTGACTTTTTGCTTGACTGACTACGAAGCTTGACATTTACATTCATTCATCTTCACCACAGCTGGTGGAAAACTCTGAGTGACAGGTTGAGTCACGTCGGCTGGTCGGTTTTCTACAGAAAGACGAACTGTCAGAATCAGAAACAGGTTTATATTCGTACAATATAACTCCAAAACCCCGCTGCACACGCCTCTGGTCCGTCCTGCACGCGACGTCAAACCCACTGGGAGCGTTTCAGAAGCGTTTAGCCCGCCAGACTTTGTTTACTCGCTCAGATTTGGCCATTTTCCCGGTGTATGTTCTTCTAAACATGCTTCTGCATGTGTAAATATGCTATGTAGTTAATTAGTTTCGCTTTTGTCTGTTTTACGACCGGCAGTTTGCACGGGGTATTTTATTTTGAAAATCCACCGGCTTCTCTATGCTTTTTCTGTGTCTGGCTTCCGCCCGCTCGAGGTGGTTTGTGTAAATTAACGTTCAACGTGTAGCCGAGCGTCGAGACGCTCCTGGGACGCGTCTGAAACGGACCACGGTGGAGCCGGTGGGGTTTGATACATTGACTAGAATGGCTGCGTATTACTCGTGATGATGCACCGCTGACAATCTTCTTATCTAAGATTTGGTAATAAAGTAAATAATTGAGTACTTCAAGGGTGTGGATGCCCAAACTTTAGCTCGCGTACCTTTTCAAACTCCAAACCAACTGGCCTACCTACAGACCTGAGGTATAATTCTGTCAATCAGTGTGTTTATATTGACTTCAGACTTGTTTCTGTTTTAACCAGTGCTTTTTTAAAATGCTAATTTGGGTCCTGGAGGACCAAAAGTACCCAATTCTGCCTCTGCAGTTTGAATCCTTATTTTAAGTTAACAAACAATTCAGTGGGAAAGACTTTTGATTTTGAAAGGCTTATGGGATGGTCAGGCAGTTCAATAGGCAAATGAATTCAAAGGAGTCGGCACGAAAACCACAGTTAAAAGTCCACAAAGACAAATTAGAAACACGAGGAACAGACTGAAGGCTTTGTGCACAGACGAAGACGAACTGACCAAGAGTGAGGGGAATAATAAGGAAGAGGTGAAACTACTCAAGGCTGTAGTAAACAGCTGGGAAATAGAAACAAAACACATGAAAAGCAAAACCAAGGACACAATTAGAAGTGCAAGTAATGATGAGTCATTTCGTCTTTAGAGGTTTGTTTTCTAACAGTCCAAAACCCAAAAACATTCATTTTACAATGAGATAAAGACAGAACAACAGGAGCATCCTCCCCTCCCCCGCTGCTGTAAATAGGAAAGCTCGGCCCGGTTAAATAAGGCTCTGAATACACGGATATGTCTCCATAATCTGCTTAGTGACTGGAAATGTCAGAGGGTTGACGGTCAAACATGAATCGAGCTGAGTCGGCCCTGAGCGGATCGCCTGCTGCGGAAGTCGCGGACTCTGAGTGATTTCACTGTCGGGATCAGTGAAGGACCGTTTGAGCGTTGATACACAAAAGTACTTCAAGTGTTGATTCTCTGACGCGTCCTCTTGACTACAGCAGTGTGCTTAAGCCGTCCGTGCTCTGCTCGCTATTCTGCTGCCACACCGCTCAGCCAAACGCTGAGTCTGTTCTCTCACTATGTAACTCACGTAACACTTTACGACACTAAGTCGCACACCACCAACTATTTCACTGATTTTGGTGAAACTGGATCATATTTTATGGAGAAAATGTTTTCTGGTTTTCCCTCTGATGTCCTCCGGCTGCTCCGCCTCAACTCTCTGTGATTTACAGAGTTTATGATGGACAGTGAAGTAAACTGCTGACAACTGTAGCTGCTGTTAGCTCATGTTAGCTCAGTTTGTTAGCTGCTGTTAGCTAATGTTAGCTGCTGTTAGCACATGTTAGCCGGGCTGTGAGCTCAGAGCAATGGGGGAGTGTTAGTGTTTCAGGCTCAGCAGCTTCTATGGACATAATGGCAGAGGAGAAGAGAGTGAAGAGGACGTTGACGGAGGAAACTAAGAAGAGAAAAGGAGAGAGTGAGCGAGCAAGAAGCCGCCGGACAAGAGTAAATCTGGGACTGACTTTTAGTGGTTGGTGAGAGCTTGGTGAAATAAAAGGCTGAAAGACAGACGCCGAGCTGGGCTGACTGTTCACATTTGCATCAATAATATTTACTCTGGCTGCATTGATCTATGAATGAACATGTTGTCTCTGCGGTATGGAACCTTCTTCTTCAGTTCATTAAATTCTTGCAGCCGTCTGAAGGCAGCTGATTCATGTTGATTAATTTGCAGTCAGAGTGCAGTGTCATTAGACACGATCATCCGGCCTGTTTGTCTTCATTAAATCATCTGAAAACAGCATCCGGCTGATCCAGAATCAGCACACACCCCTCTGCACGATAACTTTATGCAGTTATTATGCAGAGGACATCGAACACTGGAGCTCATTTAAGCTGCGTGTCATGACCTTGTATCCAATTAAAGCTAAAAATCAGCAGCTTGTTTTATTTTCCTGAAATGCATTTCAAAGCGATGCTCCTGTGTCACATAACGCGATGATTAACAGTGAAATACAGTCAAACTATGACTGAAAACGCATCATAAACTTCATTATTTGTCTCCATTATGATCGTACTAATTAACTGTTGAACACACACCATCTGCCTCCGCCTGGAGATCCACGACCCTCGACGACTTCCAGGAAAACAGGATTTCCTGAAGAAACCAGATTTAGTTTCACATTACAGTTTATGCAAATGAACGATGTTTAACTTCCTCCGCTTGGAGCTCCCCGCTCATTTGTCCGACAGATGGTGAGACTCTGGAACGGTGGTTCAAACATCAGACCGCCGTGTTTTGTACGAGCGCCTTCAAGGACGGTTGCATGGAGAGAAGCAATGAGTGCAAGTTTACAGTGAAAACATCAAATATTAAGAAAGATTTATAATACTAAAATATACAAAAATCTTTACATTTTTTTAATTTTACAGTTTTTAATGTCTGAATATTGCAATGTTGGCCCTAGTTGGGAGCATTTTTTCTTTATTTGTACCAGTGACAGTAGAAAACCTGGACGTAGTCTCCGTGACGTCCCCCACAGGTTTCTGAAGAGCCGTTGTGAAGCTCAGTGTGGTCGTTCTGGTCGTCTCCATCCTGGTAGTCCTGCCTCTGCTTGGCAAACCTGAGACGGGCTGAATGACGCCTGGTTACTCAAACAAGCCATCTGTGATGACACCCACCTGTCAATCAAAGCGTCCACGCTCTTAATCCTGCATAACTTTAAGCCTTAATATAATGTGAACAGGTGAGTTGTATATAAATTCACCCTCAGTACAGTTGTCATGAACGGGGAAATTAGCTATAGAGACCAAAACTGTTTTTTGTACCAGGCTGTAAACATGTTTATTTCTGCTGTGAAGTTTGAACATGGGGACTTATGGAGACTGACTCAAGTGGACCTGTATTTGGCACTTCCTGTGTTGGCCTCCACGTCCCAGCCACAGAGTTCGCTGCTTGATTTGTATTCAAATATACAGAATGACTACGAGTTCATTTGCAGGGTTGATTGCTTATTTAGCTCCATAACAGATCGCGAATTATCTTTTTATGAATAGTCATTTATAAAAATATAAACAAGCTGAAATTGAGTTCAGCTATGTGCATTTGCAATGAAGTACCCATGACACTTCTTGAATATGAATATTGTCTCTTGGTCTGGACACTGTTTGGTGGATTCACCCACAACCTGAGGACAGTCTGAACATTCAAAGGGTTCTTCTCTGTCCTCGTGTTCGGTTCAATGAGCTTTACTCTGAAACTGGAGGCTCTGAATCAAGAGTTTATAAGCGTTCCATGAACCCTCTTTCTCCTCTATCTTTCTCTCTCCTTTTCCCTCACTCTCTTCATCTTCCTACCTCCCATCTTCTCCTTTATTCTAAACCCATGTCCCCCTCCATCCTCCACCTTTCCCTCCCTTTGTTTGCACGTCAGTTTCCTCCCGCCTCCTCTCTCCTCGCTGTCATCTCCCATCCCTCTCTTCCTGATTCACATTCATTTATTGTCATTTTAAGATGCATTCGTTCAGCCAGTTGGACGATTGTAACTCAGACTGAACTAGAAAATGACCTCCTTCAGTTTTGGCCTCCTTGCACTCGCTGCTGCTCTGTGGTCTTAACTCTTGTTACTTGTTTTTAGAGCAGTTAGCGACAACTAGTCCCCACGACGATGACAAACTTTGCATCACCTCAGGTTGCAGAACTTTGGCGTTCTTCAGGAGCTTATTAAAGTTTCTGTGGTCTCTTTTGTTTGTTCTCTTCTTCACGCTTTCCAATTTGTCTTTGGGCTTCTCCTCAACACGCCCCTCCAGCACTCTCCTCCATATTCCTTTGTCATAAATAATTTTTAATAAAATGTAACTTTTACAGGCCGCAGTGAGGAAATCCATTATGTTCTTTGAAGCAACGCGGCACTCAAATTAGAGTTTGGTCACACACACATACACACACACATATACAACCCTCCAGGCATGCACACATCATCATCAGAGAGTACATTTAGATAAGACGGTCTCTAGTGTACACACAAAAAACACCACAAACATACAGGACGCACATTAACGCATGCACACTCACGGCTCAGAGATAAATGAACGAGGCAGCAGAGTTTGATTGGGTTGAAAGGTCACCTCACGATGTGGTCAGAAAATAGAGCTGCAGGCACCGAGAGTGGACAACAAGCGAGATAAGACGAGAGAGGAGTGAGTCATGTGGAAACAAGAAACCCAGAGAGAACACAACAGAAAAAAAATAAATAAAAATTGTATTTCTGTATCATAACATGTCGTAAAATATTTCCTGAACTAACGTTTATTTGACCTGCCCGATAACGGATGCAGCTGTCGGTGACAGACCAGCAACATCTGACAGAAACTCGTCGGACATCTGTCGACGGCAGGTTGCGTCTCGAACATCTGATTTCTCTTTCTCAGCTCATAAACCTCCATCCACATTTTTTTTTTTTGCCCCATGGGTCAAATCTCGAAGGCTCGTCCGGCGTCAGGCTGGTGAGGCCGTCACTGGAAGAAGGCAAACATGTGACATGAGCAACGGTGCATGCTGGGAGGTTGTGCACGGTTGAGTCAGTTTCTGTTATGTAATGATCAGATGGGATTTTATTGTGAAGCCGATTCCAGCATAAATACCGCTTTAATATGAATAAATAATAATTAATAATTAGTATGCTGAGGTGAAACCCCACTTAATATATTGAAGACGTGGATATTCATGAAAATAAAAAGTTGATTTTCTTAGCAGTGACCTCGAACATGTTAATTATCAGCTTCAGGATCAAAGATCATATTGAAGCATGTGAACTTCTTAAAGTCTGAGAACCTGTACATACTATATTTATTATCTTATTTTAGGTATACATTATAAAATGTCTGGACTGAGAAAAAAGGAGCAGATTACTTAAGTATGCATTAGATTAGATGGATGTAGATTATGTAATACTACTTTTGAAATCATCTACAAAACTACAGTTTTAAATTATATCCAAACCTTTCATCTGCATTTTTGTTGCACCACAAACTCACAGTGCCTCTTCCTTTTGTTCCTTTTGCTCCAGCTTTTAATTTCACAAAGCTCTCGCTAACAAAAAAAAGTCAGTCCTTCCAGGCACGGCTCTTTAACATCATGTGGCCCGTTCTCCATACGACTTCAGACCCCAGCAGGAGCATCTGGCGCGCCATACTTTCTTAGATTGCTCAGATTTGGTCATTCTGGTAAATATGTAAGTATGCTGTGTAGTTTAATTAAACCTGGTGGAACTTCGCTTTTAGTGTTTGCACCGCAGTGTGGGGGAATGCTGAGCCAGTGTCGTACCAGAACAGGAGCTGGGTGAGCACGGCAATGTAACCGGGCTCAGCAGCCTCTATGGACATAATGGCAGAGGAGAAGAGAGTGAAGAGGACGTTGACGGAGGAAGCTAAGAAGAGAAAAGGAGAGAGTGAGCGAGCAAGAAGCCGCCGGACAAGAGTAAATCTGGGACTGACTTTTAGTGGTTGGTGAGAGCTTGGTGAAATAAAAGGCTGAAAGACAGACGCCGAGCTGGGCTGACTGCTGTTGGACTAGTCAGTAATATTAGCTGGCTGCTATGTCTGCTGTTGGTGACCTTGATGTTTGGCTGTTTGATCATAAGTAATGTAATCAGAACAAATACTCGAGTACAGCTGTCCATGTTTACCACAGCGGGTTTACACTCTGAAACATCGATGTAAGAATCAGTTCAAACGGAGTCGAGGCTGCCCGAGGTGAGGTTACACCACCTGAAAAGCGTCTGTCCTTTCATGTGCATTTCTTCTCTTTCATTTTATTTCTCCATCTCATCTCTCATTCGAAACTTTCTCTCCACACTTCGCCTCCCTCCCTTTTTCCCCTGTTCTCTGTTCTCTCTTTCTGGCACTGCGATTTGACAGCTTCTTGTGTAATAGAAGATGACAGCGAGGGCAGAGACGGAGGCTGGAGAAAGAGAGTTGTAAATGTGAGCCAGAGCGAAAGAGAGGATGAGCAGAAAGACACAAAGAGTGAGACAGAGAGAGGTAGAAAATGAGTCAGAGAAAGAGACATTTTTCATGGTTGAATATGGGGCCTATAGGGGCCGTTAATCCACCGCATGGAGGCTACGAGGAGGCTGGCACAGCACTTGCCGAGCCCATGTATGTGTGTGTGAATGAGAGGGCTGATGAAACAGAAGCAAACATGACAGTGGTACTCTGCCTCTGCTCTGAAGGAAGACGGCAAGCAGCCACACCAAATGCCAACACACAAACACACACATGCGTTACACGCGACAGAGGGAGGGCGAAGAAGATGATGTGGAGCAGAAACGAGAGAAAAATCCTCCGGTATCAGGGGACGAATTTGTGTCTATTTTTATTTTCTGTTGGCAAGAAAACAGTCGATAGCTGGAAGTCAGCAGGGATCGCAGCGTTGTCTGAATATGAAGCACAGCTGCTCTTCCATTGTACGGCTTTCCTGCTTTCAGTTTGTCCTACATTAGTAAAACAGTGTTTGGTAATGCTGGTGTTTGACAGTGTTTTGTGGTGATGTAGGCCTCTGTAACCCCACACGTGCAGCATTGTGATTGGATCATCTACTGCAAGTCAGCATCATGGAAATCTGGGCTTTAAGGGCCAACACTACTGGTGAATAAGGTAAAAACCTGAACTCAAGTAGTAGTTGAAGTTGTTTGAAATTGTATGTTTTAAATATACAAATGAGTAGAGTTTTATTTGAGACCCAACAATTCCCACCAAGGAAGAACCAAGTCCTAAAATTACACATTTAGAGGCACGTAAACCAGGAAAAATGATCAAATCAGAGTTAAAGTCTGGCAGGAAAAACGCTCCTTGTGGAGTTGAAGTCGCGTGGAGAATGGACCATGGTGGTGGAGTTTCTGCGTAACACTCCACCACTCCTCTGAGCTCACAGTCCAGGCAGCCCGGCTAACAAACTGTAAAGTTTGGGGATTCAAAAATCTCGTCTCCCTTTAATCGGGTTAATGGTGTCCACGTCATTACCCTGAATTACTGTTCTGATCCGGGTAAGACCCATATATTTCTATATTTTCTATTTATATTCTAGAAAACCTCTAAACATCTAACACAAGCATCCAGTGAAAGGAAATCGTGCCTTCTTCCAGCCCAGCAGGTGGCAGCTCCACTGACGGCAACATCTGACTGTATTGATTCTAACTTAAAAATGAGCCAACTTCTCAGATGATTTATGACCTCAGTAAACAGTTCACCTCATCAAGCTCTAGTTTCAAGTCTTCTTCCACACAGCATGATGTTCCTTGAGTAAATCATGGTCCATTGAGAGTAAAATAGACGAGGGGTATGCAGGGTACGCTTTAGGATGTCCGTTCAGCTCATGAAACTCAGATCAAACTGTCAAACTACGCTCCACCGATCAAACCTGAATCCAGATTCTGTTACTGCTTCGTCTATTTCTCTCTTGAAAACTCATCACAGTGCATCACCCACCGTGGCCAATGCTCTCGTCCAGATATGGTCACTTCTTCACAGGGAACGAGAGAAGGCAGAGGTGGAGCGGTGGGAGGATGAAATAACAAGATGGAAATGTCAGACAGGAGGAAGAAATGAGTGGGAGAAGGTAAAGAGAGATGGAGTGATAAAATGTGGGGTTAATTAAAGACACAAATGAGAGGAGAGGGTGGGAGGAACTTAATTGGAAGACATAATGATACAGGAGGTGGGAAATATGACAGACGACACCGATAAAGTGGAAAAGATTGACAAAGGTCAGAAAAAGAGGGGGAACATTGGAGAGAGAGGACAGTACAGCTGCTGTCTGTCATCTCTTTAAGCCCCACAAATGATGGACCAATTATCATGCACATAATCCCATCCTACACTTTGAGCTAAGTACCATGACCACACACACACACACTGACAGAATTACACTGAAGTGCTGTGATATCAGACAGCGCAGAGTCTTTGTGTCCGAGAATAATGAATCATCATATTTGTTCCATAGAAGTGAGAAAGTGTTTCAGGGAATATTTTGTTTACTGCCGTCATCAGTGACCTCCAAAGTCTTTCCAGTGTTACGTACAGGTTCATGCTCATGGTGTGCTTTTCAGAATGGAGCTTGCTTCGATCGGGGCTATATGCTAACTTGGTACACTGGCTCATATTTTCAGCTCCTACCAGGCAGTCAAGCTTTTCTGTCTGGTCTCTGTATGAATATGAAGTCGTATCCTGGAGCTCAAGGAGTCCCCAGGATGTCACTGATGGACCTCCCTCACTCTCCAAGGTTTGATTATCCTGTGTTCATCAACCTGATTCGTCAGTGTGATTGTGATTGTGAGTTTAAAATTGGACAATTTTTTACGTATTTTAAAAACAAACACAAGCAGTGAAGATTTTAATGAGACTGCCTGACAAAGGCCTAATGGGGTTTACAAATTAAAGAAGCCATGCAACATTTGCCTTCTCCCCAAAGGGGGCTGAGTAGTGCTGAGGTAAGTAAAGACATTTCAGAAAAAAGCCTCTTTTATGACAGTTTGACTTTTAACGTCTCACTTTGACAAAAAGGAGTTCAGCGGCAAAGGCTGTGAAACAAGGAAGAGACGACTGATGTTCACACCCCCAAATAAAAAAATGTCTAGACAGCTTTGCTTTGACCTTTCTTCTTGAAATTCACATTTTTATATCCAGTCACGTAAATCCATGCAGTTTCTGAACAAATGCGTTCAGCCAATACAAACCCTTGTTTACTTTTTTGTGGAATAACTGCTTCTCATTTACTCTGAAATCTACTCAAGTGAAGGCAATTTTACCAACATCATTTTTCATCCTTTAAGTGGGGATGAAATCATTACTCATAAAGAGCTGCAGACTTTTTACAAACACTCCATTAGGATGTTGGTAAGGGCTCCAGGAAATGGAATAATCTCTGAAAGAAACATGAGCTTTCCTCGTGAGAGAGAGCAAAATAAAGAGGAGGGCTGGATGCTGGAAGGAAATAAGAAAAATAGAAGAGGATAACACAAAGAGAAGAAATTACGTTTCAGAGAAAGGTAGGGAGAATCAATCTGAGGAGGGAAAGAGAAAAATGAATTGGAAAGAGTAAAAGAAAAAAAAGGGTCATCACAAATAGGATGATAAGACTGTGGTGAGAGGTAGAGATGGTCAGAAGGAAAGAGACATTGACAAGAGTTTAAATGATGAAGAAAAGATGCGCAGAGAAGTGATTACTGAGCGGGACAACCGAGAAAAGACAGAGACGACAGAACAGAGAGTCAACAGGCCAGAAAGGGAAAGAAAGTTAAACCGTGCAGAATTTCAATTATAGAAAGAAAATTGGGTTTATTCAGTTCATAAAATGACAAGAAGGCAGAGAAAAGGCTGTGTGGGCAGAGAATAGATAGACAGACAGATAGTTGGATGAATATATACATATATTAACAATCTGTCCACCCTCCTCTGTCTGTCCAGACCTTTCTTTGCTCATACTGATCAATATTATATACAGGCAGAAGAATATATAAACTGCCTTTGGCGCATGCATTTCTATTTTCAAATCGTGAAAATGCATTTACATAATAAACATTAACAGACGCATGCAAGAAAATCAATTTTGCTTTGGATGGGAACAAATTACTGAAATACTGTATGTGCCAACCAGGCAGATGAAAAACAACAGCCCTCAATACAAAACTGTTCATTCAAATGTTTCGCTGTGTGCGAGGAGGCAATGCTGCTGGTAAATAAATATAGAGGAGACATCAGGTGACTCTTGTGATAGAAAAAGTTTGACCTCTGACATGACTCAAAAGTGATGGATGGACAGCTCCATGCTATGCCACAGCATCTATAGAAAAAAATCAATTCATTAATACTTCACTTTCAGAACATACATACTGAGATAGCCGTGCACTCATGCATATAGATGACATCTTTTGTAACTAGACCCAGCAGTGTATAAACACACACACTGAACCTTTTTAAATCTGAAAGAAAGCTTCCAGTGTCGGGGTTGATTGGGAATCTTCTTCTTTGCTTTTCTGGTATTGCAGTGAGAACATCTGCTGCATACTGATCAGACATCGACACCTGCAGTCATTAAGAATAATACAAGTCTGTGTCATTTAGGTAATAAGAAGATGTGACATTGTGCCCCAAATGAACCCAAGGAGTAAATGTAACTTCATTTTCAGAATGCTACACATCTATTTCCCAGAGAAACATCATTACCTGTCCTGCCCTACTGAATACTAAAGCACTGAGGATACAGTCTGTGGAGGTGTTGATAATTAGTCAACAGAGTTACTCTCTGTTCTTCTTTTAGGGCCTTATAAAGATGAGAAGATCAAGTAAAACAGACTTGATCTTCTCGTGTCATGGTTGTTCCTTTTGAACTCAACTACGGATGTTAAATATGTTAAGTTTCAGGCTTTTGGATAACCAAGATGCTTTTAAGGGAGATAAAAGCTCTGTTACAGTATGATAATCCAATTTGAATTTTTAGTAGTTGAGCAATGTGTTAAATATAAGTTCCTCCATGTAATTAGATATTATATAACTTATGTTTTGTCTTCTGAAGTTTATATTAATAAAAGATGTGTGGGTGTCATTAAAAGCAGATGAATTTGGAGCCAGTGGTAAACAAGATGGTATCATCTGCGTAAAGGTTGACATTGCAGTGTAAGTGTAATACAGAACACAATATAGCAGAGGGCCTGATGTTGGTAAAGGTGTGCCACATTGACCAACAAGTCAAGTCTAAAAAAATGACCAAAAAGTTTAAAATGAAATTTTGTTGAAAGTTTTATAATTAGGTACAGGATAAGTAAGCAGTGCAGTATCTTTTAATCATGTTTTGCGATATGCTTTACCTATATGTGAAGCCAGGTCCCCACCAATAACAAATCAGTTGTTGATAGCTAAACATAACACCAAATTTAATTAAACTATCAGCTAAACTTATGACAAAAGAAGTCTGAATAGTCACAAAGACCTGACCAGGAAATGATACTTAAATGGGAAACAATGGACAGATATCTTTGAAATCCACAAGAATAAACGATGACATTCAGGGACTGATGTTACAATTCAATTTGAGAGTGGGTGGAAATTAAAGCAGAATCTTTAAAAAGTAATTAAAAACTTGAATGGAGACAATGAGAGCACTGAAATACCAGCATCTGTGTTTTAATAAGGTCATGTTGCTTGTTATTCGCCACAATTCAGGCACCTGTAAGGCCAAAGAAAAACAGGACTCATGATCCCTCCATAGTTTAAAAAAAAGTCACATCAGTCAGGCTGATGGAGCTATTCTTTCTTAAAAGGTCAAAATTTTAAACACAATAGCACAAAAATACATTTTTATTAATTAAACCCATAAAGTGTGCGGTCTGTGGGGGACGTGATGAAGAATGTCCAGGCGATAGACAGTCTGTGGTGGCGAGACTACTTCTTTTGTCCCATTTACACCTTCCACATATTTCTAAAGATACTTCACAGTAATATACATTTTCTGGTTAAATCAAGAGAGACATATTTTTAAGTTCCTTGGTTCCATCTTGAGTTCTATATTAAATTTGTTTATCACTTACTTGCATGCTTTCTCTAACCAATCACTTTCTGTTGTATCGATGGTTGTACCAAGTATCGGGTATGTTTTCTTGGCAAAGTATTTACGTCTTCTTTGTACAGTAGAGTGAAGAGATCAATACACATTAATACTCTGTAAGTTCAGTTTTAAAAATTCTGTGGCTAATAATAAGAAATCGACTCAATAGACAAGTTTTCTGTTATTAATTGTGACAAAAAAAAAGATTTAATGAGATTTTCATTTTGACTAAAATATGCACAAATCTTCATCTGCTGCGAATCTGATTTATTTAACAAAAACGTGAAGCAGAGACCTCATTAGAAATCTTCCACAGTAATTCAGAGCAGGACCGACTTCCAAAAAGACGTCATGAAGGAACAGCGTCCACGCCGCCTCGCTAATGGCTCCCTAATTAAGAGCTACAGTTTTTATTCTGAGAGGCGCAGAGACTCGGGGGCAGATGTATGAAGACTTTTGCACCTCGTCTTTATGCCGGTGGTCACAGGTGTCATTTATTCAACAGGCGGACTAATCAGTAGGTTCAGTTTGCATTTTTGTGGAGCGCTCTGCCTGAGAGCCACTTCTCCTGATAGAATATTGAGGGACAAGTGTGGAAATTAACATGCGAGACGTAAATGAGCATTTCATATGAGCGAGAGCCAATTTGACATGAGAGCTAAAAGTAAGATTATTAAAAAGTAAAGTTGGTTAGTTAGTAAACTAAGATGGAGTCATGAAGAAGAGTTTTAAGGTTGTGACTGACCTCTTTCTTTCTTAGGTCGAGTCTAAGATTCTCATCTAATTACTTACTGCCGCCACTGTCATCAACGATAGGGACGTGAGAAGGAAAAGCCACTGAACGTTTGAAGTAGGAAAAGTAACACGTTTTTGACTGGAACAGTATAAAGAATGGACGGCCTATGCGTGACGTCTGGTGGCTCTGGCTGCCGCCATACTGGTAGTACTGCGTCTTCCGCCTCCCGGCTAATCGTCAAATCAAATCAAAGACGTGTATGGCGGGCCGAATGACCCCTCACACAACAACAAGAACTGCAGTTTTTGGCACTCCCATGTTGGCTTCACTCCACAGACACAGAGGTTGACGTAAAGCCCAGCTTGTGGCTCCATTCGTTGTTACAGAACATCCAGTTTTTATCAAACAAGCAGGAGGAAATCCTGCATTTGTCTGGGACTATTTTCAGCGGTGGATTAATCCAAATTTGGTTCTTAAGTGAGTATTTGTGGCAGCAGGATGGTGTGTCTGGGATGAAGTTAAAATAAACGACAGTGTGTGTTCGTGGTAATGAAGAAACATCGCTCGAGGACAAACATCGTTCTTTAGCTCATTGTCTCTTTCTTCATCCTTCAGGTCACCATGACGATAACACTGCTGAGGCTTTCAAAATAAGAGCCCCTCGTTGTAAAAGGAGAAGGATGAAAAGAAAACTACATAATGTCCATGACATCAAAGGATCTCAGAGCAGCTGCAGGTTTCTCCATCTGTGAGAGTCGGATATAAAAACCCTTTAAAATGTGAATAAAAATAGATTTCTTTAATGAAATGTTTCTTTCTCTTAGTAATGTACAAGTTAAATCCCGCATTGTCATCTGCTCATATCAGTTTGGTTTAAACAGCATCGGAAAATATATAAACTGGGCCTGACATTACTCACATAATACTAAAATAACAGTTTGGTTGTTTATTTACAGATATTGTTTATGAGATTGTGTATAATTTAAAAAAAAACAGAAAACTACTTGAGAGGTAAAGTTGATGTGGAGAAACTGATTTAAAATTGACGATTAAAGATTATAGAGGCATAAAACAAAGTGTGAAACAATGTGATAAATCAAGTTAAATAACACAGTGAAAATTAATTAAAACAGTAAGAATCAAACATATACTGTAAGACAAATTCTCCACTGAAGAGTTGTTTTCAAAAATCAATAATAAAAATCAAAGACCACATTTCAGAGCTAATCCCCTAATCCCTTCAAATCCAGTTTCAAATTATGAATTGGTTCCTGGAGTGACACGAGAACACCTGCTCTCTTTCAGATGAATTAATTAGATCAAAATCTGCAAAATGGCAACAGTAAAGCGGTAGCATCAGAACAGCATGAACATGTACATGAGGCTTCTTGTGTGACCACACAAAGATTCAAGCCTCTGAGCAACAATTTGAGGAGAAAACACAAAAGGAAGAATCACAAAATAACATCACAAAGTGGAATAATCTGAGGCTTGAAGAGGATCTGATGTCTGAGGGGGAATAATTAATAACAGATAAGGGAGTCAGTGCAGTCGATCTGTTGGCGTTTGATTGTGGTCGACTTTGTTCTTTTTTCTACTGAATGAAAAGGAGGAGTGGAAAGAGAAAGACATGAAAAGAAAGCAGCCGAGGAGAGGAAATGAAAGGGGAGGAGACGGAGGGAACACCAGAATAAAGACGAAGAGCCGAGCACGAGACGAGAGCGTGAATCATGATAGCTCTTCATTGCGCAACAGGACTATTCACGGTGAAACATGGAAGGCAACGCTACGAGTGAGAGCTCGGCTGTCACGCGGAGCAGAGATCAGATCGTCTTTGATGCTGAGCGACTGGATGTCGAACATACTGTACACGCCATTTCATCTGCTGAGTTTCCACATCCAGCAGCTTTCCTCCACGTCTCGAAGTCAGTCAGGAGATGAAAGAGCTGCAGCATCAGAACCGTCAGACGCACAAAATATTGCATCAGATAAAAAACCTGAAGTTGTTTCTCTCGTCACCGATACCGACGTGAAACGATGTGTAGATGCTTCCTGATGCATGGATAGTGTTTCACAAACTCAAATAATGTCCCCAAATCCACCAATCAGAATTAAGATGATATGAATCTACAGTCGAGCCCACCAGTCCAAGTCAAGATAAAGTTAGCTTGTAGTCTTCTCCACCAATCAAAATCAAGATTATGTTGGTCTGTTTACTTTTTCTTTTTTTAACATTATAACATCAAACTCTGGAAAACAGAAATAAATCAAACTAGATGTCAAAATACATTTTACCTCAAACATAAACACGAAATTTTAAATTCTAACTAAATGTTATTGGGTGTTTTTCACTTTAATATAATAACAGGCTGCAAAATGAAGCCATGCATATTTATACTTCATTTGGAGGCTTTGGTGTGAAGACAGCAAAATGAGCTCTCACACACAAACAGTCGACCTGGCAGCTGGTTTGGTGAGGGGCAGGATTAAGAGCAGTTAGTATTCATGAGGGTGAAAGCATTCTTCACTACTGTCTTAATGTCACACTGCCACGTGTGTGTGTGTGTGTGTGTGTGTGTGTGTGTGTGTGTGCTGCTTTATTTGAAAGGTGTGTGACCTCATAAATGGTGGTAGGATTGACTTTCCCTTTAGGGCGGATGGAGAGCACACACACACACACATTCATATATATATATAAATGCATACATACGTTTCCTCATGGCAAAAGCAATTTCCACCCCTCTCCCACTCAAACATATGCACACACACTTAAGCCTCTAAGCTCCCAGCAAAATGAGCAATGAGTGGAAACATGGCCGCTTTTTTTTTTAAGCTGGAAAATGTGAAGCAACAAAGACGATAAATGGTGTGAAGCCAGTTCACAGTATGTGACACACAAAGATGATTCTCTTTAACGATGAGTTCAGTTAATCATCCAGACCTCGTCCTGGTCCATAGTCTAAACTGTCATCGATAACCAGAACCAGAGATATACATCACTACGTTAAAAACCAGCAGAGATCTTGGATCTTGAGTAGACCTCAGTGAAGCTGAAGCAGTTACATTTGTATATTACAGTTATCACAGTAAGTTGTGCATATATTTTATATTTACTTTGTTGGTGCTAATTCTCGGCTCAGTTGCAAATCTGGCAAAGAAGCAGAAGAAGAAGCGATGAAGCGTCGCATCATTTCCAGTAAGTTCACAACTGCAGACAACACTACCCTGCTGGAATCAGCTCAGTACATCAGAAAGTACACAGTGTACTACATAGAGGAGTACTGATGGAAGTCACAGCAATACTAACAGCTGCTAGTTAGTGATCAGGTTAGGGTAAGTTGTTGTTGTTTACCGTAGTGACTTTTTATTGTCCGAGTGTCGACAGGTTCTTTTTTGAAACCATAGTTTGTTTTGACATGTTTGCTTCCCTCAGAGAGCTTTACAATACGACCTTTACGCTCCTTATCTTCTGCTTTTCCACTACATTACCATTTGAAAAGGTCAGCTCTGTTTACTTTAAATTAATCATCAGCTATCTCTATAATACACAGCGTGAAGTGTGATAAGTTAGGACAGAATTCACCATCCATCCTAATCTGTGTGGGGTTTTCTTACTCATCATTGAGTCATTTAGGCCATTGCTCTTCTTCTATTCCAGCTCAAAGTAAAGTGTTATTTTCAGTCTGGATGCTTTCACAAAGGCTGGAAAGAAGAATCAATCAAGTGAAGAAGTGTTGGGAGATTAAAAAGTCAGTTCACCAGTGTGTGTGTGTGTGCAGCATGGTGTCATGACTCAGCATTGTATAATTCTCATGGCTAAAGACTCGGCAGGTTGACAACTCGTTGAACTACCACAGAGAAAATGGAGTCAGTGTGTTGTCTCGCTAATGATAGCACTCAGACGGGAACACGTAAGTGTGTGTGTGTGTGTGTGTGTGTGTGTGTGTGTGTGTGTGTGTGTGTGTGTGTGCGCAGACAGGAGGCCATTGAAGTTAAAATGGGATAAATCGAAGCCTCTCGGTATCAGTAATGAGCTGCACAGACACACAAAAACACGACAAATGATTCTGATGATCTGTCTCAGCATGTTTTAGGGGACACGTTTCAGACCAAAGACCTGTTAGCTGGGGACTGCTTGTCCAAGTGGGGACGTAATGAAGTAATGTTTATGGTTAGAGGTAAGTCTACGTCTCACTATGCACAGCTGTACTCGAGTATTTGTTCTGATTACATTACTTACAGTATGAGGTCAAGGTCAACAACACAAGCCCTCGGGCCTGAAAACCTCCTCCTCCGTTACCTTTTCAGTTCACAGCCTTGTTGTAACTGGCAGCACGTCTTCCAAATGAAAACGGAAACAAACCAACGTTGACTGTCCGCAGTCTCAAAGTTCATGATGCTCACAGTGTCTTACCTGCTCGTCCATACTGACCGCCTCTCTCAGAGGTAAACAAACATAGTTTTGGGGCATTAACTGAAACTAAAGCTGTTGGTTTTCCTCGGAGGTCGGAGTTATATGCACATAGTTTAGTTCTCACAAACATTTGATAACTTTAAAATTTGTTTTCAGGCATAAATGTCCCCGTTACTCAGATACTTGACAGACGCCACTGTCAACTGTCAACTGTTTGTTCGTTAGAAAACACTACAGGCAAGAACATAATTTTTTCCCTGAAACAAACTTTAGTGGACGGATAAAACTAGAGGTAACTAAGAAAGTGCAGCTTTTTAACTTTTGATGATTTCTGAGTAGAATAAAAGTATATTAGACTATCACCATGAGGGAGCTGTTGGAGAACATGCCCTGCAGCAGCAGCAGCTGATATCTTAATGCCATACATCCCTTTTAGTTTACAAACTGACCCTGGATCAGTTCATAAAATGTGACACATGAACGTTTGTTGATAAATCTTTAAAACCATGTCTTCATATTTTCAGCTTCACACGTCCTGTATTTGTCTGAATCCACACAGACTGACATTTTTAGTGTTTGTCTATTTATAGTTTATTTCTTATTACTTTTATTTATTTGTACTATTTTCACCTGCTTCTTGTGTTTCCTCACTGCAAATTATTATTGTTATTATACTTATTTAGTTTATCTATTCATATTTTAATCTGTTACTTACCTATCACATTACTCATTGTTTCTTATTACCAATATTATGTATTTATTTAGTTCGTATTGTTATTTATTAAACTGCCTCGAGTGTTTCCTCACTGCAAAATGATGAGAGTGTTTTATTGTGAGAAGCACTTTGTCTGTACAAATAAAGTCTGATTGAATCGAGGTCCGTCTAATATATTCAATCTTCATTTTGAGAAAAGAAAACAAAGAATAATAATAAGTAAATTAGCCAATAAAAAAAGACTTCAGACTTTCAGATCCCTGAAGAACATCCTCTGAAATGTTTTCTCATTTTCTGAATAAAATGTCTGAGTGGGTTTTATGATTCAAAATAAAAACAAACCTCTGTGGTACAAACCGTCGTTTTATTTGCCAACAGCCAAAACAAAAGTTGTTTCACGACTCAATAAAAAGGAGAAACAAAGGAGCAAAATTTCCATAAAACCTGTGAAGAAATGCCATAAAAGCAAATTAAATATCTGCGTCTGTGGAGAGAACGACTCTAATGGAGCTCAGAGTGACTCAGCGTCCTGCTCAACGGCACTCGAGCAGAGCAAATACTCAAAACCAGCAGCCAAAACAACAAGACGCCTCTCCCGGGAACCAATCACATAAAATATGATTCCTGCTCACTTCCTGATGAAAACGATGAAGAAGAGGAGAGCTCAGAGAGAAAAGACTGAATTCTGCAATAATAATAATGCACATCATCA
This sequence comes from Argyrosomus regius, assembly GCA_946959425.1. Lineage (NCBI taxonomy): Eukaryota > Metazoa > Chordata > Actinopteri > Sciaenidae > Argyrosomus > Argyrosomus regius. Next base: position 1,714,728 of record OX336903.1, read on the forward strand.
GCATCATAACAGCTGAACACGCACATCAGTCTGACACTTTCACTCCAATCTGTCTCAACAGTAATGAGCAGAGGTGAAGAGACGGAATGAAAAACTGGAGGATAAACAGAAAGATCGTAAGACGGAGAAGCTAAAGGTGGAGGAGGGAGGGAGGACATGGACATTTAATCTCTCCATAAACACTTTTGTTTCGCTCCAGCTGCCAAAAATCCAGATTAAAGAAGCTCTAAACTGATAAATAAAATGTCGATTACATTCATCTACACAGGCTTCCTTTATCGTCTTCAATTTATTTAATCATTTATCAGCCTGCATGAGCGCTTACCTCGCATTTTCTGCCCTGTGTTCCACCTCTCAGGCCACATAAAGACCAAACAAACCCTGAGGTTGTTGGATGAAGCTCTGCAAAAACAAACGCTACAGAAACACTAGGTAACTGTTAAGTATGATAAGGTTGTCTGACTGCGTTTCTTTATTAATCGTCTGCATGATGAAGCCCATATTTCTTAGCCCGTTTCCTCCTGAAGAATTTCAATAATATAACAACATAATTTCTCGGAGACAGAGGTTGGAGCCAGCAAAAAGTAAACAGAAAAGACTGACGGGCAGAAATCAAACAGAATTAAACATTAAAACTGGATGAGAGATGGAGGAGACACATGGAATAAAATATGTTTAGGTTCTTTCTTTCAGACTTACATCAAACATCTCTTCGTCCAACAGCATTGTCTAACTTTTGACAGAAAATATAAAACTATAAAACTCTGACAGATGATACGACTTCATGTCAGCTGTAATATGCATCTGCTTTTATAATCAGTGAAACTTTTAAAAACATGTCAAATATGTATATATCAGGTAGAGAGGAAATCTGCACAAAATTCATCAAAATGAAAGCAGTGACAAGCAGTACATGAACGTTTGTTAGGGACTGTATGGAAATGATCAGTCAGCTGAATTGTACATTTAAATTTAAAGTCTCTTGGGGCTTTGAATCCTCTTCCATGCTCAAGAACAAAACTTCCATATCAATGATTCCTTTTCTATTATTGCAAAAACAAGAATTTTAAGAATTCTTATTAATTAATCAAATAATTGTTGATATAAATGTTTTTTTAATTTAATGTATGTATGTAATGTATTTGCTAGTTCCACCCGAGGACTGGGAATGAACCTTTAGTTATATTTCTATATAATATGTCAGATTTAAAGTATTGACATTTATGTTTGTCAGAAAAACCTTTATGACTTATGCAAACAAAAACTTCTTTTAACATCCCTTCAGCTGTCATTTTTTGCCACATGTATGACAGGAATGACTTTTACTAAAGTTTTTGTTGCATTTCTACTTTTACTACTTCTTCCACTGTTTACACGCCAATATGCAAATATCATTAAATCCATATCAGAGCCTTATTACAGAGAGATGAGCAGCTGGAAATGACAGAGGACATGAACAAACACAACAACAACAACAGATGTTGGTGAACAGCAGGTCCAGACATCAAGATGACAGTCATTGACGAGTAGTGACAAATGTCAAACACTAAGGCGATATAAAGAAAACAAAGAAATGTGAAACTGCAGCGGAGAAACAAGATGCTTTCACGTCAGTAAACAAGGACCACAAATAGAAACTCATCCAGCTTCACTGTTTGACTCCAACAGGACAGTAATACACGAGGTCAGTGTGCTTGTCGCCCGCTGTGTGGAGATACATCACAGCATGATGATGAAGGCTATACAAAAAGAAGACGGCAAACCGCGATGGAGACGGAAAGTAAATGAATATGAGAGACAGAAAAAGACTGATGTTCAATAAACTGTAACAAACACACACAGATGGTGTGGCTGCTTCAACATTCATATATTCTGAACATTTGTTCAGACAGAAACTCATGCACTTCTGTTTGTACTCGTATATTTGTGGGGACCTTTTTATTACTGAACAAACAGTAATAATACTAATTCAACATTATCCCTAAAGAAAGTCACAACACGATCACAACAATCCTTTCAGGTAGCGAGGACAAATGTCTCCACTTTCCAGAAATGTCCTCATTGTCTGATTTTAAAGGATCCAAACTTGTTTGCTTGTTTTTATTTCAGCATCGTTTTAGATCAGTTTATTACAAATGATCTGTTTATTCATACCGCTGTACGGATATTTACAGTCACATCGTCATAAGTCTCTCACAGTGTATCCATCTGACTTCACACATCCACTCCACAGAAAGAGTGTGTGTGTGTGTGTGTGTGTGTGTGTGTGTGTGTGTGGTGTGTGGAGAGATAAAAACTAAAAACCTATTAAGTCAAGTCTGATTATAATCCCAGTCTAACCTTCCCCACACTGTAGGTCATCTTTTCATCTTTAATCTCTCACTCTCTCTATTAAAGATTATCCTCCCGTCAGTTTGAGCTCAGCTCGTTTACCAAACTGGAGCGACCGAACCGATCGTTTTTTTTTAAATTGTTAAACTGTGCTTCAGTGCGTTATTTGACTCGATCAATAAATTAAAATAATTTAGAATTTAAAAGTCTGACTTTTAAAAGTGGCCTAAAGGTTAAAGAAGTCAGTTTGTGACCGGCAGGATGAATCTGACAACAAAAGCTGAGCTGACCTTGAACAAGAGCTTTAATGAAACCAAATGCAGAGCAGCTGCTCAGCGGCCAGCATGTCAGACTGGTTTCACTGGGCAGCTTCCAGGCGTGAAAGTGAAAGTGAATAAATAAAGATTTTAAAAAGTATGAAATCTTTAAATGCATTTTAATCTTAATGAAATGTGTCCAATTCTCATTCACTTCAAGTACTGAATATATTTCAACTTGTTTTCCATGAGTTCTAATTACGTTCTTTAAAGTTAAAGGTAGAAAATTATTCAACAGAAATATAGTTATTGATCAAACTCATTAATTACTCGATTCATTTGAATTCAGCAGCACGAACTCATTTAAAACTTCATGAAACTGATTAAAAATTCGAGCTTTGATTTCCCTCAAAGATGTTATTTTACTTTCACCTCCACCTGCCTCATCTGCTACGCCTAAACTTTTAATGTCCGTCCTTTAGACTGGTTTGTTTTCATGTGGAGGTTTGGATAATAATCCAGCTGAAGTGAACCGAGATGCTTCTGGACTCTGGTTTGGTTCAGACGGAGAAGAAAACAACCGACAGACTGCAGTGAGTTTGAAAAGTTTGAATCCCAGGTCGTACTGGGCTATGATATCTGTGCTTAGGATGGATAATGTGTTTTTCTAAGTTAAATATGTTTGAACTCTTTAAGTAAGTCACCTCAGCTTCACTATGTTTTTAAGCTTTTTTTATTTACCGATAACAGATGAGCCAAAAAAGCTTTTTCATGCAGTCACTGGGAGGATTTTCACTCCTCAGTTATTATTTCTGGAGAATTTCAGACTACATTTATGGTTCCCAAGTTATGCTGATTATATGTGACAATATATTTATGCAAACTAAGACTAAAGTTGAATGTGAGGTATATACGTTGACTTTTAAAATATTCCAATATATTTTATAGCAAACTATATGGTTTGTCACACACTTGATATATTTTGTCATAATAGAGTATGTTTCTGGGATATTTTGTCTTAAGTTTTGTTTTTATTTTATTTTATGTACTTCATGTGATTAAACTAAACACAAGTTTTAGGATTTGACGTATGTTTTAGATCCCTGAAAAGTCCTTAAGGCCCTCCATCTCTCTAAAACAGGTAATTACATCTATTAATTTGAATCACTGGCCCTGTTCACACCTGGTAACATGTGTCCAGTGTGATCTGATCACATATACGCTTGAATGCACCCAAGATGCATTGAGGACACATTGAGATCCAATCACTCAGACCACATTCAGAGGTGGTTTGTGGCACATTCGACCACATTCTTTCAACAGTGTGTGCCTTGCAAGCAGTGACTTGATCATTGTGAACTGTTCATCTTTCACCCTCTGGCATCGTATTAAAGGTCACATGATTAATAGACAGCGTCCTCTTTATAAATCCTTCTGTCCTCTCCTGCATAATGAACTGAAATATTGATAATCGCATAGATCAGTCGACTGTATCGATCCCACCGACGCTCTGTCACCCCTGAAACCACGCCCAGGTAGACGGAGCGATTATTTCATGTCGCCATCGATGCAGGAAGTAGATCCACCAATTATGACAAAGACAGGTGAGACAATGAGGATGAATCATTAAGGTGTAGCAGCACTGAAGGGGAGGTTTGAAAGAAGCCAACTAAAGCACTGAGAACAAAAAAGAAAATCAGATCTTAAAATGTGAAATTTGAAAATTAAACGCTTCATTTAAAATTAAATGAATAATTCAGACATATTTTGAAAACATGAAGTGAAATTTAAAAACATGGAATGGGAAAACAGAAACTAATTGCTCACTGAGATTCATTTTAACATTTAGTTCTCTATTGATCGTTTTTTTCTGATAATTAGTGAAATAGCAGATCTAGCACATAGTTTGATGCGTGAAAGCAGAAAGACATCACACTTTTATGAAATATAATATTTAAAGATTTAAACTTAAGGGAAAACAAGGGCGGATACTTCTTAATCCTGAAAGGCTCCAGAGGTCGAGAAAACACGAAATTTGGGTATTCACATTATTCATATTTGCATCAGCTGCACAGTGCAATTGGGCACAAATTTACGTCTTTGCATTGATTTGACATCTGGATCATAATTAAAAATGACGCGGAAGCTAAATTATTATAAACCTTTCCTGTATTCACCCTTTCTTAAGATGGAACTGCTCAGATTTTCTGTCACAAACACGAGAGCATCGTCGGTAAAAAGTCGTCAGATCTGTGCTGTGGACAGAGACAAACATGTTTTCACAACAATCTGGGAACATGAACATGAACATATCTGTAAACATATTTTCCGCCAACATGAAGAGGTTTTGTGAATGTGTGACATAATGAATGAATTACACTTCATGTCAGGAAATATCCTCTGCTCTCTTCTGTTGCACTGAATATTATATAATCCATTTAACAGTATAAGGAGACATAATATTCTCCTATGGAACCCCATTATTGACATAAATGTACCTTGTATTTAAGCACACATTGAATACAGTAATGTATATGATGTATTCTGCTGTATCTGTCCATAATGTTCCAGCAGCAGCATGTAATTTGTAATTTGTGGTCAGCTCACAGCTGCAGGTGAAGATAACATGCATTCATAAACCCTGTGCAATATTAAGAGAAGCCTCAAGGTCAAAAGGTCAATGTTTTCATTTTCAGTCGAGACGTTTCACCTTCAACGCGGTTTAAATACGTCTTTGTGTTTTGTGTCCTTGGGTTACATGAAATGTGGCGGAAATCAAATCAGATTTATTATTTACACTAAAAATATTTTTTATATCTATCGGTCTTCAAATCCAAGCAGACGTGAATCTCACTCCATGATGTGTTTACAGCTAGTACTGTCAGTCCTGAATCATAAAGTCTACCAGGAGTAATATCAGCAACCCACAGCTACAGTTATGGCCAGATAAACCTCGCTATGAGAGGCAGACCTGAGGCTAAAACTGTTTGGCACAGGACGGTTTGGCACAGGACGCCTTCACAAGACAGGATGGGGTAATAAATCAGCTCCATCTCTTTGACCATTTTTAGATTAGCTGGGAGCTGATGGAGGCAGGACTTCCAAGATGGAGATAACCAGAGCCACCACACCTCAGCTTCACAACAGCTCCTCAGAAACCTGTGGGGACGTCACGGAGACTACGTCCAGGTTTTAGACAGTCTGCGGGGACGTCACGGAGACTACATCCAGGTTTTAGACAGTCTGCGGGGACGTCACGGAGACTACGTCCAGGTTTTAGACAGTCTGTAGGACGTCACAGAGACTACGTCCAGGTTTTAGACAGTCTGTAGGTTTCACGTGTCTTGTGATGTCATGTTTCTGGTTACCCTGCTTCATATTTGTGACATTTTATGCACATTTGGATGGAAACACGACTTGTGTATGATATAACAATGTAAATGAAATTGTTCTTATTGATGATCTTTAAGAAATCCAGTTAGTGGGACTTTTTCTGGATCTGGGGTCCAATTTTAGGCTCATCCACGCGCTTTCTACATGAAATGAAATATGAAATAACAGCAAATAGAATAGATAGAATAGAAATGATGAATTATGTCCGCAGCAGTCACTTCAGCCCATCTCTGCTCTGCAGATCCCTGGTCCTCGAGGCCTGTGGTTTGAAGAGCAGTTTGGCTCTCAGTCTTGGTCCCACCGTTCCCACGACAACAGTTCCTCTTCATCATCCTCAGCTAGAGGGTGCAGAAACACATTTATCAAACAGATCACAGCCAAAGTGCTTTAAGAACCCGGGATATATTTAAGCTCATCCGCCATGCATCCATTGAACGAAAACGCCTTCAAGCGTTTGTTTTTTTCTCAGATTCACAAACTTTAAAAGATTTCTGGAGGTCTGGTATTCCCGCGGGGCAGGAGGTCTAAGGCTGAAGGGTTTGGATTATTCAAATCCTCCTTTAGATCTGTGTACACTGGTCGGGTGTCTCATTTATCCTGCAGCTGCTTTACTGATGCTCACACCAACTCCATAAAGACTGTGTTCACAAACTGATTGGTTTGTTGCATGGGCACTAGTGACCCATGATACGATGCAAAAAGGAAACAGAGAAGCTTTACACAGCTGGGAAACAGTGTTGGTCAGGAAGATCTTTGAAAACAAAAAGTAATCATTAGATCCAAAATATAATCTTTGGAATAACATTATGTTTGTATATCTTGATCGCAGTGCCAACAGTGAAGGCTGAGATATCTGGGTTGTTGAGGAACTCCTCAGTTAATCACACCAGTGATGTAAGAAATGGCCTCTGATGAACATATTGGCTGCTAATTGATCATGCAGTCAATAAAGGAAATAATTGGTTAACCAGGCTGTTGGTTCATGCCTCTTGAGGAATATTGATCTGGATTATCGTTCCAGAGGAGGCTGACTGAGCCACTAATGACTGGAAGTGTCAGCGCACCATTTTGACATTAAACACGAAGTGCTTCACACAATAAAACAACTCCTCTACCAGAGGACCTAAGGGTTCATAGGTTAAAAGCAAATCTGATACATTGGTAGGACCAAAACCATTTAGGGCTTCATAAACCAATAAAAGGAGAGTAGCCTGCGTTTAACCTCATTTTAAACTCCTGTAACTTAAATTGGCCTGAGAGTATTAAAATAGTCCATCCTGGAGGTAGTAAAGTCGTGCATTAGTGTCTCTGTGTTGCCTTCAGAGAGACTCAAGTCTATAGATGATCCTTTTTTTAGGTTTCTAATATGAGATTCAAAACTGAGATCTCCCAGTTTTTTTTTTACTTGTTCTCAAGTTGCAGCTTGCAGTTTCTTTCATAAGAATTATTCAGCTGCGGCACAGTTTGGGAAGGATTTTGATCTTTTCTTTTCTAAGACTGACTGAGAGACTGACTAAGACCGACAGTTCCCAATAACGTTTCCAGGTTTGTGGCAGTAAAAAGTAGAGCATAGCAACAGCTTTCATTAGAGATTGATGGAAAAACAGTCCTGTGGTTCAGGATATATGTTTTTAGAGATTAGCCCGAAAATGTGATGTTTCAAGTATCAAGTTGCTAATCTCACAGCAGAAAAAGTCTTGGCCTGGATATCTGTTTTCCAGGTGCACTAGAAGCACAGAAACATTGGCAGTTGCCCCTTGAGCCTAAATCATCATCAGAAATTCGTCAATGGGTTCCAAGACTTAACACAACCTTTCTTGATCATGCTTCAAGGGAGCTGAGAAATGGATTCATCTGTATATTAAGTGTGCCATATGACAAAATTTTGAGTATGAAACTACGTCAGTCTACGTCATGATCTGCAATTAGTCAATGGTACAAATACTGAACATCTTAACTTACTGACTCAACAGGCTCGATAACTGACAGGTAGCAGGACCATTAGCTTGACGGAATGGTAGCTCACCTGCCACAAACACCTTTTTCCAAGTAAGTTGCAAAAAGTACAAAAAGTTCCTCTGCTACTTTCTGGTGAATAAAGTCACTTCATTGGATTTCAGCTCAATGTGTCACCAAACATAAATGAAACTCAGAGGGTGTTTCCCTGGAGAGATTTGCTTGTGTCAAAATTCAAATAATTCCCCATTCCTGTCTGCACTTTCACAAAATTCATAGAAACTTTCTCTCTCTCTGCACAAACTGTATCTTCTTCCAGTTGATTTGCAGTCACAACATGTCCTTATTTCTTAAGGGATAAAGTCTAGAAATTAATCTAAGGCCAGCTGCTGGAGGCTGATATCAGAGAGCACAGTGATCTATCTGTCCACTGCAGGGCGGATTTTCATATCAAACCTTTATTTAGAGAGGGAGAGTTGACCAAGCATGAACACTTTTTGTCAGTCCTGTCCCGCTTCGTGTTTGTACACCTTTTACACATTGGCACAGGGGAGCTGTCAAAGTCCAACCCAAGTTTTTATGTATTTTAAGGTCGTCTCCAGGTCTCCTGGTCTCTTTTATCTTGGAAAATACTCTAAGCAATATCACAGGAAAGTGAAGTTCAAAGTTTGTTCTCCTTTTTGTAGAGTCAAATCTCCTGCCACTTTCAGAACGTAAAAAATGTATCATTTGCTAGAAAGCAAACAAAATGTTTTAAAAAGTAACACTGGGAAGAAAATGCTGTAAACCTGGAGACAGCGTCATGGCTTTAGCCTCCTAGTCTTGTTCAGTGACTGTTCATGAAGTCAGTAGATTACTAGCTGCTACCACAAACAGTATCCATGACTTCTGGTCGCCACCACCTCGGTGGTCCTGCCTCCGGCGGCTCCCGGCTAATCCAAAAATGGTCAAAGCGGTGGACCTGAGGCGGGCTGAATGACGCCCGGTTGCTTAAACAAGCCATCTTTAATGGTCAATCAAAGCGTCCACGCTCTTAATCCTGCATAACTTTAAGCCTTAATATAATCTGAACAGGTGAGTTGTATATAAATTCACCCTCAGTACAGTTGTCATGAACGGGGAAATTAGCTATAGAGACCAAAACTGTTTTTTGTACCAGGCTGTAAACATGTTTATTTCTGCTGTGAAGTTGGACATTTGAACATGGGGACTTATGGAGACTGACTCACTTCTGGAGCCAGCCTCAAGTGGACGACAAGAGGAACTGCAGTTTTTGGCACTTCCTGCGTTGGCTTCATTTCACGGGCATGGAGGTTGATGCTTGGCTGTTACAAAGCTCATTATTTTAAGTGATTTACTTCTGGGTGTTACCAACACCGCCACTTCTGTCGAACATTTACACTGCCAATTTTTTTCTCTTTTTTTGTAATATTTCCTCGTCTTTTGGGCATGTTGCACAAAATGGAAGATGGTTTTCTAATCATTGTTTTCTAATCTTTAAAGTAAAGATGCCTGTGTGGGAGACTGCTCATGCACCACTTTATTTACCTTTTTATGAATAATGAGCAAACTACACAGGGAACATCCTGCCAACAACTCCACAGATAATTAGACATAAGAACATTCTGGCAGCTCAAGAGGAGGATATGCAGCCTTCAGCTTAATGAACGGAAGACGTGAACAGACAAACCTGTAGTGATTCAAGCTTCAAGGCAGGAAGACATCTGATTGCACAATTATGTAAAAAGAAACAACACACACAAGATTGGAACGCCTCATCAGACTATCCGGAGGGGACGCTGGTAAAAGCATTTCTCAGAGAGTCTTACTGTATATTCACCCACCGCTTGTGGGTGAAATTAAGTATTTGAGTTTATTAGAGCCGCCAACAGTGGACAACAGACTGAGTGGAATCCTCTCATCAGCCATTACTGAGAAAACAGAGGAGGCAATTTGTAGGTTAAAAGCCAATAAATCCGCTCGTGGTGATGGCTTCCCATCAGCAGTACACAAACCTTCAGGGAGGAGCCGAGGTCTTTAGTCCCATCATCCTCTATCATACGCAGCTTGAAAGGGAGCGTATTCAACCCATTATGGAGAGAGGACTCATCTGGACCACATTTATCATGGAGAAAGTCTGGTTAAAAGGCTCGTACCACCAGATCTGATGATAATGTGTGTATTTTATATCAACGAAGACCATTTCTCAAAGAGTTTTAGGACTCTTGATGCCTTCCAGGTTGATACATGCATCCGTAAGATACCCAACAACCCAGCGGTGATTAGCAATTTCTATTTGTAACAGACTCCTGTACAGATCAATATGAATCCTCTTTGTCCTCCATCCAAGACTTTAGTAGCACTTGGAATTTCTCCACCTTGAGATCGATAAAGTGTTGTTTCGTTTCATCCTTTTTTCAGACGCCGTAATCTGCTGCTTCACTGGAGCATCCAGAGACTTGATCCATCGGTCAAGGGCAGCACAGTGAAGGAGAGTTTCTGCAACAAGCCTGTAATCAACACACATGTCCAGTCAATGTTTCCTGCAGGAGCCTCCGAGGACGACCTCACACGCTGCGTCCACCGAGTTCTTATCAATCACGCGATCGATACGGGGAAACGTGGGGGAGGTGATGAGTCTCATTCATATTCCTGACCCTTCTCATCTGACAAATTATTGATCACATATTGTGGTTTGGTAACTGATGTGCAATAAAAATCAGCCAACCTGTCAATGGTCCTCATGTGGACGCTAAAACAAGGTATTTACCACTCCACATGACGATATGATCCAAAGTTACACCACAGGGTCAATGATGGCGACAGTAGAGCGGGTCGTCTTGTAATCGGAAGGTCGCTTGTTTGATTTCTGCCTCGTCTGGTCTAGTCAAAGTGTCATTGGACCTGGTACTCCATAGGGCTGTGGCTCGGAGGTAGAGCGGGTCGTCCACTAATCAGAAGATCGGCGGTTCGATCCCCTCCAGTCTGCATGTCGAAGTGTCTTTGGGCAAGATACTGAACCCAAAATTGCTCCCGAAGGCTGTGCCATCGGTGTGTGAATGTGTATGAATGGTTAGCTCCTCAAACTGATGAGCAGTTGGCACTTTGCATGGCAGCCAATGCCATCAGTGTATGAATGTGTGAATGGGTGAAGGAGATACGTACTGTAAAGTGCTTTGAGTGGTCGGAAGACTAGAAAGGAGCTATATAAGTACAGTCCATTTACCATTTTACTCAACCATAATCAATGAGACTGAACAACTTCTCCATAAACTATAACAGTAAGGGATTATACTGTAAATTACAGAGTTTCATCCTGAGGGGAACATGAATGTCTGAACCATATTTAAATGACAATCCATGCAGTAGTAGTTGACATATCTCCAGACCAGCAGTCAGCAGCATGTTTCATCAGTTTCTTCATTGATACAGTACGTGAATGACAGAGAGCTGAGAGTCTCTGTGAAGCTTCTCTGATATACGGCAGGAACATCGTCTCCGTGATGACGGAGAGTTTCTGTCGGCTTCAGAGCGAGCTCAGCGCTCTGTACTGCCCCAGACAGACATCAAACACACCTCTGCTGTCAAACACGAATCTTTGCACGTCACGGTGAAACAAACATACAAAACAGTCTGCTGATTAAACAAAATACACAGTCAGCATGAAAACTTTGTATTTTAATGTCCCATGTGCCACAGTGCTCCATCACATTGATGTGAACAGCGTTGAATTATAACATGAGTGGTGTGTAATGTCTCCTGCCCTAATGAAGGCACCTCGTCCTTGTATTTACATATTTCAATAATGTAACTACATTGTAATTCAGAGTTTGCAGCTTCCCTTGTGGAGCCGTGAGGCGTTCACTGCTTCATTATCATCGAGCTGGATGCATCATCTTCATATCTGTCTGAATAAGACGGAAACAAAAAGAAGCAATCCAAATGTATGGTGCTCTATTTACAGAATATAACATTCATTCATGAAACTGGATAATATTTTATGGAGAAAATGTTTTTGGCTCACCTCTGATTTACAGAGTTTCCTGATGGACAGTAACATAAACTGCTGCCAACTGTAGCTGCTGTTAGCTAATGTTAGCTCAGTTTGTTAGCTGCCCAGGCTGTGAGCGCAAAACACTGGGGGAGTGTTAGTGTTTGTACCACCGGGAAGAAGAAGGGGAGGTCAGCATCTTCTATGGACATAATGGCAGAGGAGAAGAGAGCGAAGAGGACGTTGACGGAGGAAGCTAAGAAGAGAAAAGGAGAGAGTGAGCGAGCAAGAAGCCGCCGGACAAGAGTAAATCTGGGACTGACTTTTAGTGGTTGGTGAGAGCTTGGTGAAATAAAAGGCTGAAAGACAGACGCCGAGCTGGGCTGACTGCTGTTGGACTAGTCAGTAATATTAGCTGGCTGCTATGTCTGCTGTTGGTGACCTTGTTGATGTTTGGCTTCCTCCTGTTGCCATTCTTCATTCTAAGCTAAGCAGCTGCTTCATATTTGATGGACTGTTATTTATATTTGTATCTTTTTTATTTACTGCAGGACTGTTGCTCTGGATTTCATCAACCTGTCAGGTGTTCCTGTTATTTTGTCCACTCTGCTCAAGATGATTTAACACTCTGCATGCACACAAACTGAAACACACACACGAGTCATGTCACGCAGCAAGATTTCCGATCCCATTATGCGCAACTACAGTCGCACTTATTAATATGCATGAGCACAAACATCCTCATTAATATTCATGAGGACGTCGGACTGATGAATATGCATAAAACAAACAAGAGACACTGACCTGATCACAGCAGCTCTGTGTGTATACGTGTGTTGTTCAAACCACACACACGTTTTACCCACGTGGTCGCCATGGCACCCAACCGTCATCCCCGGTGACAATCTATCGCTAATTGCCGTTCAGTTTCAGATGACCTTTGGTTGATGGGGTGTTTACACGCCGACATACACACACCAAAGACATGAACATGTATGGATCAAAGCGGCAGATTAACACACAAACACATGAGCGGGGAAGTTATTATGAAATGTTTGAAGAGGGAAACGAAGGACGGGGCGTTCGATCAAACACGACACTGACCTCAAAACCAGAGATGCTAATTGGGCGGTTCTGTCCATCAAAGAGCGGGAGGCGGAACACATCATGACAGAATTAAACAAGGACAGTCACATCTTGTCAACATCAACGTTAAACTGACCTTTGACCTGTTCGTGTTGGAATATATCCGAGACTTTGGCAACATTAGAGGTGAACATAAGCTGACTGATGGCCAGAGTGTTTACTTTACAGGGGTGTTTCATAGATGGTAAAAGGTTTTTTCATAAAATTGTGCCGTCTGTGCAGTAGAAAGACGCACGTGTGACTGTAGAAAGGTAGAAAATCTACAATGACCAGAATTGATTGGAGCTTCCGTCCATCGAATCAGACAAAGACAAACTGGTGCTTTCAAGCCATCAAAGCAAGGTACCCAAACAAAGGCTTAGACGGAGTTTCAGGAGCGGTCTTTGCTGCTCCAAGACTGTCGAGGGACCTGGAACAACGAGGTTCAAACATACCAGTGAGACCATTTCCACTTCAGCAGTGGCGGTCTCAGCTCTGCAGAGATTCAAACACATTTGTAAGTACTCGGTAAATGGTGGGGTTTGAAACATTGACGAGAACAGCTGAAATCAGCTCCAGTGCACATGGAACGAGTCACATCCATGCCCGATGGAATATAGCCTTTACTTTACATCAGGTATCTCGGATTTGGGCGTTGACTGCATTGGTTGTATTGTCGGGTCAGCGGACCCCACAAACGACCCTGCTGGTTACACTCCAATGTCACATTTGGTCCTGAGCAAACAAGGTTTAAATAACAGATCTGGTGTTCAGGTATTCAGAGGAGTGAATGAACTTCTGGTTGTTGACAGAAAACTCCAGCTCAGATACGTTGAACACAACAAAGACACCAAACAAACAACGGAGCGCTCGTCATATCTTTCCATCAAACTGTGACATTTTCCTCCACTGCTATCTCTGCAGCCAATCAGAGGAAGGTTTACTCAACAAAGGTTATCCCAAGGAAGGTTGCCACGGAGATGAAGGCAGAAAAGAATGATGATACGTTCGTCGAACTCTTCTGCTCCTTCTTCTTCTTCGTGGGTTTTACAGTCAGGCAGGTAACTCGGAGGCACGTAGCGCCGCGGCCTCGATGTCACGGGTTTGACTCCGACACGTGACCTTTGCCATGACCTTTGTCATGTGTCACCCCTCATCTGTCTCCCGCTGGGCTTCCCGTTGATCCACTTCCTAATAACGTAGAAATGCCATGAAGATAATGTCAGATAAAGGTTCCTGGGTCGTCAGTGCGACAGCGCAGGAATTAAGCAGTCCATTATTGGCCCTTTTGTTTTGTTTTTTTAAATGTTCTACATCTCGTGTCTTCACGGAGCCCGAGGTGTCCTGAAGAGAATGATCATTTGTGTGCACAATTGAATAATTTGCCCTTTTGATTGCATGTTTTTGACTTGAAACACATGAATACCTCTTCAAACAAACGTCCCCATAGACTGTCCTAAACCTGGATCTAATCTTACATGTAGCACCTTTAAAATGCAACGTCTCACTATATTAGCATTAAGAAGAAGGAGGAGAACTTATTTTCTGATCCTTCATTTACAGATTTGAAGTTCAGGACTCGACTTAAAGCCGGCTGCTTTATTTCAAGCTATTTGCCTGGATAAACTTTTAATCTCCCTTCGATGAAATTAAATGAGATGAATCAATAAAGTGACCTTGGAGGGAAAAAGTCTCCTCTCAGTTTGTTTAATTCAGTTCAGCTCCATCTAATACAGCAATCAATCCACCAGATTCCAATCGGTTAATAACTACATCCCGAAGATGCACACACACGTGGACGTCATTTGCAGCTGGCGATCTGTATCTGCATATCTTATCCGGATAATATGGAGTAATAAACTGAGATGTTCTCAGCAGGAGCTGATGGGATGGAAATGTAAACCTCCACAGCAGAGTTGGGTTTGCAGACCTGAGGTGATAGGGTTGTCAGTTCCTGCCGTCGGCTGATGCATCATTGCTGGAGGGAGAAAAGTCAACCAAAAAAAAAAAAGAGGGTAAAAGAGTTTACCCTTGTGGCTATAAATATCACCCCTGCTGGGGAAGACGAGTGGTAAGGTGATTGAGATGTCCAGATTTTCATTTAAAAAAGGAGAAACAGGTCATGAACAGGTGACACGAGATTCTTAAACCTTTTACATATTCATTTTATGTTCTTGTCACTTTTTATCAATAATGGTTGATCAGCCCTTCCACAACTTTCTGTTCTCTATACCATCAACTAAATCATACAATGAAGGGAAAAATCCATAGAGATTCAACACCCAAGAGACAGAAGAAAACTTTAAAAACTGTGGTTGAAACATCAGGATAGAAAGCATCAAACAGCGTGTAGCTGTGATGGTTTGCTCCGTATGAAGTGAAGTCTACCTGTAAATACTGACGGTGAAATGGCTCCTTCAGAAGCAAATGTTTCAGAATTACCATAGAAACTGCTCGTTTCACGGACTCGTGTCTGAGGGGAAGTCATGCAGAACATTTATCGACAGCGCCTCGGCTGTGCCCATTTCCTCTCAGTTTTTATGGCTGTGGTCATTTCGCTGTGCTGACTGATGGGACTGAAGATGGCAGAGGTGTGAGGAGGCAGATTGTATAATGTGCAGTTATTTCACTGTCATTTTGGACCGCAGAGGTGGAAACTCAAACAGACAGAAAGATCATTTTCTTCTGTAAACACAAATTTAAAAAGACTTGTGATCATTAAAGGAATATTACGTACGTTCTGCATTCATATGCAGAATCTGTTTATAGAGATTAAGTTATGTAGAACCCTGAAAATCATTTGGGTACACCACTTTATGCCGAACAGTCTTTTCAGGGTACAGCTCTGAAAAGTAAAAGGCTGAACGCTCAATACCGCCCTCAAATCTTTAACGGGAATCGTAATTTTTTTATTTCTAAAGGAATCTTTTGCTGAAATCCAACAAGTACAAACAGATCCAGAGTTTCATCTTTGTGCTGAATTTTGTGCCGCTGACATCTGATAAATGTCATCGTTGGAGTTTGAACTTCTCGTCACGGTTACGTGATCAGTCTGCCGAGTCAATGATGGTTTGTCACATGGGAGGATGACTCAGCATGTTTTATCAGACCAAAGATTTTGGGTTTATGATTCCAAACAAACAACTTTTGAAATACTCGGCTTGGCTGGATAAATATGTGAGTAATGTAGAGTACAAGTCAGAACAGGTGATTCAAATGTCATGAGATTAGTGCCGGCAGATTGGAAATATGATGTCTGATAATAAAAAAGTCCACAAGAGATCTCCGGGCGGTGGATGAGGATGTTTTTTGTCCCCATTGGGATTCTTTATTCATATTTAAATTATACCTCGGAGGGATCCAGAGAAAACCTTTAATTACATCCTGAAATCCACCATGTAGTTTTATAATAACTTGTGCTGCTGTTTTTAATATATATTATACTAATTCTCAAGGACAAAGTCAAGGGTCTGTACGGTGGAAAATCTTAATTTTTAATATTCCAATACATTAATTAAACCTGGATTTTTGTGTCAGACTGTACATGATAGACTGGATCTGTGACTTTATCACGGTGTGTGGATGTTTCTCCCTCTGACGGGTCCCTCACCACAGACCTGCTATAAGAAAGTTTTATTGGGCTGGTTTTCAAAAAGGTCCAACCTGAACAAACTCATTCATTCAAAATGTCTTCTGAACACATCTAGAGGCAAAGAGTGTTCCAAAAGGCTGCCGTCTGAGGTGAGGCAATAAGCCTGCCATCATAAGCAGAGACATGATTTCATACATTTTGAACCATGCGGCCTCCTCAACCTCCAGCTCCTGCATTAATGTTGAGGCTCTGTGTCTTAACCTGGTTGTAATTACTTAATATTTCAGGTGTTTAAAAGAATATGCACCATGCAAAGCATTAAACAAATCTGCATTTGACATGGAACGGTAGTGTTCCAGTGTGGGGAAACTGGTAGAAGTTTTGGGGAGGAATTGGGAACATGTCAGTGTATATATGGGCGTTTACATGGGTGAATTATTCAGGCCGCCTCAGCTCCACCAACAAGCCTCGTCTTTGATTAGCCAGGACTGCCAACATGGAGATGACCAGAGCCACCTACGCTCAGCTAGGTCCATCCTTTTTTTTTTTTTTTGTGATTAACAAAATCACAAAAAAAAGTGATTTCAGATTTCCCCAGACTTGCATGGCCAACAATTTGATGTGGGTAATAATCCTAATCTAAATAATGTGGAAGGAGTCCAATAAAAACGATGTATCATTTTGAATTGAATAAGGCGTACTCTTGCATCCCTTGAAACTACTTTAACATTTTTACAAATTCTGTTCCACTCCTCATCACTGAATGTCAGGTTCAGATCCCTTTCCCAAGTCTTCTGCAGAGCTGAAATGGGCCCATTACCAAGAGTCTGAATCATCACTGAATAATAGACAGCTGCCTCGTGTTCTTTTCCATAACTCTTTAGAATTTTATCTAGGAGTTCTGCATTGTGGGGAACCGATGCAGCGGGCCCAACAACTCCCCCAACATACTGTATGTCGGAGTTGCAGGTACCTAAAAAAG
This sequence comes from Argyrosomus regius, assembly GCA_946959425.1. Classification (NCBI taxonomy): domain Eukaryota; kingdom Metazoa; phylum Chordata; class Actinopteri; family Sciaenidae; genus Argyrosomus; species Argyrosomus regius. The sequence continues at coordinate 1,732,355 of OX336903.1, forward strand.
TGGGATGCACCAAATCCCCAAAAGATCTTAAAGAACCATTACAATACAGATCCCCCAATGTGACCACCCCCTTCTCCCGCCATATCTTCCAATAAATGGGAAATTTACCAATTCGTAATTTAGGATTAGCCCTAAGCTACGCCCATTCTTTATACAGTCAGTGGTTTCACCACAGATAAAAGAAAAATCTAATTACTTGAAAAAACTTCTCACATAAAACTTGAAAACTGCTGAGCTCATACTTTTAAATGAGTTCTCATTCAAAAAGGTCCAAATCTAAGAGTCTCCTTTATTCAAACACTTCAAAATGATATCAGTTCAGCTCGTGATAACGAGGTGAAAAGCAGAAGCAGATCTTACCTGTGGGTTTAAACTGACAGAATAAAGGAAATGTCAACATTACAGCTTCAGTGAACCTCGCCATGAATTCTTAAAATGTCTGGATGGAAAAAGTTCAAAAGGAAGTGTCAACTCATATGAGTGCCTCGTGGGTGATTAATCAGAAAAACCTCTTTCTTTCAGTACATGAGGGGATTTTCAATAATTGATTACAAGTTTGTAAGAGCTTGAAGTTCCACATATCAAACATTCTGCGATACTGAAGCGCGTCAGAAGAAGAGAAGATGAAACGACATAATGAAAAGCTGAGATTACACAGCAGAGCTCATGCTGCGAGGTACGACCACGTCACAAACAGTGTGAAAAGATGCCAGAAAGCTGCGCTGCGTCCTGGGTGATTCCTGCTTACAGCTCTGAAGACGTGCATCCGACGTGATCACTCACTCTGTTGTTCATTTTACTTTAGACTGAAATCCTGTTCAATGCTTCTGCAACAAAGGATACACCCATCCATCAGTTTCCTTCTGCTTATCCAGCGTACTGTATTCCCTGTTAGACTGGACACTGCTGGTTCAGAGGTCGTGTTCACTGGAAGGTAGATGCTGATGCTAGCTCATGGCTGTAGTGCATAACGGTGAAGGTGTAAAGCACACTTGTTATTGGCTACTGTAAACTGCAACAAATATCCACGACTGTTTTACAGGTAAAAATGAGAAAGTAAACAGGCTCCTACAGACCTGTAGATGAACCTGGAATCAGTAGGTTGACGTGAACGTGTAGCCTCCTGGGTTTAAGACGATTATGACTGGTTTAAAAAGGAATACAAACAAGCCTTAGTATTTCTTTTTACCATAATGGGACCAGCACAACATCAGCATCAGTCTGGCCATTCAAGCAATGTGGCAGCCTAAGCATGATGGGAGGATTAACTGTCTCATTATCCGACTGACCCACTCTGTTGTGGAAGAACTCCCTCCGCACATGCTTCCCTCATTTAAAGGGTTATGTGGTGTTATTTTGACAGCTTCCTGGCAGTCTTTCTACCTACCTGAGCTGCTCCAGCAGGAGGTCCGGTCATTATTCTGTTGTGAAGTAAAGTTCAGTGTCAGACTCCTGGCTGTTTTGGTATTCAACCGGCAGCTTCCACAAAGCTGTTTGTGTCAAACCTTGAGCTGCGTCACAGTTTTGTTTGTGTGGGTTTATTTATGTATTTAGCGTCTAAGAAAATGAGGCAGATAAAGAGCTTATATCTATCCCAGCATTGAATGAGAGGCTGATTTGTCACAGCGAGGGACTCTGGGAGATATTTCTGTTTGTTGGGAGTCTGTACTCTCTGACTATGAGTGTGAGGAACAAACAGACAGCAGCGGTAACTAAGATAGTCGTCACTCATGTGTTGTCTTGTCGGGATGTTGTTCTGATGCCTTTTCAAGAGATCCGTGGATCTATTTGTGTCAGTGTAGAAGATTTAGTGATGCATAAAACTTCAAACACTCAGTGAAAGTTCATCTCCTGCAGTGGAAAACACTCTCGATGTTCCTTCTTTTGTTTATCGAGGAAGAGGTGACGAAACTCCGATGGACAGACTTTTTGTGGGAGCTGCCGAGTCTGTTTTATCTGATTCTGCCGAGGACACCTTAACTTAGAGTCGTGGAGTCTTAGGGAAGTTTCTTGAACTTGAGAAAACTTTCTGGAGACTTCTAAAAGATTCAGTAGGTCTTTGTCAACAGACAGCAAGTGACACAAACATGTCCATTACTATACAGAAACAACTACTGGTGGGGCTCGAGGAAAAGTCACCAAAATCAATAGGATTCATCATCTGGGGACCAAGAATATTGTAGCAATTCACAAAGGAGTTAAGATATTTTCAGAGAGTCTTATTCTGTCTTCTTGACTGTCTAAAACCTGGACGTAGTCTCCGTGACGTCCCCGCAGACTGTCTAAAACCTGGATGTAGTCTCCGTGACATCCCAACGGACTGTCTAAAACCTGGACGTAGTCTCCGTGACATCCCAACGGACTGTCTAAAACCTGGACGTAGTCTCCGTGACATCCCAACAGACTGTCTAAAACCTGGACGTAGTCTCCGTGACGTCCCCGTAGACTGTCTAAAACCTGGACGTAGTCTCCGTGGCGTCCCCGCAGACTGTCTAAAACCTGGACGTAGTCTCCGTGACGTCCCCACAGACTGTCTAAAACTTTGTGTTCATTCAGGGGTGTAACACAGACTCCCCATTGGTTACTGTAAATCCCAATCAATGACCATTTTTATAGTAAAAACATGTAAAAAACAGAGCGTTTCTTCCTGTTTCATGGAGACTTTAAAGAGTTAAAGAGGTTTGGGTCTCAGTTTTTGGGCTTGTGCAGACGAACCTGTAATTAGCAGGCTGACGTGAATTTGCAGCAACACTTCTGAATATAAACCCAGCATTGTTCACCTGCAGTTTTCAGGTCCTGTAAATGTGCCACCCTCTTATTTTCGTCCCTGTTTGACAGATATTTTCATGACGCATTAGATAAAACAGTGACTGGGATTATAGAGTACACAAAGCTGATCTATTTTAGCAACACAGATACAGAAGGTATGCAGCTACAACCTGCCTGATGCATCAATATCAAAGCTACAACAATCCTGAGACTGACGTTCAGTTTGGAAACATTTGATAGTGACTCAGGGAAATGAGCTGCACAGATACAGTACGAGAGGTATTTGGGTCAATGAATGGAGGGTAGAAGCTAAACAGTTTCCCTTCCTATCAACCGAGTCGGATAAAGTCAGACTGGATTGTTCCAGAGGCTCAGAAAATATGTGAAGTTGTGTTTTTGTATCTGAGCGGTTGGGGTTTATTGATGTCTGTGTTTCTTATCTTGGCAGAGCAGGTCAAAGTCACCCCGAGGAGCGGCGGTTTGGCATATTCGAGCAGCCGCGGTGAAGTATTTGGGACATAATGAGCGGTCGGGACGAACCTGACTGCCTGGCGGCTGCAGAGCTCAGCCACCCAAGTCACCATTTCTCATTTTCTCTTTTGTTATGGTTTGAACTCCTCTTCTGGAGCGGCTTCACCCTCCTCCATTATCACTGCTTCAATCCAGTAAGTTAGAAAGTCCCATCTCAGTCCTCAGCTCTTATTTTCTCACAGCAGAATATCATCGGGTTTAGAGTCGGTGAATAAGTTAAAGAGGGACCTGGTGTTGGTGGTCGAGGCAGTTGTATGAAGAATAAAAGAGAGCTTGAGACGTTCAAGATACTAAAGTTCACGTCCGACAGGATGAGGTATTTGCAGATGCTGTTAGTCAGTCTGTCAGGCACTTGGTTGGGTTTGGCCACAGTGTTGTAGACTCACAAGTCAGTCTTTAAAGTCTATAATCTATAATCATAATCTAACCAAATCATGAAGCCAGCGAAGATTCACACCTCTAATGGAGACGTACGACTTTCTCTGAACTTTCGTTGGTGGAAAACAACTCGAGTTTTCAAAGAACCTGCATTGCAGAGCCAATCCAAAAGCTTTAAGGCAAAGACCTGCAGAGATTGTGCGCTTTTATTTATTCGATTACTAGTAGACACGCAATATTTCCTGTCCGCCACTCTTGTGCTGCCGTCTCGAGGTCCAGCACTCTACTACTGTGTTAAAGAGGGAGAGTAATTAGTCAACTGGAAGCAGGTGTGCTAATCACCTCACCTGCTTCCCCCACACCGCTCCCTGCAGCTGATGCACCACGCCCCCTCCACAGCTTGTTAGCGGCCGTTCTCTTGGCCATCCAAGCAACTACCTTTAGAAATCGCAGGATGTTTGTCTGTCATCATAGGACTACCAACGTTAGGGCATTCAAACCTTAAGAGGAAGGACAAATAAAGAGAATAAAGAAGCCCATCCCACACTCAAGTGTAGCTCTTTGTTAACACATTTCTAACTTTCATTGTGTTGATTGTTGCCATTGTTTGTCTGTTAGCAGCTACAAACACTTCTGCCTTTAGACGTGGTCAACTAGCTTTACATTTACAGAAAATCTAAACTGTTGAGCGAACACGAACCCAGCTGAGGTCCAAGCAAAGTCCAAGCAAAGTTTTTGGGTTTAGGAATGGGATATTAGGGGCAAATGTCCACCATGTGAAGGTAACTAACATAGCTACACATCATCAGGATGGGCGTCTTTAGGTCTAGATCAGGAGGTTTGCAGGGTGATCGACTCCTTCTCTTCAGACAGATCAGAGCAGCTTTGCACTGTTTGTTTTCCTCCTGGAGCTCAGTGAACACTTTTTTAAATCACAATGAAAAACTGTTCTGTTGGCTGTGATCAGCAGTTCATCACCAGAACAGCAAAATGCAGCAAACAAACTGTGAAATTAGTTTATTGGTGACCAACAACGATGAATTAAAAAGTTTTGTTTTGTAAATTTGTCTGAGAAGTCTGGAGGCTCGGGCTCAGACATGGGGATGTTTTAACAGGATGTTTTCAGGTGTTGGTGGTCTGAGGAACGAGAGCCCGAGGAGACTTACTGCTGTAAAGGTTTGATAAAACTGAAAACTGAACTCACAGTTTCTCTGAGCCTCGGGGACTCGGGGAAGATCTTAAACATGGACGTAGTCTCTGTGACACCCCCCACAGATTGCAACCTCTTCACCTCACCTGTCCTTCCTCGCGTGAAGGAGAAACTCCAGTGGATGTGTATATCTGTAAATATAAATAAAAAAATGACGGTGGATTTAATGATGCATATTGAGGAGAATTGTTACAGAAGGTAACAGTTACATGGCAGATATTTTGGTGTGACATTCAGTCAGGTTTATCCTCTCGTTTCTAACTATGTGTACTGACAGTAAATCCTCGCTAACACGCCGGATCAGCTGTCCCGGAGCGCAGAAACAAAAATATTTCTGCACTGAGGCTCAGCAGGAGTTTGGCAGATCCCAGTAGGGCCACAAACTCAGAATCCTGCAGGTACGAGCGCTCGCAGCGCAGCGGAGATTATCGAGTCTGTTAAAGCAGCTGCTGCGGAGGTTTCATTTTTCATTAAGTGGAGTGACTCTCCGTGGTTTATTTCTGCTCCGAGGTTTGACACCAAGATCTCTGAGCCTTTAATCACAGAGCGCTCTGCTAGAAAGAGACATCATAATTTAAGAAAAGTGACTCCAAATATGAAGTTGAAGTACGGCAGAGTTTAAAAGAAGTGACAGCAGGTCATTACAACTAAAATACTTCTGTTGGAGAAGATTTAAAGTGACAGACAAAGAAGATCGCATCCATTTCATCTGTCCTTATATCTCCATAAAGTTTTGGACAGGAACAAACATTTAGCTTCATATTTTGATGGTATATTGACTGATGTTCACTCCAGTTTCACCAAAATCTCTGAATAAAGTTCTAAAGCTGTACTTTTGGACTCAGTATTACTTTTTTAGGATCAGAATATTTATTTCACAACTTGCAGTGACGTCCACCATGACAACAAAAAGACGTCTCAGGCTTCACTCCTGTTCAACAACACATCCCCAGCTGTCTGAACTCAGAGGAAGAAGAAAACACTTCAAATCTGCAGCTCAGCTGTAATCCTGTGACAGAGTGTGCGTGACGAGGTGAGTCGAGGACATCCGGGCGGCGCTCAGGTGATTCCCAGGCAGAGCTGGAGGTGTATTTTTGAGACGGATGGGCGAATCTGTCCTCGTAAACACGTTCACAGTTGCGGCAGTTTGACTTTTTGGAGTGGAAACTTCATCTACTCGAGTGGTTGGGTGACGTTTTTCCTCCGTTGTGTCAGACGTTCACGCTGTTGGCTCAAGTTTAGTTTACTCGAGTTCAAAGGCAGAAGCAGGCGTGAAGCGGCGCTATGTGATGGACTGAAGCAGGAAATAATGCAGCCTGGACCAGCTGACTGTGTGTGTGTGTGTGTGTGTGTGTGTGTGTGTGTGTGTGTGTGTGTGTGTGTGTGTGTGTCAAAGTGTTTTATGTTGGCACAGACCTGACAGTAGCATGAGTTTTATGGAGTCTGTGATTTATGGCGCTCTGTGATGGAGGAACAGAGTGTAGTAGAGTATTAAAGGTTACAGAGCAGACCAGAACATAAAATATGAGAATAATTGATGCTTGATGCAAACACACTGCAAGGACTGCACATTGTTTAGAAACCAGAAAAAGCTAAAGTAGTTTCAGGACATTTTTCTGGTTTCTAAACAATGTGCGTGTCGTGCATCGGATCAGTGGAGGTTGCTTAACGCTTAACGTGACGGTGTTTCCACATATCTGCGATCTTTTTCTTGGTGTATTGTTCTACAAGAATACCGCTGACGAGGCAACGCTCTTAGTTTTCATTGGACATGGAGGGTAAATAGAAACTGGGTGACGACATGAGGATTCTGAGGTCTTGTTTTTCTTGGAAATTGGATTTATTTCGTGAGACCACAGGTGCAGTTTACTCTCTGAAATGAAGAAGCACGGAGGGCTGCCTCCAATCATTTCCAGACTCAATAGATGTTCTGTTTTGACTCTTGGTTGGTATTCGTGGTGGGATGGAGAAAGCTCTGCATTTAGATCTGTTGGTCAAAATTTAATGCATAACATCATCTTTTAGACTCATCTGGCTAAACGTCTGAGACGTCTTCATTGCCTCTCCTGACAGCTCCATGATCAGATCTTTAACGAGATTCTGATGTGAGGAATCCAAAAACTGCGATTCCTGTTGAGTTAATAGATTTTGGGCTGGATTCTTCTCATAATGGAGATCTCAGGGGTTTGATAAATGTTCCGAGGTAACCTTTGAGCCAACCTCACGTCCATAAATAACGTCATCTTGAGGCCTTATCGGCTCCAGTCCTCCTCCTCTGGGTTTGTCGTGTTTTAACTCATTTCTGTCTCCTTCCTCCTGTCATGCCTCCTTCCCTCCCTCCTTCCCTCCCCCACGTTCTCACCCCTCGGACAACATTATTTTCACCCTCCTCTCCTGTCGACTCTCACCTTGCCTTCAGCTCTCTCTCTCTTTCTCTCTCTCTGATTTGTTTTTGATCTTTTTCCTTTCGTGTCTTAAACCCCGAGTCTAAAACTCGTACATGTGAAACTCATTGTCGCCTTGTTTGCTGTTATCTTTAATATTTCACTCATTATGAATAAACATCAGCGGTTAATTGAATATTGTGATGTCACACTGACAGTTTTTAATTATCTTAGTCAAAGAAACATTATCTAACCTTTTTATTCATTCATGAATCATTATCTCAATTTTCCCGCCTGTCTGCTTGATGTTCTTCTACCTGAACCTGCTTACAGGTAACACAAATCATTTCACACATTGAACTGCAGCGCTGTGGTTAATAAAGGTGTGAAATGAATCTATGTTTCTTTCTGTCAAAGGTTTTCTTTACATTGAGAGCACATTCAGAGGGAGCTGACGGCTAAGACCCGATTAAGATCCAAATCCAGCACTTTGGCAAAAACCCAACTTTTCCAAACTTAGGTTTATTTAAACAGGGGAACTGTGTTTTGGCTACACAAAAAAAGCAGCAACCTGCGATTCAGATTCAACTTTTGGAGAAACGCAATCTGACGTCACATCAGACCGGTCAGACTTCTCCACAGTTGGCCTGAAATGTCTCTGAGACTTTGATACTCTGTCAGTGTTCCTTTAACACCACGAACCACCACAGAAAATATCAGACTGCAAGTACTAACCATTATGACAAACTTTAAAACAAGATCAGTTAATGTTCACTGTTGTTTAATTGTGGTTTGTAATTTGATTTGAATACAGCCTAACAGCAACATTAATCTTATTTATCTTATCTTCTATTTTCACCGTCTTGAACATTTTATCCCCCTAACCGCCTACTACCAACATTTTCTTCTTCACTTCATTCAAGAAAGAGTTTCACTGAAGGCCTCCAAGCTATATATATATTATAATATATTCACACAGTTAAACCAAAAGCAGTATCTGACTCCTGTGGCTTTGGAGTTTTAAGTAGTAGTAGTAGTTCAGTGATGTAATGGCTGTTTCTGGTTTGGCAAAAAGGATTTTACTCGTGAACAAAAATGTCTTAGTTGGGTCAGAATGTTTTATAATGTTACAACGCTTATAAAAACAGTCTGAGCCTGTCGGTGGAAAATCGAGCACTATTAATGAACATACACTGACGACATAAATTGTTCCTATTCGTTAAATAGACACAAAAACATGAACAAAAAGCTGCATGGTGACGCACAGAAGTGATGATGGCTTCCTCCATCTTGGACTGTGGGTTTCCTCAAACATTAGACTTGTTGTAGTAGTAGTTAAGTGTTTGCTGTTTGCTGTTGGTTAAAGACAGATTAATGCGTCGAAGTTAAACTCAAGGTGAAAACTGCTGCGACGTGTGACCAGGCCGTATGAAAAGGTTCCTTTGATTTGTGTGACGTCAACTGAAGAAAAATGGGTCCACCATTGTTAAAGGCGGATGACAGCCGAGAGAACAGAGTGTGTTCATCATCTGTTCATTCATGTCTCTCTTTGTCACAAGCTGCACACCATCTATAAGCGTTCAGTCAATGAACGGCGTGTTTTCTGAATGTGACATACAGTGGATTGATTTATTTTTGTTATTTCTCTTTCAGTGTAGACAAAGATACCCAGCACTCGGGATAACAAACTGATGAGCAACACATGATCATTTGTTTGAAGGAGCTGATTCCAAGCCCCTTTTTTGAATATTTAATGTCTGCTTAATTTTATTACTTTTTTCTTTATTACTTCCAATATAATGAAGCAGCACAGTGCGACCTGGGCTGCAGGAAGCTTTGTGTCAGCCTCTCTTTATCTCCAGGAGAACTTCAGGTTCATTTTTCAACTTAGTGCAGAACTTTAGAGTTATGGTCCACCTTCAAAAACCACTGAAAGAGACACAAATCAGGCACAAGGGGACATGTGGGGAGGACGCTGCAGCATGTTGGCGGTGGGTCTTTTTTTTACGTGTCATGGGGCCATTTTGAGTAATGTTGCTGCTGAGGAAGTTTGCAGACTTTCAAATGTTGTTTCTCCTCCTGCATTTGTTCCGTTTTTGTTTGTTGATGCAGTAAAAGTGACCTGATACAAGCCAGTCATCTTCAGGAGCAACATTTGTCCTGTAGGGGGCGCAGGGCAGCAGCTCGACTTGACCTGTTATAGTCTTGAATTTCACAACAACATTCAGGTTTCATGAATTCAACAAACATGATTAAAATTTCATCAGTGAGAGCAACGTTTGAGGTAAACATGATGGGATTCAGGTGGCCGCAGGTTGTTACAGGCTTACGAGCCAATATTAAAGCTCAGCATCATTTATTTTGTCAACTTGTTTTTTTCTTTTTTCATTGGGGGAAAGAAAAAAAACTCATCAAAATCTCATCTGTTCAATAATCCCAAATGTTTCTCCGGCTGCAAGCTGACCGAGTTCACCAGAGTTCACTGATGAAATCCTCCTGAGCAGAGCTCAACAGATCCACTCATAAAAAAATAAGAAGATACAATTTCGATTCTGATTATGAGCCAGAGTTCCTCCTCCTCCTCATCATCATCATCATCATCATCATCATCATCATAATAATAATGATAGTTTTTAATCCCAGTTACACATTTTCTTTCTAAAGCTATGAAGTATCATTTGTTTGTTTTTACAGCAATTGGAAATTAGTGTAAATGAATACACAGATTCTCTATTTGTGTAGTGTTGCCATGATAACACATTTTATGATAGAACATTAAAAAAATTAAAAATCTAATAGCTGCTGGTCATTATGTCCTGATATTTAAATTTTCTGTGACCTTCATAAAAAATAATTATTGTGATATTCAAAAACATTAAGAAATGGTGATTAAACAGTCTTACCACAAAAAACATTTACAATTTTAAAAATAAAAATTGCTAAAAAAAAAATGTTTTTTTTTTTTATTTGACAATTTTCATGAAAGTCAAAAAAAGTTTCTTATTTTATTTTTTTTTGGTTTTCAACAGCAAAATAATTTATCAGCATTACAGACCATTTACCTCATGTTTTATGATTAATAGTTTAGAAGAGATTTAAAAAAAATAGCTGTAAGGTGCCATTAGTTAGTCCTAATATTTAAATATTTAATTTTTCTTTTCAATGTAAGCAATAGTTTTCAAATGTTATTTATTTAATGGAAACTTAGAATTTTTTCCAACCATATGCCTTTAAAAAATTAATTACTGAAAAACGTTCCAATATTCAATGTATTTAAAATATTTTTAAAAATGTATTTTAATTGGAGAATTTTCATGAAGTTCGGAAACCAAATGTTTCCTGTTGACTTTTATGTTCAAGGTGAAAAGGGCTCTCAAACTCTTCGTGTCATTGGATAATTAAACAACTAAAGCCAGCCAGTAAAAATTGACCTATTTGTAAAAAGCCAACGCCGGCTCCATAAATCAGAAGAGTTAATGAATGTCAGGTGGAGGCTGAAGAGAATTTACTGTCTTCAGATCAGATTCATCATGTTTACTGTCGCCTGGTGACGTCTTCTCTTCTTTTAAAGCTCCATCTCTCTCTCTCTCTCTCTCTCTCTCTCTCCCGAGGCGACTGACCAATCAGTCACAACTCCCTGTCACCCATCCATCTCTCTCTTCCTCCACCTCTCCTCCGCCAACATGACGATGGAGGAAACAAGGACTGACCTCACATGTCCGCCTTCACCACCGACCCCTCTGACACACACAGTCGTGTTTCCGTCACTTCAGAGGACCTACATCCATTACCTGAGACATAACCACTACCTGCTTACCCCATAAAATGTAATGATTAACATCAACGGGGACACGTCCCCACAAGGAAGGACGGTCCCCACAAGGTGAGTGTGTAAACAGATTTACGTCCCCACAATACACACACTCCTCTTTGTGCTTCACTGGTCATAAACGAGACAGATATTGATTCACGGTCTGGTGGCAGTCGAGGTCAATCTTCTCAACATGATGTATTGATCTGCCACACACACACACACACACACACACGTACAGATTTCTATGGATGGTTTTATTTTTGTATTGATTGAGGTACACATGTTGGACTATGAGCTTATGCTACTCTATTTAGCATGCAAAGTCTAATTTGTATGTTGTTGCCTCGTTAGGCAGAGTTAAAGACGTGTTTAAAGTGACTTGAGGCGGGTAGTAATAGCGAAGGACCTGTCCTCATAACACCTCTAAATTTCACCAGTCTGTTTTGGTCTGTTGTCCACGTAGCGTCTACCCCACCGGGACAGCTTAGAAACGCTTTTCCCTCCGGACTTTATTAACTTGCTCAGATTTGGTCATTTCTCTTAGTTTAGGTGCTTCGACCATGAATAAATAGCTACGTAGCACAAACATTGTCTGGAATAGCCATGATCAGCCACGCCAGCCGCATTGCAGTAATGCCCAATGAAATTTAAGAGTTAGTCCTGGGTCTCAGGACAGTCAGGATTTGAGAATAAATGTAAAGAAGCAGCCAGTGCAGGGACTGACTTTGTTAAAACTCTCGATGCTGCATGTTGAAACTAAAGACATGATAGACGGGACAGAGTGAAAACGAGTTGCAGTAGACGAGGTGGGACGATATGAATACATGGATGACTTTGATAGATTTGCTTGTCAAACTTGGATCCATAATCAAATACGACACCGTATTCATGATTTAACGGAGGGCAAAGATAGTAAAATAACTTTAATAACGATTATTAAAATAAAAAAGTCGAGTTTTGGTATTTGTCTGTAGTTAGTAACTGTATGTCTTTTTTCTAAATATAACTTCATTTTGCTTTTTTGTTCCTTTAGTGCTACTTTCATAAACTTTGTTCTATTTTTCTTATTGCAATTTAAATATTTTAAAACCTTATACATTTCTGTATGTGTAGCTTGGAATTGATTCTGTATGTCAAAGACATTTTAAGTCACGTGACGCTGTAATACAGAGTCTGCCTGGAGCTGTTCCTGAGGGCTTACTTCATCTGTAACTGTAAATTTCATCCATAAAATATTCAGATATTTCAGTGTGGACTGACAGAAACGCTGCCATCATCTATGCTGCTAACATGACTTAAAATTCTGAACACATCAATAAATAATATATATAAATAATAACATTAAATGACTAAACACTGAAAGGACTGAGCTTGAATATTAAATCAAAGAGTCATTGTGATGAAAAAAAGGCAGCGCTCGGGTCAGTTCAATAGATTAGCCCTGCAATCAAGAGAGCCGGCGTCTTTTTAAAGATTAATGTCACGCTGTCTGTGCATTGAGAATATATAAAGAGAGAGACAGTATTCAGGTCAAGTCTCTGGAGAAATGATCCCATGATGTTACAAACCGTCTCCTGCATTAATACTTACTGTTATTTATAAAATGTCTATATGGTGAAAAAGCCTGTTCAGGACCACAGAGAGAAGTCTGATGTTCGGTTCTGATGATAGAAATTACACTGAACAAAAAATAAATACTTGTTTTGGCTCATTTTTCATGAGTGGAAGTAAAAAAAAGCTTAATTTCTCTATTTTGTTGACAAATTTGTTCAAATCTGTTTGTGCAAACGTGTTCCCCTTCACTTACTTTCATCTTGCCTGATGTAATTAAAACACCTGGTGCTCATTTGTAATGTTAACTGTAAGGTTTCTGCTTTGAACGGGTTCTCTCCAGGTTCTCCAGCTTCCTCCCACAGTCCAAAGACACGCAGGTTAATTGATGACTCTAGGTGTGAATTGTTGTTTGTCTCTATTTGTCAGCACTGTGATGAACTCGCAACTTGGGTCGGCTCTAAAGCAGGTCGTCCACTAATTAGAAGATTGATGGTTCAATTTCAGCTTCTCCGAGTGTCCTTGGGTAAGATACTTAACCCCATATTGCTCCTGCAGGCAGTGCAATTGGTGTGTGAATGTGATTAGTTCACCTAGCATGTCAGCCAATGCTGTATGGTGAATGAGATATGTAATGTAAAAGCACCTTGAGTGGTTAGAAGACTAGAAAGGTGCTACCCCACCTCTCACCTAATGTCAGCTTTTTGTACTAAATCTGAAAGTATAAAGGTGACTTTCACTTCCAGAGTTTAGTGATGCTCATCATGTCTGTGAGGGTGGAGACATGTTGTTCCTTCAGTAAGTATAAAAATCGGAGTTTAGGTCTGTCCTGTGTAACTCTGTAAGACTCTTGTGCCTGTTCGAGCTGTACAAAAGAAGCTTGTTGTTCTGAACTCAGCACTGTTAGAACATGAAGTACATTAGTGAGTCTTTGTCCTCTACAGTCCGTCCTGAAGACTGACTTGACTTTGACATATAATTATTGTAAAAGGTTTCTCTTTGTTTGCATCAGTGTATAGTTTCATTGTTCCCTTTGTATACAGCGGAGAAGGACACGCTGGGAAAGTAATGAGACTTCAGAATCAATGTATTCTTCATCATGGATGAAATCCAAAGAAACTGAAATGTTTTTTTAATCCAATCACTGCCGGATTAAATGATTACTTGTGTTTGTTTGGGGGGATTATGTACAAAGAGGAGAATATGGTCGACTTGGTAGAGGCTGTATCTGATCTGAGATAGTCTAAATATGCCTTATTGAAACAAGTTTTAATAACTGACTTATTTGAGACCACTTTCAATACCACACACGATTGTAGAGGCGAATCATTTGAACTTCAAATCTAATTATTCTCTGTGTGAGAGCTGCTCCAGCTCGGGGCAGATTTGTTTTTTGTGGGGATTTAAATCCTGTCCGAATCTTCAGATTGGCCCGTTTGTTTTCAAAGAAACTCCAAATTCAGCAACTGAATTTCATTAATTCAAGGACTTCAGCATAGCCACAGGCAATTCTCACTTCTACAAGTCAAAACCAACGAGTGGTAAGATCATAGTCCTTGTTTGAAACAAACTTCTGGCAGTAAACTTACAGAAAGTGAAAAATAAGTGGAAAACAACCGGGAACCATATTCACCCCGTCGCCCCGCTGAGGACTCACTATTCTGCTGATGATTACTGTCAAACAAAACACATTCAGACATGTCTGTTAATCAAATGTGACAAGGCTCCTGATTGGTGGGATGTGGACTGTATTCTGAGGACAAACACAGCTGGATACATCAGCTCTGAGTCACTGGCCAACACAAGTTGATCCACCACCTGGTATGGACTGAAATATCTCAACAACTATTGGACGGATTGCCATACGTGGATCAGACATTCATGTTCCCCTCAGGATGAACTGTAATAACTTTAATCCTCTGATTCTTCATTTAGTGCCATCATGAGACAAAAGCAGGGTAACCAGGAAGACGAGGAATGGGACCCAAATACACCAAAACCGAGGAAGACGAACACGAACTGATGCCGAAACCGAGGAACGCGAAGACAAACCGACAATGCAACCAAGGAGCACACAGACTAAATCCACAAATGAAGGCAGGATGACACTACACAGGTGAAACTAATGAGGCTGGAACAATCAAAACTAGTAGGAAACACAACAACGGCAGCAAGTAACGTTATGAGGAGGAGGATTACAAAATAAAACAGGAAACATGATAATTACCTTGGCTGTGCTGTGTTTGGTGCTAATTAGCAAATATTGACATGCCAGCGCTAAATTAAGATGGTGAATATGGTAGAAATTCAATTCAAGCACCACTGTCAAGCCTGTAGCACGGCCATAGACTCTCAGTTTGTTGCTCATGTCCTCACACGCCGTCTTGAAGACATTTTCCACCTCCTGTAATGTTTTGTAACCTCATCCTCCCGACCGAGGGCACCCTGCTGAGGCATTTGTAGCTTCAGGATGTTTTGTTGGTAGTCAAGTAGCTAAGAGCAGCTAACCAATGATCCTGTATACATGTCACCTTTTTTTTCTCCCCTTCGAGCTGAAGGGGAAGTCAGCCCAGGCAGCGAGGTTGAAAATCCACTTTTATCACAAGATGGCCATAGCTCACTCTGCAAGCTTGAGGTGTTTCTTAAGGAAAACTCAACTCAACCACTGAGTGAGGAGGTTATCAACACTCTGTCACAGAAAGAGCAGAGACAGACAAAACACTGGCAGAAAAGTACAGAATGTTCGTGGTCACTCTTTGAAAGGAGAACAGTTTTTTTCCTACAAGTTGTAGATTACCTCGTACAGTCTGCAACAACCTGTCGGATGTTTTAGGGAATAAAAGACAGGTGGTGTCACTACTACAGGGATAGTTGGGTTGTTTGGGGTTATTTGTCGAACAGACAGAAGGACCAGCATGAAGCTGAGCTGTACCACATCTTTTATATTACGTCCAGGTTTTAGACAGTCTGCGGGGACGTCACAGAGACTACGTCCAGGTTTTAGACAGTCTGCGGGGACGTCACAGAGACTACGTCCAGGTTTTAGACAGTCTGCGGGGACGTCACGGAGACTACGTCCAGGTTTTAGACAGTCTGCGGGGACGTCACAGAGACTACGTCCAGGTTTTAGACAGTCTGCGGTTTTGACATAAGAAACACAAAACACTTCAAGCCACAGTGAGAATTTAATCGTGTTCAAATACTTTGACGTTTTCTTTCATTACACTCCTAAAATTAAATCCTACAAACTCATTTCCCCTGAATCGTGCTCATTTTCTGGTCCCTCAGACTAAATTACCAATCATCCATCTCTCCTCTGAGGCTCTTCTGTTATAATTTCTTTCTCAGTTTAGCTGTAAATTTAAAAAAAAAAAGGTTTTTACGTCAGGTCTGAAGCTCTTTTTTTTTAAAAACAGGCCTTGTGTTATACAGGGACTTCTTGTAATTGCACTGAAACATTCACACTCGTATTCACATGGGAGACTTAATGAGCCCCGCTGGCACACCGGTGTAATTTTACTGAACTCAAAGCTTCATGTTTGGACCGTCTCCAGCAGGCGAGAAGGTGGGGAAAAAATAAGGTTAGGTCACAAGGGATTAATAAACGTTACACGAGCTCTGACTTGTGCACGAGTCGTTACCTTAAAATCATAGATGATGATCTCCAATTATTCCAAATCCTGGATGTCCCCGTGAGACGTCTGTCCCAGAGGACGGGGGCTTTGGTCTTCAGTCTGATGTTCAGATCAAACTTAAAGCTTTGAAGCGAAACACACCATCGACTCTGCTCGGACGTCCCTCTAAGACATGCGGACCAGTTTTCAGGACGTCCCTCTAAGACGCGTATCTTAGTGTTTGGTCTTAGTGTTTTTGTGGTCGGCGTTTGAAACAAATGTGCTCGTTATCAGGTCCTTTTCTTCCACTTCGCAGCTCAGATTAGACGAACACACTGAACTTCTCCCTGCGATCAATTATGAACATTAGGCAAACGCTGTTGTAACGTTAAAACTGGAGGTGAAACAATGACGGATGTGACAAAACTTCACCTCATAACATCAGGGGGCGTTTTTTCACTCAGAGTGGACACGTTTACACGAAGACACGCTGAGGATGAATCCTAATGACTGATAAAAACATAGAGCCGATATGCTTACCTAGAGTCAAAGCTTTCAGTTTATTTCCAATAAACAATACAAGCTATATTTTAGCATTTTAGCATGCTAATGGAAGCTTTAAAGTCAATACAGCTGTGCCTCAGTGCAGGTGATGAATGGCTACATATCACACAAATATAAACATGCTAATCAATGCATTTCACAGCTCATAAAGTGTTGCATAAGCAAACAGCTAAAAGATATCACAGAATAACTACTAACTGAACAACATGCTAACATTTCTGCAGCAGCTCGTGTGCAGAATGAATAAAACACACACACACACACACACACACACACACACGACTCCACAAAGAAGTAAACTGAGGAACAATACTTCATGTTTTGGAGGCAGATTGTTCATCAGGTAGATGGATGAGGGGAGCGTGACCTCTGCTGAGAGCGATGGAGGTCGACCCAGTCCTTCTGTCTGAGTCACTGATGCTAATGTTTGTGTGTGTGTGTTTGTGTGTGTGTGTGTGTGTGTGTTTGTGTGCAAATAAAGGCAGAAAAGATTTATAATAACTGAACAACCCAACTGTTTTGTCCTCTCAGGAAAAGAACTGAAGCGGCACAAAAGAAAGAAAGCGTGCAGCTGATGAAGAGTTTGGCCTTCAGGGTGTGGAATGAAGCTTACTCTGCGATTCTGAGAGAGGAGAGAGAGATGAAGGACGGAGGAGACAGTGAAATGAACAATGAAAGAAGTGCTACATAGATATGTATCCAACAGAGTGGGATCATGTGACGGACGCGACCGGTGTCGAAAAATGAAATCTTCAATCCGTCAGCTGCCTAATCAGAGCTCGTCATTATGACGGGGTGAGCTGATATTATTTGCCTTTTATTAAAACTCACATCAGCCATCAGTGCTCCTCTGATTCGGTCGATTCCAGGCTGCTGGATATTTTTAGTTTTACTACCGTGAAAGTTTTTCCTTTTCCGATAATTGTTTTTTTAGTTTGGTGTGAAAGAGTTTAAAGATTTTGTAATAAAGTCAGTCGAGGGAGAGCGAATAATTGGACTGCAGAGAGAAACTCTTTAATTAACCAACATAACACAGCGAGAGTGCAGACTTTAAATAAGAACATTCATAATAATCCAGAGCGAAGATTTCGCTGTTAACGTGTTTTCCCGTTGATTTTGTCTTTAGGCGATGCATTGATTTTACTTTCATGTTCTCGTCGTTCTTTTCTTTGATTACCTGGTGTTCAAATCACTTGGCCTGCTCGTTGGTTCACCTGTGTTAATAAATCATCCGGGATGCGTTGCCCTAATCCAAAGACCAGAAAGGCCTTCAGCAGCTAATGATGACACGACGAGTCGAGGGACAACAGCCTCTTGAACTGGACGCTGGTCGTCTTTGTAGGCTCAATCATTTGTTTGCACCAATTAGTGACCCTGTGATTCCTTAAAAGGGACAGTTCAAGCTCGTCAGTGGGTTACCTAGACGACAGTCAAAGCAAGAGGTAGATCAGCATGAAGCTAAACAACGTACGCTATATTTAGAATATTTCATATATTAGCTACAGAGACCGAAACTGTTTTTTGTACCAGGCTGTAAACATGTTTATTTCTGCTGTGAAGTTGGACATTTGAACATGGGGACTTATGGAGACTGACTCACTTCTGGAGCCAGCCTCAAGTGGACGTTAGAGGAACTGCAGTTCTTTACAAAAGTGTGCTGTCATGTTTTGTGTGACTTTATTTTCCGTTGTTTTAAATTTAATTTTGTTGTTTTATGATGCAAACAATCTAAAAGAATCAAACTTTAAAGCTCATGAAAATTTAAAGAATCTGATTTAGTTTGTCCTGATGCCCGGGGCGATTTTATCACTCACATCATGTCCTGAAATTATAATAATGTCACACGATGAAGTCAAAGTTCAGAAGCCGTTTCTGAGCAGATTTCTTCTGATAATTGAACATTAAAATGACACGAGGCGCCTCTGAGCCTCCGTCTTTTAAATCTGCGGGCAGAGCGACGGTGACGAGGCGTCCGAGGAGACGCACATCTGACTGAGGAGATGAACTCCCAGCGCTGCGAGGAGAACGCAGAATTAAACACATGAAGAAGAACCAAAGACAGAGCGGAGAGCATTGTTTTTGTTTGAGGCGACGGTAATAAACAGCAGCAGCAGAAGAAGAAGAAGAAGAAGAAGAAGAAGAAGAAGAAGAAGAAGAAGAAGAAGAAGGTGTAGTTCTGCTGCTGGTGGAGTGAATTACATGCAGGATAAACCTCCAGCTCATTAAACATGAACTGAGTCGGATGTATTTGTTCCCTCCTGCTGATCATCACACACAATTTTCTTCTCTTAATTAGAGACGCACACACCACAGCGTAAATATTGGACTTTCCTCCTCCTCCTCCTCCTCCTCCTCCTCCGGCCTCCTGCTGTGTTTCCGTTTTCATAATCCCGTCTGTTTAACTTCTGCACCTCCCCGTCCTCTTCCCTTTTTCCTCCATCTCCTCCCTTTCAGCTCTTCAGCTTCTTTCTCCTCCCTTCTTATTTCCATCTGCCTCCCTTTCTCTTTTTTTGACCTCCGACCTCGGAGACAGGAGTTGAACTCGGAGAGACAGACGACAGCAGCCGAGTCGGCAGATTTCTCCTCGTTAATGAACGAATAAAAGGATGAAAAGTCTAATTGTGTTCAGCCGACAGGAAAAACTGCTGCCTCGTGGAAAATTAAAACAAACCGACATGGAGGAGAAAAAAATCCTGACGACACAAAGACGGAATATTTTAAAACTATACGTATCTGATATGAATATTAATAAACTTAACTATTAATTAACTGATGTAGCTGTGAGCAGACGAGGACATTTAGTGTGACATTTATATACTTTCTTTTTAATAAACGATAACTCACAGCTTGTTGGACTTCACGTTCATCTGACGGCAGTTTAACTTCTCACGTATAAATCAGCACAATAACGACAACAATGAAACAATAAAGACTGAAGTCACTTCACAGATTAACGTAAAGGCAGCACAGAAACAGATTAAATGTCTTGTACCGCCTTCACAGCAACCTCATTTCCAAAAAAAACACTGAAACCAAAATTTTATTAGAAATGGCGCAAAGACAAACTTATAAAATATTACTGAGAAATTTGATGAAATGAAATGAACATGCTGAATTTGATGACAGCAACATATTTAAAAAAAGTTGGACAGTGTCAATAAAAGGCTGTAAAAGTTGTGCACAGCTAATCAATAAAAAAAAAAAAGAGTGTACCTGTTATGTCGTCAGTTGTTTGGTCCAGGAAGCAAACTGTGGCGTCAGATCTGCACAGACATCAGCGACGATATTTGGGATAAAAAACTGGAAAAGATCAACTCCTCTTTGGACTAAAACTCCTGTTTGGTTCACTCAGTGTGGTGCGATATTATTTATGAAATCTTTGTAATGGAAAGAATCAGCTTCTGTGTGAGACGACCCCAAACGTTTTCTTTTGTTCAACTTTTTATGATTTCTTTTTCCTCTTCGTCTTATTTTTTGGGCTAAATTGAAACATCCCATGTTCTGTTTACATTTGTATGTTTTATAAAAAAGTCTAAGGATGAATCATCGATATGTGATTCCAAATTAAGGAAAAAAGAAAAACGAGTCTGTAAAATTCAATTTTCCACCCTTTGTTTGTCCCGACATAAGGACCGATGGAAACGTCCTCACTTTCCAAAAATGTCCTCACAAAGTCTAAAAGAAACACTGGTCCTCACAAGGATAGCTGTAAAAAAACACACCCACACACCCAGAAATAGTCTCAGCAGTTTTCTCAGTTTCAGTTTTTCCTCCATCAGCAAGTTAAAAGAAAAGAAAGATCACTTTGATGTCCTTTAACAGTCACACAGCAAAAAACGAGAGGAGAGAGGCTAAACACACCTGAACACACACACATGCACACGCACACTGCTGCAACAACAGCTCTGATTACAACAAAGGTGTGGAGGTCTGAGTACTGACAGAATAGCTGAGCAGAGAAGAAGAGGCGAGGTGGTGAAGAGGGATTAAAGTCAGAGAAGAAGAAAGACTAAAGATGAAAAAAGAAATAAAAGCAGAAAAATACAAAAATACAGCAAACATCTATAAATCAGTGTTTGTTTGTTGTGATTCGTTGCCTCCAGTTTCAGAGTGTAATCTGATTACATTACTGATGATCAAAAACTAGCGAGTCGACAACTTTGCTAACAGCCAAACATCAACAAGGTCAGCAACAGCAGACATAGCAGCCAGCTAATATTACTTACGTTCACAAATATTTCCCGCAACTTCTTAAGACATCAAATCCAAGGACATTTCAAGTCCTTTCCAGGCACAATTCCCTCAAATTCCAACCGGCAGAGTTTGAGACATGGATCAGTGTTACAGCACTGAAGAATATTAGAGGTAATAATAATTACAATGATAAAGAATTTATATTCTTGTTCAGAATATATAAATTCAAGCACGTTAAATGCTTCATTTCTTTGTTTCAAAAACTTTAAAGGCCTTGAATTCCCTCCTCCTTCAAATCCACAAACTTCTCTGGATCACGTCAATCATTTGGAGCACTGTTTAAAACTGTTGGGTGGCTAAAAAATGACTTTCGTGTTGTGATACCAGTGAACTAAAACAACCAGACCTGAAACATCAGTGCTGGACCTCACTGACACTCTGTCTGAAACCAGCGACAGACTGATGTTCCTGGTTCAATGATCGTCAGATGCAGCAACCATTTCTATCAGACAGGAAGAGATCAGTCTGCACACACACACACACACACACACAGATTTATTATAAACACACACACACTCTGTATAAGTTTTGGTCTATCTCTCTAAACACACACTCCAGAAGCAGCTCCGGATGTAATCTCATGATGGATGTAAGCTCTTTATCTAACTTGCCACACACACACACACACACACACACAAACACAAACACACACTTCATGAATGTAACATTACTCTGACCTTTTGACATTTGATGTGAAAAAACATCCCAAACTGGTTGACCCCGTCCTGCAGTGGCTGTTTTGGAGCTATTTTTGTGAATCACAGCTGCTGCTGCTGTAAATCGGAGGTTTCAACGTAGACCAGTAAGTTGAGAGTTTACGAGACAACCAGTAAGTGGAGATCTTCGTGGTCGACCAGTAAGTCGAAAGGTTACGAGTCGACCGGTGAGTCGAGATCTTCGTGGTCGAGCGGTGAGTCGAGAGCTTTGTGGTCGACCAGTAAATTGAGTGTTTACGAGTCGACCAGTAAGTCGAGATCTTCACGGCTGAGCGGTGAGTCGAGAGGTTACAAGTCGAACAGTAACTCGAGAGGTTACAAGTCGAACGGTAAGTCGAGAGGTTACGAGTCAAACGGTAAGTCGAGAGGTTACGAGTCAAACGGTAAGTCGAGAGGTTACGAGTCAAACGGTAAGTCGAGAGGTTACGAGTCAAACGGTAAGTCGAGAGGTTACGAGTCAAACGGTAAGTCGAGAGGTTACGAGTCGAACGGTAAGTCGAAAGGTTACGAGTCGACCGGTGAGTCAAGATCTTCGTGGTCGAGCGGTGAGTCGAGAGCTTTGTGGTCGACCAGTAAATTGAGTGTTTACGAGTCGACCAGTAAGTCGAGATCTTCACGGCTGAGCGGTGAGTCGAGAGCTTTGTGGTCGAGGAGTAAGTCGAGAGGTTACAAGTCGAACAGTAACTCGAAAGGTTACGAGTCAAACGGTAAGTCGAGAGGTTACGAGTCAAACGGTAAGTCGAGAGGTTACGAGTCGAACAGTAACTCGAAAGGTTACGAGTCAAACGGTAAGTCGAGAGGTTACGAGTCGAACGGTAAGTCGAGAGGTTACGAGTCGAACGGTAAGTCGAGAGGTTACGAGTCGAACGGTAAGTCGAGAGGTTACGAGTCGAACGGTAAGTCGAGAGGTTACGAGTCGAACGGTAAGTCGAGAGGTTACGAGTCGAACGGTAAGTCGAGAGGTTACGAGTCAAACGGTAAGTCGAGAGGTTACGAGTCGAACGGTAAGTCGAGAGGTTACGAGTCGAACGGTAAGTCGAGAGGTTACGAGTCAAACGGTAAGTCGAGAGGTTACGAGTCGAACGGTAACTCGAGAGGTTACGAGTCGAACGGTAAGTCGAGAGGTTACGAGTCGAACGGTAAGTCGAGAGGTTACGAGTCGAACGGTAAGTCGAGAGGTTACGAGTCGAACGGTAAGTCGAGAGGTTATGAGTCGAACGGTAAGTCGAGAGGTTACGAGTCGGACGGTAAGTCGAGAGCTTCATGGTCGACCAATTGGGAACTTTTGCTTGAGCCTCAACTCGTGAATGAAGTGCTTTGTCTTCAGTCTCAGTCTTGGATGTAGCACCACGGTCCAGATCATTGGGCTCGTACGCCTGTAGAGCTCACTAGAGTCTGTTTCCAGCCTAGCTGATGGATAGACGTTAGATTTCTTCTGGCTGAATCGGCTGACTTCCTGTCAACTCTCCATACCCATGGAATAAATTCACGTACTAATAAGTCTCTTCCAGACTTCTAGACTTTACTGAACCTGAAGGGTCAAACTTCTTAGAGTCATTTCAGGTTGTCGGCGCTCAGCAAAACGTATGAATTTTAAATCCGTTCTTTTTGTGATGATTGTGTAGAAGTTCTGGAGGATTGGGCTCAGGTCCCTCCTCAACACAAGAACATGCTGCTTCATCCACATTACTATGAGCTCTCGTAGGTGGATTGCTTCACCACTTCACATGAATATGAGTTTCATCTCATTCATGAACCATTCTGTGAAACACTTGTACTCCGATCATTTCCAACCTGAAGAGAGCAATCCACCATTGTCCCTCTGGGTCCAGGTGTTCAAGGATCAGATGACTCCGGCACCTCCGTCCTCACAAAATACTGAATATAAACCGCGTGACAGCAAAAAGTTTTATTTGAAAACACTCTGAAAGGTCTTCAACACAAAACCACCTGAAATTTAATTTCAGTGTTTCGAAATCACAGAAAAACAATATCATTAAAATTTAAAGGTTCTTCATTCAAAGCGGGTCGGACATATTCTGAATCTTCTTTTCAATAAATAGGGATTATTTATAAACACTAGGTCGTTTAGTTTTTACAGATTTTCTTCGTCTTAGTGACATTTTACTGATTTTTAGCTTTGATTGTTTTTTATTCCGTTAAATAGTTTTTGTTTTTTAAAAATGTATTTTTTTCTGATTAATTTGCGTCAGTAAACCGATTTATGATTCAAAACAGATTAAAAGAAAATCCCAGTATTTGGTTGGTTTAGATTTGAGTTGGTTCACTGAATAATTAAAACAGTAGGGACAAATATTACAATGTATATTCTTTAAAGTCTCAAAAGTAACCGAACAAACAATTGTTTTTTTTTTTCAAATTAAACCTCAACCTCTCCTGTAACATCAACAAAACGAAGGAGAGAAACTTAAAGAACATTTCTATACATATTTTCTATGAACTTTAAACTGAAACACAGAATGATGAAAACTTCATCATATAAATATATAAAAACATTCAAAGGGCCTGAAGTGGCATAAATAACAGAACATGAACTTTACTGGCTGCTCAGCCTGAACAGATAACAACAAATAAACATAAATAAAATGATTTGTTATTTAAACTCTGTTTGATCTGCGACACATTAACACAGATCATCAAAACTTTGTGTCATTAATTAATAAAATAACGATGTACATGAAACAGTTTTCTTTTCCTCTGATGAACAAACACTTCCTCTCACAGACCAAAACAAAAATCTAAACTTTTCATATTTTTACTACTTCAGCTGTGTGATTTTATTTCCTGTGAATTTTGTTTTACAAAATAAAATGTATTCATTTATTTTGGTTTCTTTAAATGAGTCAAATTGAAATATTTGGGGACTAAACATACTTTATTCTGCATATAAAATACTGGCCATGTCTAAACCTTTAAAGCTGATATAAGAGTCTTTGATCAGACGTACAAATCTCATTAACTCCACTTTGTGTTACCTGTAACTTCTTAATAACGTCCTGCTCTTTTTACACGCTGGAAGAAAACGTGAAGGCCCGACGAGGAGAACATGAAACATGGAAAAACACATCTAATGGTCCTTTTAACTCTTTGTTGTTTGCGTTTTACTCCAATTTAAAGCAAAAAGAAAAGAAGTCTACAAGTTAAACTGAAGGAAAAATATCTTCAATCTGCCTTCAAAGCCTTTTTTTGTCTTTCAGATGACTGGAGCTTTAATAATCTACAGAAGCACAGCCGTGAAGTGGGTCAGGCAAATTGAAAAAAATAAAATTGTCTCTGATGACCAGAGGCTCAAAACATCTCACGACGTTGACTCTTTTTTTTGGCCAATTAGGAGACATCTTAAAAAGGGGAGCTGTTGTTCTCCTTCGTCCTCCTTCAGCTGACCGTTAACTGTAACTTCATTGTTCTTTAAGGGCGCTCTTCCTCCCCTTAGATCACTCAGGTTAACACACATGAAAGGAATCAGCAGCTACAAACGAAACAAAAAAGACGAAGTCTCCTCCTCCTCCTCCTCCCTCGTCTTTCTCCTCTTGTTCTTAGTTCTCTCCAGAGATGAGTGGTGTAACGGGAAGATGAAAGGAAATGGAAATCTTTTTCTACCACTTCTCTGTAATTCACTGTAATGGAGCTCTGTGCTCTTTAAAGTAGCAGACTGAAACATTTTATCCTCAAATCGACAGCGTTAACACGGGCAGAAAGACTTGTACTTCTGTCACTGAGGAGACGAGCTATCACGAAGGGAAAGGATCGACGTTTTGTCCAACTACTTTCTCATATCTGACCTGATATCATGGCAGAATTGTGTAAAAGTTGAGATTTAAGCATGGATGTGACATTATAGGTAGTAAGGTGTATATAAGGTGAACTTTGGTCGTAGGAAAATGAAAACGGTGAGCAGAGGAGGAGGCTGACACTGACATTTAACAGAGGTCGACAAAAGACTTTTTATCAGCTGGATTTGTGCTTTCATAAAAGCTTAACGTCTTTTTGGTTACTAGTTTTCTAAATCAGAGAGAAGAAACCGAAGCGGAAACTAAATATTGTCCTCCCTCGTCTCTGACTGAGATAACGTTAAAAATAGAGGGAGGACTGAAACAAACAGACGGAGGACTCACAGCACGTCGGACAAACACTGCTGGGAAATATCTGCTAGTGTAATCACAATAAAGACAGTCCTGCCTTGTGTCGTCCTTCTTGTTCTTGGATTGTCTTCTTGCCGCTAAATCTCAGATGTGAAATGTCCTCCTGCAACGACAGGAGACAAAACACATTAAAGACCTGAAGGATGCAGAAAGGATCCTGGAGGGTGAGAAGAAAAGTGTAGAGGAGAAGCACAGCACCTCATAAAAACGTGTTTTTTACAGTAAGTTTCAGCTCCGGACACAACTTAACTGATCTGTTAGAGACTAGTTGGTGAACATAGAGGAGCATTTAGCGTCTAAAGAGACAGATTTTATCCTCAGGAGTTGGTGGAGAGCTAAAAGAGAGCTAATGTTGGATTCACAACTCCAAAGATGTCTTTACAGTTTGTTTCTGCTGCCCCCCAAGTGGCCATAAAATTAATGCAAACCGACCGCGACGTCACCCATTGGCTTCGAAGCCTCGTGTTTGGCGCTGTAGCCGTCACCATCTTGTTTTTTTGGAGCCAGAAGAGACCATATTTGGAGCGCTCGGGCCTGCTGGGTGTCGCACTGCGTTGGTTCTGTTTGTGAAACTAGTTTGACAGTTTGATCTGAGTTTGGTGAGCCCCGTGTGTCGAGCTGGACGGACGCCTTCATTTACTAAATGAACATGGTGCTCTGCAGAAGAAGACTTGAACCTAGAGACTGAGGCCATGAACTCACGAGGAAACTGTTCACTGAGCGAATACATCAGCTGAGAAGTGTCATTGTTCTCAGTGAAGCTGCCCCCTGCTGGACTGGAAGTGAAGCTCTGTCCACTGATTCTAAACTGTGAATGACTGTAGACTAATTGGTAATGTTAATTAGACCAGCTCATTACGGTAATTCCCTTAATTACAGTTAAATGTTTACTTGATTAGTGTTGTGTGTGAGATCACACAGAGAGGAGTCACTGCAGATACAGTGGTGAGGTTTGACCAGCTGGCCCAGCTGTGCTGGCTCCAGAACTATTTTAAACCCATGACCACCCACTGATCCGCCCTCAGGATCACTGAGCAGCACCGAGCACGAACATGATGAATGTTTCCACTTTGAGCTCGCTGTGTTTCAGTCTCAGCACACCACCTTTAATTACAGTAAACCCACGTCAGGTCTGAACGTCTGTCTCAGGTGGAGTCTCACCGTCAGTAGAAAAGCGACTGGGAGCTGATGTAGTGCCTCTGTCTTTGGGAGGGAGGAGGCGTGAGCGTGGTCAGAAACGACAGGGAGGAGAGGTGGAAGGGGGACGGTGGGGGGAGGAGGAGGAGAGAGGCAGGAGGTGAAGGGGGGGGTGGTGAGCGGAGAGGAGGGGCTGCTGGGAGAATCACAGGACGCTCCATTCAGGAAGGACGAGTCTGGAGGAGAGGAGAGAGGAGAGAGAGGAGAGGAGAGGAGAGGAGAGGAGAGGAGAGGAGGAGAAGAGAGAGGAGAGAGGAGAGGAGAGGAGAGGAGAGGGGGATTAGAGGGGGATTAGAGGGGAAAAGACAAGGAAGAGGAGGACTTTGACTCCCCTCAGCTTGTCTTCTCAGGCAGTGCTTGATCTCTGGTGATGTATTCTCTGACTGAAGTTTACAAAGCTACTCTTAGAAGAAGTAAGATGTCTAAAACTTTGGAGATTTTTCTTTTGTAGACTGTAAAACCTGGACGAAGTCTCCGTGGCGTCCACAGACTGTCTAAAACCTGGACGTAGTCTCCGTGACGTCCCCGCAGACTGTCTAAAACCTGGACGTAGTCTCCGTGACGTCCCCGCAGACTGTCTAAAACCTGGACGTAGTCTCCGGGACGTCCCCGCAGACTGTCTAAAACCTGGACGTAGTCTCCGTGACGTCCCCGCAGACTGTCTAAAACCTGGACGTAGTCTCCGTGCCCCCGCAGACTGTCTAAAACCTGGACGTACTCTCAGACTGTCTAAAACCTGGACGTATCTCCGTGGCGTCCCCCCAAACTTTTTAAAAAAACTCGTGTTCCGTGCGCCCCGCAGACAATGACGTCCCCGCCGTCTAACCGCTGTCTAAAACCTGGACGTAGTCTCCGTGACGTCCCCGCAGACTGTCTAAAACCTGGACGTAGTCTCTGTGACGATCCAGCTTCAAGTGGACTTTTGAGGAACTTCAGTTTTTAGCACTTCCTGTGTTGGCTTCACTTCACAGCCACAGAGGTTGTAAATACAATCATGGGTGTAATTTGTCTCAGTGCTGATGTACAGACGCTCCTTCACAGGTAAGGCTGGGCAGAATGTATTTAGCCTGAGAGGACAAACGCAGGGCAAAGCATTCACACTGACTGATCACTAAAGTTTAAGCCTGAAACAAACTGTTTAACTGCTGGAGTTTAATTTACAGGAATAATTATAATTCAAACAGCATTTGCAGTTTTGGTCAGAGTAAAATCACATTTTATAATTAAACTCTTCTGTAAATTTAAGATTCATCCTCTGTGTGAGATCCTACAGGGACTGAAGTCTGCAGCAACAGGACGGAGACAGATAAAGAATGCAGGAGGGAGAGAGGAGGAGGTGGAGGTGGAGAAAGGGGGAGATACTCTGTACGTTGTGGGTTGAGCTCTATCACTGGCAGACATATTCAGCTCCCTCTGGAGCTGCGAGCATAATAAAAAATGGATGCAGTGTAAGAGAGTTTGATTAAAAGCGCCCACCACAGGGCGGACTTCCAGTAGCCGAGGCACTCCCCAACTTTTTACATTTTCAAAGTCACATCTCGCGTCCAAAAAAAACATTTTTAATTGCGCCGGGTTGGTTTGTGGTCGCTGCCTCAGACCGCAGGGACACGAGAGAGCCGCAGAGACACAAACCTGCTTCCTGCGAGTTCATTAAAAACATTTAAATTACAAATCTCGACCTCTTTGTGCTCTGAAATGTTTCCTCTGTGTGGCTTTGACTTCCAGTTCCAGACACGTTTAGTAAAAGTCGAGTTGTGCTCCATTTGCAGAGGGACGGTCTTCAGGACACATGACGGGGGAGAAGACAAGTGTAAGACAAGTTTCTGGACAAACTGTGGCTGTTATAAATCCACCACCTGCTGGACTGTAACATCTCTGAGGGGCTCACACGTGGCGTTCCTGTTCCTGTGGTTTCTTTACGTCCACACATCACTCTATATGAAGATGGACGACATGACAGCTCCACAACTTGAAGACAAAACTCCTTGATCGCCCCCTGGTGGCTGGCTGAAGTACAGGTTGCCTCCTCTACGTTGGGACAGTCTGTTCATTGTTTCTCAGGTTTGGATTTATTTCGTCATTTGATGCTTTAAAAAGGAGGTTTCATGATGACTGACAGCTGAGCCCTGCTGGAGATCACAACTGTGCGCAGACTTTAAAATAAAAAGACTTCAACAATATTCAGGGAGAGTGTTGATGTCTTTCCAGCCGCCACGCCATCACGAGAACATCACGAGAACAGAACGCCCAGATAAAACACACCATAACGAGGCTGCCTAACGAGATTCAAATATTCCTTCAGCTTTCAGGTGAGCTGTGATTAAAGAGTTTGCTCTTGTTGTGTAGGGTTTGAGATCTCTCCTGTATCTTCACGATGTAAACGTTGAACACTAGAAGAAGAGGAAATGATGTGAATCTTAATAAACGATGAAGGTCAGATGAAGACTAAAAATGTAATAATGCAACCACTGCTTCAGCTCGAGGCTGCAGAGACGCAGCCAGTCCTGTCTGAATATAAACGAGGTGTTTCCTGTAGGATGGTAGATTATTAACGGCTCATAAAAACTGAGACTCATATTTACTGTACCAACAACACTTTCCTTTACGACGCCTCTGTACCACAGTAAACAATATAAACTCTCGAGCTGTGACTTAACAGAACTCATGAGAGAGGTGACAGGACAGAAACCAAAGCACCGCGCACGAAAGCCACTTTTACGACTTAACGTTATTTGCTGCCTTCCTCACGTTTACGGGACAGTTTAAACTAACTCCACCACGCTGAGCGACACACACTTTGTCACCGCCTCAAAACTTTGATTTCAGATGTGAAGTCTCCTCCACAGACCGCCTCACCTCTGCTCAGGTAACGTCTTTACACAGTGTGCGTCCACGTAAAACATCCCCGCAAACAAACAGAAGAC
Organism: Argyrosomus regius; assembly: GCA_946959425.1. NCBI lineage: Eukaryota > Metazoa > Chordata > Actinopteri > Sciaenidae > Argyrosomus > Argyrosomus regius. The sequence goes on from OX336903.1 coordinate 1,762,424, forward strand.
ACACCACACACCTGAATGTGAAATGTCTACACACACACACACACACTTACTACTTGTGATCCTATCCAACAGTGGACACTCGTTACATATGCCAAGAGGGGACATTTATACAAGATTACAATTTTAAGATATTCTTGGAGGTCCACACTTAGGTGGGAGTATTGTGATTGTCCATTGTTGGTAATTGTTACCTCCTGGTGTGTGTGTGTGTGTGTGTGTGTATGTGTGTGTGTGTGTGTGTGTGTGTGTGTGTGTGTGTTTGTGTGATGAACAGTACCCAGGGTCCACAGGGCGGTCTGTGCAGCCACCTCTTTGGCATCATCCAGCTGCGCACACAGCTTGTCGGGCATGAAGGTGCTTCGTGTTGATGGAATCACCACCTGTGCACGCACACACACACACACACACACGCACACACACACACACACACACACACACACACACTGCCTTTAGGTCCTGAGTTTCTTTGTTTTTAATGATATGTATGTATGTGTGTGTAAACTGCAGTTTATTTCTAACGACTGCTGCAAAACGTGTTTCCACTGAAAAGACTACACCGTGACGTGACGTGAGCGTTGTGGAGAAATTGCTGAAGTCAAAGGTCAATGGTGAGGTCAGGAGTTCAGAAAGTGTTCAGGAGCCTCTGATGTCTTATGCTGTAATATTTATTGACGCTTGGCCAAGGAGAATTAGAGACACTCTCAAAGTTCATCAGAAGTGTCTGAGTCGGTCTCACATTCTGCCGAACTCATGCTGGTGGATAGACTTTAAACCTCAAGATAACACCACAAATACTATACACCCAGAATTAGTCAAAGAGAATGTTTTTACCCATGCAGGTGTTATTGTCAGCATATTCTAGTCTGGAGACACAGATGTCTGTTTACGCAGATTGGAACGTCAACGGCCAGCTATCTATTATGTCTATGAAGGCAGCAAGAGTCTCTTCGACCCTGGCCACCACAGTGTTGAGATAGACTGGCACCTACTGCTCCCAACCAAAGCCAAACAATTAATACTGCAGAGGGACCTCAAGGCCCACACGTGACCTCGTGTAACCTAAGGATAGAATAACAGTGAAGTAAAGGTGAAGTAAGCTGAGGTGAGCTGAAACAGCATGATGTGAAGGTCGGGTATGGTGAGGTGAGGTGAATGACTAATTACAGCATGTTCGGTTCAGTACGGTGAGATGAGGTGACGTTACCTGAAGTCCTTTGTTAAATCTTACAGGTGAACCAACTTTACAAGTGACAGACTCTGTGCAGTGGATCTAATATGACGGGTAGTTCATGTAAATATTCTCAGACGAGTCGACGGCGTGAGGTAAAAAAAGCTTTAGAGTGCTCCGTGTGAGAAGGTTCGGTGTGGTGGAAGAACGAGCTCAACTTTTTCTGTTTGACTTCACAGGAAACGTTCTGAAACAGCCCGTCCTACATGAAATGGGAAAAGATGGCTTTGAAATAATGAATGAAAATGAGCGGACCGAAGGGAAACACAGTGTAACATCCCATTACATTTTACTGGGGGTGCACTAAAACGACCATCTGCTGACCGATCACTGCTGAAGTGAGGTGGACTGAGGTGAAGCCCTCATTTGAAATGTGTAGTGTGTCTTGGGATCGGTGTGAAGGACCTTGTAGATGAGCAACAGTTTCCCGTCCTGCCCAGGTGTGGAGTACAGGTGGTACTCGGGTGCTGACCAGTAGTTTTTGCGGCAGTAAAGCTCGAGCAGACTGACGGCCGAGCCGATCTGACTCTGATCCAGAGCCTGCAGGCTGGTGGGCGAGAGGGGAGTGCCCGGGATCAGCGGGACCACACACCTGTCTGGGTCCTCTGTTGACACAGAAACAAACACACACACATTATGCAGAGTTAAGAGCGTGGACGCTTTGATTGACAGGTGGGTGTCGCTACAGGTGGTTTGTTTGAGCAACCAGGCGTCATTCAGCCCGCCTCAGGTCCGCCGATGATCCACGTCGGAAGAAGAAACTTTGTGTGACGTCACACATACGCTGTCCATTCTTTACACTGTCTGTGCTGTGAAGCAGCTGCTTGTTGGTTCAGGGGCCGTGTACTGACAGACATGGAAACATCATGGACGTTTTTCTGTAGCGCTCTCTCACTGTTGAGACTGAACGTGGACTCATTAAAACACTGTTACTGAATGTAAACTTGTGGCTGAGCCGACAGCTCCAGCAGTTATCTGTTCATTAAGAGCCGGCTGACTCAGCTCTGCTCTCTGACTTTCACGTCTCCGCTCTTTAAATCTCTCTCTCGGTTTATCAGCCTCCACATCTCCGTCCAGAGATCTGCCTCGCTGCTTTCTGTCGGCTCGAGCACGTCACAGTTTCATTTCCAGTTTCTCTCCGTAAAGCCGTGAACAGTTTGAGATTCGAGCCGACGCGTGTTGTTAAGAAACGTTAACGGAGTGTATAAATACTGTTCATGCTTGAACTGCCTGTCACATCTGCGTGGCCTTCTTCATTAGCTGTCAGTAAACAAAACACTTGAGCTGCTGTAATCACCGTGATATATGAAGCATATCCAGTTATGCTAATTATGTCGGTAATTTAGAGGAGTATGTCAAGAGCGCGTTCGTCTGTCGACACGCTCAAAGAAGTTTTCAAGCTCAGCACTAGTTTAAAGTCACTGTGATGTTCACTTGTGAACCTTCATCTTTGTATGTAGAATTGTGTAAGGTGTATTTCATGCCTCCAGGTTCATGTTAACGTTGTAAATATGTTCAGCTGTTAATTAGCTCTCTTAGTATAAACCCCAGCACATTTATTCTGACTTTACACGGACAGGTTGATCAATAATGATTCTACAGACACGACCAGAGACTCTGACAGAGATGTAATTACTGTTAATTAGAGTCGTTATTGTGGTTTATGTGTAACTGACCATCGGGCAGCTTTAAATTCATTCAGCTGCTGGACCGAAAACAGCCCCTTAAATCTCCACCTCCATTAATCTGTTTATCTAAATCTCCTCCTCTCTCGTCCCCATCAATCTCTCTCTGCTCACAACACACCGTTGTACTGAACTTCCTCCACCCTTTCCTGTCTCCACCCAGTCCTCTTCCCTCCACTATGCAATGAACTCCAAGAATAAATCTTTAATTTCTCACAAATCTACCTCATATACGTCTCCACCGTCTCTCTCAGAGCAGGACATCTCTCCTCTCATAAATATTTCACGGTCCATTTGTGAGAGCGTTAAACTTTTCTCATTTTCACAAAAAGTCTGCAGGCGACGGGAAACTGCAGCTTTGCTTCATCACCAGATGATTATTCATACACGAGAACGACTTGATGAATGTGGTTTGTAATGGATGAGACAAAGTCTCAAACCTGCACTGCGATAGATGAAAGTTCGTCATGTTGGATATAAGAGGAGACTTTTACAGGCAGAGCCATCTGAAACAACATGAAGCTCCATTAGAGTTAATGTACGAGCACAAACGGCACATTCTTCACACTCTCCCGGGGACGAGCAATATTGATTGTTTGGGTGGTCGGGCTCTAAAGAGAAACTTTCCTGTTACAGTTGTGATCATTACTTTGGGCACTTTTTAGAAGAAGTTTTCCAGACGCAGAAAAATGTCTCGGCTGAGAGAGAAATCTCTCGATCTGTCGATATGACATTATAACATTTGTAGGGAAGTCCTGCACGTGTCCATCATATCTGATGTTTCTAAAAACAACAACTTTACTTTGTCAACGTCAAGATATTTGGTCCTAAACTTTGTGATATTCCATCATCGTTCACCGTCAGAGGGGGGGAGGAAGTGTGATGTGTGCTGGTCCGATACACTGCTAGTCAGTGTGGGAAGTTGAAGAGCGAGACCTCATGTTGTTAATTTTATGGTGATGTTACATATGATTGAGTCTTTAATCAAATATCATTAAAATTTCTCCTCACCAACTGCTCCGGTGTAGAAGGGGCTCCCGAGGCGTGCAGGGTGGGACATCGCCCTCAGTGAAGAACATCCGTCTCCCATCATCCCTCCTCCTCCTGCTCCTGCTCCTGCTTCGTTGTTTCCCAGGTACCCCCTGCAGTTGTACCTCCTCCCGGCGATACCCCCGTCTTTGATCCCGGGCGGTTTGGCCAGCATCACCTCCACGCTGACCCCGTCGATTTGCGCTCCGTTCATGAGGCTCAGCGCGGTCACGGCGTCGTCGCGGCAGCGGTAGTGGACGAAGGCGTAGTTGGTGACCTTCTTGACTCGCTCCACGGAGCCCGGTTTGAAGCGGGAGAACTCCAGACGGAGGGTTTCTTCAGTGGTGCTCAGCATCAGGTTACGCACCTGGAGAGGACACGAACACACAAACGGTTATAAAGGTTTGATTTGACTGTGTCAGCACGTTGTAGGTCTTCTGGTGTACCACTGCCTTTCAACGTAAAGATTGAATTTATGGATGGAGACCAACAAAAACTTGGATTAAAAACATTCAACGAGGCGTTGATGAGCTAAAGATCTCGTCTTCCTTTGAGACAGGACTAAGATGTTGGGTCATCGGACATTCAAAAAGTTCTGCATATTTTCAGACAAAACAGAACTTTGGTGATGTGTGGGCCAATCTGCACCACCCACCAAACCTGATCCAGAAACCGCCAACTTTATACATTATTGTAGCTCCAAGGGGCTGATCCTTGGAGACGCCCAGAGTCTTGCTTTTCTTGTCTTCTCTCCATCGCCCACAGTCCCACAGTGGGAAGACGTCAGCTAAATTAACCGTCCAATTGTTCCAAAGTTGTTCTTTATAGAAAAAGACCTCAGGACAAACTATGATACAGAATACGTTGATGGAAACACGACTAGGTGGACTGCTTCCTCTGGGTTGGGAGGAAGTTGCTGCCCCAAGCGACGTAGTTCAAGTGAGATGGACCGGCAGGTTGGCGTGGAGTCAGCAGTACTGCGGACGCTGTACAGGACCGCCGAGACAAAGCTTTTGATTTTGAGAAGAAGCAGAGTCAGTGCTCCTTCGTGTCAGCTGAGGTGGTTTATGCATCTGATCAGGACCCTCCTAGGCGCCTTCCTTAGGTGGTGTCCCGGGAACATCCAACTGCTAGAAGACCCCGGGGCAGACCCAGAACTTGCTGGAGGGAACGCCTCGGGATCACCCAGGAGGAGCTGGAATGTGTTGCTGATGAGAGGGACATCTGGAAGGCCTTGCTAAACCTGCTGCCACCGCAACCCGACCCCGGACAATCAGAAGAAAATGTACGGATGGAAACACGACTACTGAAACTATGAAACACCATGTTAGCTGCTCGTGCTTCAGACTTCTGTTAAATGACGCTCTCTGATAACTTGCTGTGATTACCAGCATGATTTGTAGTCAGTGAGCTTGCTGGCTGTAGTTATTGCCTGTTAGCAAAGTCATTGTGAATCAGTGCAACGCTCACTCAAACCACACAGAGGGTTTGATTTTCCTCTGGGCTCCCTGAGCTAAAAATACCCCCCCCTCTAACAAATCTGTACGAGGCCTTTGGGTTTGTATTTGTTGCCCTCAGGTCGTATCTCGGTGTTTCAGAGTAAAAGCCTCCACAGTAATTGATCCCCTAGAGGGCGAGCAGCTCCTCACCTCTGAGCTGAACGAGCTGCTGAATATTTCACTGACCTTTGGCTGCAGAGACAGGCGAGCCGGCCAGGAGCTGACCTGAACATTTGGAATGATTTGGAGTTGGAGTGGACTCAAGGACTCAAGGCCTCAAGGACGGACTCGTTTACTTACATAAAGGACTCTGACGCGCTGCATGACCTCCTCGTCTGCATCTTTCTCAGGCACGGCCCAGTTCACCTGGATGGACTGACCCCACAGCTGGAAGTTTCCTGTTAACACATCGGGGCCACAAAGTTTCCACAGAGCACCTTTATAATTCAATGTGTCAACAAAAAACAAAGTTTCGTGTGTATGTGATGTTCAGGACTTCTTGTATCTCCAGTAGGTCACACAGGTCTTCTCATCAGGACTGAAAACTGAAAGTGACTTTGAGGCGGCGGCTCCGACGCTGTGGAGCGTTCTGCTGTCTCTGTTGAAGCCTTTAGAAGCAGCTCCAGACCTTTTTTTTTAGTCAATCTGACGTTTCTCTTGCCTTCTGTCAAGTTGTTATTGTGCGTTGTTGCTCGTGTTTTATTGTTCTCTACTTTCATTTGAAACATTTTAACGCACTTTGTGAGCTCGCCCTGTGAAACGTGCTGTAGTGTTTTGTTACCTGAAACTGTTGCAGAAGAATCAGATTCCTACAGGTCAGGTCAGGATTATAAAAACTTTCCTGTAAAGGGCTTTAGATCGTTAGATCTTAAAGTGTTGGGAAGTTTCTAGAAGTTTCAACAAGTTAAATTTGAGACATTTTAAGAGCATTATGATGATTTAGGGTACATTCTGACAGGAGACCATCCAGGTGGATTCATGGACTAACCTCTGGTACTTCACCTGCTGTGTTCTGACTTTGTTTATGAGCCCAGCTCCTAAATCTGAGTCTGGTTCACAGTTTATGCTGTAAAATAGTGACATGAAGGAGTTTAATGTGGTTTGTGGACCATAAGTCTACCTGTGCTCTGTGTTCTACCTCCCCCTGCTGGACAAACTCAGGAACTGACCCAGAGTCAGAACATGTAGAAGATGATGTGTTGATCTACAGACGTGTTAAAGGTGGATGCAGAGGGTCGTACCCGGGATGAGCTTCCTCCTGGCCATGGCTGCAGCTTTGTGGGTTTCATACTCGACGAAGGCGAAGCCTCGGTTTTTGCTCTTATCCGTGGGGCTCGGAAACACGATGACATCCACCACCCCGTCTGTCAGCTGACCAACAAGGAGAGGTGGAGAAATGTCAGAGGCAGAAACATGATGATGATTCCTGACATCAGACGAGCAAAAACAACTTTTCTGCACTTTCATTATGTGACAGAGACGCCCATCGATCAGCTGCCGAACGTTATCAACTGACAGTCATATATATGAATAAATATGAGGTCAGGAGGTGACGCTCGGCGCTTTGGAGTCACCAATCCACCTCCACCTCCACCTCTCTGATACGGTGACCACGCAGACACAGAGCGGCAATCCTTACAGTCAAGAGGGCGGCAAAGCCAACTCACGTCGTATCGTGTCTAACTTCAGTGGATCAGAACATATCCGCTGTGGAGACGCTCTGGTTCAAGTTGAGACCAAACGCAGACCGGAACGTGGCCTACGACAGACCGGAACGTGGCCTACGACAGACCGGAAAGTGGCCTACGACAGACCGGAACGTGGCCTACTACAGACCGGAACGTGGCCTACGACAGACCGGAACGTAGCCTACTACAGACCAGAACAGGAAGTCTTAAATTGGGATCTCGGAGACGAACGAAGGCAGAAAAACGTCCCTTAATCAGTTAATTGGAAGTTTATTTCACGTTCTTTTAATGTTGTGGTACGAGTGTTGGTCGGTGGTGTTCGTACCGTCTTCATCTCCTCCATGATCTCCTCCTTCTTCTTGTCTTTGGGGATGGAGCCGATGAAGAGGCGGCAGTTGTTCCGGCTCATGCACACTCCGAGGAACTTCCCCGGACGGATCTCGTGGTTGTCGAACATCTGGATGGCTCTCTGAGCCGCTTCTCTGGACCACAACACCGACCCGACCCCGTTAGGACCACGTTAAAGTCTTAATTACAAAAACAGAGAGAAGCAGACAGCTACCTGTTGGTGTACATGACGAAGGCGTAGCCGCGGTTCTCCCCGCTGAACTCCATCATCAGCCTGAACTCGTACAATCTGCCGGCTCTCTCGAACAGCGGGACCAGCTCATCTTCGTACATGTCTCTGGGAATCTTCCCCACAAACACCTCGGAGCCGTGCGGGGGCGGCGGACCCTCCCAACCTACGACACACAAACATCCAGTTCACCAACGAGGCCGCCGGACAAGAGTAAATCTGGGACTGACTTTTAGTGGTTGGTGAGAGCTTGGTGAAATAAAAGGCTGACAGACAGACGCCGAGCTGGGCTGACTGCTGTTGGACAGGTAGGTGATATTACTCACCTGGCGGCGGCCCTCCGTACATTCTCTGTCCGTTCACTTGCACCATGTTGTATCCCGTCTTCTCCATCAGATCGAGCAGCGCCATCTGTTTGGCGCAGGACGCGATGAACTCGGCCACGCCCACCAGCGGGCTGACTCTGCCGGAGGCTCCCTCCGCGTCGCCGTCCGACACTTTGTCGCTGTCTGCCTCGACAAACGAGGCGTTCAGGTCAAGTGACAAAAGCAGAAACATTGAAATTTAACGTTAGAGCGATGAGACGAGACACGTATGTTGGCTGTAGTAATGTTAGCTCTGTTGGTTAGCTACCGATAGCTAATGTTAGCTCCATTTGTTAGTTGCTGTTCGCTAATGTTAGCTCTGTTGGTTAGCTGCTGCTCGCTAATGTTAGCTCCGTTTGTTAGCTGCTGTTGGCTAATGTTAGCTCCGTTTGTTAGCTGCTGTTAGCTAATGTTAGCTCTGTTGGTTAGCTGCTGTTCGCTAATGTTAGCTCTGTTTGTTAGCTGCTGATAGCTAATGTTATCTCTGTTTGTTAGCTCAGTTTGTTAGCTGCTGTTGGCTAATGTTAGCTATGTTGGTTAGCTGCTGTTCGCTAATGTTAGCTCTGTTTGTTAGCTGCTGATAGCTAATGTTAGCTCTGTTTGTTAGCTGCTGATAGCTAATGTTAGCTCTGTTTGTTAGCTGCTGTTGGCTAATGTTAGCTCTGTTTGTTAGCTGCTGTTAGCTAATGTTAGCTCTGTTTGTTAGCTGCTGTTGGCTAACGTTAGCTCTGTTTGTTAGCTGCTGTTGGCTAATGTTAGCTCAGTTTGTTTACGAGTCAGTTTATTAGCTTGCTATCACACTTTAGCTCTAATCATGTAACTAATCATGACTGTATGTTCCCTACCTGCCTGAATGTATCTGGGTTGTATTGACAAATTTTGAACAAGTTTGAACATTTCTATGATTTAAATTCTGTCAGGATGTAAATAAATCATTTATTCAAACTTCACTTCAAACTGAGCTAACGTAAAATACTTTGACTTCAACATGCTAAATGCATTGCTAAAAACATTTATGATGTTAGCTTCAACTAATCTGCTATTTTTATTAATTAATTTAATTTAGATGAATGTTAACAGATCACAGCACGCCTCCTGAACTATTAAAATAAGAAAATAAATTAAATTTTAAATAAACAAACAAGACGAGCTAACAGAGCTAACATGACGCTAACACGAAGCTAACTGAAGCTAGCGCCTCTGTATGCTAACGTTAGCCTGTGAAGTCTCACCTGCTCCGTCGGCCGACATTTTGTCTGCCCGGTCAACCTGTTTGATCCACGAACGGTCCAGTAACTTTAAGACAACGTTACTTCAGCTAACACTAACTTTAACTGTAACGGCCGTTACATTGTGATTGACAGGACGCCGGGTCTCTCTCAGCCAATCAGTAACGTCGATCTGCGGCACCGAAGGCGGGACAACAAGAGGACACGAGCCGCTTTAAAATAAAATAAAATAAAATGAAATGAAATGAAATAAAATAAAATAAAAAATGAAATAAAATAAGATAAAATAAAAAAATAAAAAATATATATACACTATATAATACAACATAACAAAATAAAATAAATATAAAGCATAAAACGGTTAGCTCCTTAATAAGATAATGAGTCTGTGGCGTAAGAAAGTGTAATCGTGCTGTTTCAGTGGTTCAAAACAACCTGAACATGGACATGTGCTTTGGTTTGAATAAACTGGCCTCTAGAGAGAGCTGTTGTACTGTGAGAGCAGAGTGTTCATACGGAGGCTCAGAGGGACAAAATGAATGCAAGAACACAAAGTGTCATTTCCTGAAAGTTAAAGGAACAAAAGACGAGAATAAAAAATATGAACATTAGTAATTAAGGTCACATGTTCATCAAGTTAAGAGTCAAAGAGTGCTCAGGTGGACTCTCACCTGGACCAGGTAAATAATAAGTGACAGTGACGTGTCTGTGAGTCACAGAGACTACGTCCAGGTTTTAGACAGTCTGTGAGTCACGGAGACTGTCCAGGTTTTAGACAGTCTGTGAGTCACGGAGACTGTCCAGGTTTTAGACAGTCTGCGGGGACGTCACGGAGACTACGTCCAGGTTTTAGACAGTCTGCGGGGACGTCACGGAGACTACGTCTAATAGACAGTCTGCTGGGACGTCACGGAGACTACGTCCAGGTTTTAGACAGTCTGCGGGGACGTCACGGAGACTACGTCCAGGTTTTAGACAGTCTGCAGGGACGTCACAGAGACTACGTCCAGGTTTTAGACAGTCTGTGAGTCACAGAGACTACGTCCAGGTTTTAGACAGTCTGTGAATCACAGAGACTACGTCCAGGTTTTAGACAGTCTGTGAATCACGGAGATTACGTCCAGGTTTTAGACAGTCTGCGGGGACGTCACAGAGACTACGTCCAGGTTTTAGACAGTCTGTGAATCACGGAGACTACGTCCAGGTTTTAGACAGTCTGCGGGGACGTCACGGAGACTACGTCCAGGTTTTAGACAGTCTGCGGGGACGTCACGGAGACTACGTCCAGGTTTTAGACAGTCACGGAGACTACGTCCATACAGTAAATGTAATTTTGTCAAACACAAACTCAGCTTCGACACGGCCGCTCTGTTTCCACTTCCTTTATTTACATACAAACTCAGTATAAAGTGTTACGGCGTCATAAAAAATAAATTCTGTACAAAGGTTTGTGACTGTTAGAGAACAATCAGGTCGCCATGATATCTACACATATTTACATGAAGAGCTTCACCGGGCTGCAGTGCAGAGGGGCGCCAACAGGAAGCAGTCGAGAATGTGTAAAACACTGCTGTTGTGTGTTCGTGACCGAGCTCGGAAACAATAACATGATGAAAATAAAGACTTTTGTCAGAGCTGTCAAGACTGAGATCCAGCTGAACCATGAGTTGATAATGTCTGTTCTGTTTGGGGGTTTAAACTCCTCTAAGAGTCAGAAAATGTTCAAGTTTCTCCAAATAAATACGTTTTTCGTTACCATCTAAAGTCCTGAAAAGTGAACTGACACTGACACTGACTGAAATGAATCTTTTCAGGGTTTGTTGATCTGTCCTCACCGCTAACTAATATGTGTCAATCATTATTTAGCTAGCTAACTGAAGGTGCGAGCGTGTACAGCATTTCTGGCTTTTATATTTCGACTCAACACTCAAAATTTGGTCGCATGTAGCATATCTAACTGCGAGATACGGATGTTGGTTTGGCTCTACACTGTTGAAAATAACATACAGAAGAACATCGGATCAAAATGGCACGGCTCAAATTACGATGAAACTTGAACATTTTGAAGTGACGTGACTACAAAAACAATGTCTGCTCTGTGGTTTCCTGTTTCCCGACGTGTCCTGTGATGTTGGGGAAAAGGTTATAAGTTACGCTCGATCATATTGGAAGACAACAAATGCACAAAAACATCATTATTCACATTACTTCCTCAGTAACTCCTTCAAAATAAAAGCAGTAAAACGCAGTAATCATTCGGTTATCTTTGGTCTCAAACTGTTTCTGTTTTTGTTGCTAAGCACTCATCACCTCACAAACCTGTCAATCAAACAGTGTGGGTGGTACTCGGTGATGTTTGGGCTCCCTTTTCTTCTTCTACTGTCAGAGTCTTCAAAGTTCAGTCCCTACGGTGTTATTAGCAATAAAATGTAGTACCACAGTCATTAATGTATAAACTTGTTTGCAGACGACTACTTCCTTTATGTGAGTCGTCTTCCAACATGGCGGCGGCTCGTTTGAGGCTCAGACATTCGTCCAATAGGAGCTCCTAGCTGGCCATCCACAGGGTGAAGGGGACGAGGAGGGCGGGCAGGGCCGTGCTGGAGGATATTCCCAAACACGCCATGGAGAGGAGTCCGAGGAGCGCCGTCAGGAGAACGTTACGCTGGTCCCGGATCAGCGACTTCAGCCACTCGCAGAACTGAAAGAGAAGAAACAATGAGCTGAAACAATCCGAGTTCAAGCTTCTCAAATACGTTTTATGTGAAGTCGAACATCGTTGAGTCTTAAGCTGAAATATTTGAAGATGTTTCAACTTTAGACGTTTTGTTTTGATGGTCTGATGTTTGAACTTGTTTTTATTAAGTCAGCTGATGTTAATAAAATTTTACGTGCTGTGACTTCATATCGACACAGTTTGTTTATGTTCAAAGAAATCAGCCAATAAATCAAATATTTATATTAATTTATAATAATAGGCGCCACAGATCAGAGCTGTATCTTGTCCGGGGGTTAGCTGACTCTGACTCGAGCTCCGTGACTTCCCGGACTCGAAATCCTCAAACTCTACATGCCGATGAAGACCAAGGTGAAAAACTTTTCACCTTGGTCTTCATGAGCGCCGCTCAGAGAGCGAGGATGACCGACTTCAAGTGAAAGAACCTTTGTTTATTCAACAGTGGGGCCCCTCTAGGGCCCCCCCACCCCTGTAAGAGCTCCTGTTGACCCCCGGGGGGCCTCCCTCTCCTTTAATGAACCTGGAAGAGATGCAGGCTCGGCTCCAGTTAGCGATTACAGGAAGTGAAACTCGATCTGCTGCACCACGGGCTGTCCCCTCCCCCATGTCTCTGATCATGTTGACATTATGGCAGACTCCACCACCACCACCACCACCACCCCCGTGCTAGATTCAAATAAATATGAAGGACTGACGGCTTGTAATCGATCAGCTGGATGAACTAACACATCCACTGCTGCTTCACATTAAAAGCCTCAGTTAGACAGCTTTTATTGTGAAACATCTGGATGAAAACATCTTCAATCCACCGAATAATTACAAAGATTTTTCCGACTTTGGAGACTCTGGAAAACTCTGAGCCGCCTCCTCCTCCTCCTCCTCCTCCTCCTCCTCCTCCATCATCATCATCAGTCTGGACTGGCTGTTTGGTTTCTGGCTCCGGGCTGAATGCAGCTCTTGTTCTCAGGACTTTTCCGAGGAGCCGACCCAGATTTTCCTGTCGTGTTTTTTTTTTTTTTAAACATGCTGAAGCACTCAGGTGGAGTCGACCTTTGAGTTTGAGTTTCACCTTTTAGACCACGACAGTCAAACTTAGAGACTTTTTTAACACGTGAGGCTGAAAATTAAATATTTTATAAAGTTTTTGTACTTTTTTTTTTTTTTTGGAAGATTTTTGAACTTGTTGCTTCAGATTGGTGGTTTTCCTCATCATGTATTCATTACTCAGCCTGTTATTATGATCTACTTTTGGTTTGAGGTTCTTTCTTTCCACAGTTTAAACCCACGGGCACAAGAAGTCCACTCACTCCTCCATCCTCCCCCCACAAGAAAACACTTTTTTTTTTAGACCTGATGCAGGACACAAAAACACCTTCACAGACCTCGAACCAGAACAGAAGTACAGCTTTGTGCAGTTTATGAGGCTGCACAGTCGGATATGAGCTCGTGCGGTGCGCGTAAAGGCGCACGGAACCAGACTGAGATGTGTTGCGTGCTCTTTGGACTGTGAGGTTCTGGTGACACTGGTGTTAAAATGGTTCAAAGGTGCATCAGTGTGAACGTTTCAATCTGACCTCCGCGCGTAAAAGCTACATCAAAGCATCCGCCTTCAAAGCTGCGCGTAAAATCTGGCACCGCGCGCGTAAAAGGCGCCACCCGGTCCCAGACGCTCACCTTGTCGGTCTGCAAGCTCTGCGCCGTCCCGTAGCGGCAGTACGTGACGAAATGCTCGCAGTTGTTCCACAGCAGGCTGTAGGACACTGTGCCGACCAGCCGCTCCGCCCGCCGGGCCACCTCCTCTCCGGACAGCGGGCTCCGGCGCACCGCCCGGTCCATGGCGTTAAGCATGATACCGGCTCCGTACGCGAAATCCTCCACCGAGTCCACCCGGATGCTCGCACGCTTCGAGAGCACCCCGAGCAGCAGCCGGTTGTTGGTCACCATCTCCTGGATCTGCCTGGTGTCAGAGGTCAGCACCGGTAGGATGTCCGGAATGAGGTGCGCCACCCGGTTGTCGCCCAAGTAGATGCCGAAGTGGGTGAATAAAGTCCGCGGGACCTCGAGCAGGTCTCCCCGCTGGAACTTCTGCGGGGCTCCGGCGGGCTGCGGAGGAGAATCTTCCCGGTCGCAGCGTCTGGTGAGCGGCGGCTCTCCGCCCAGAGGAGGCACCAGGCTGGACAGCTTAATGTGGGCGAGGAGGAAGAGCTTCTCCAGGAGGAAGGTGAGCGTGTCCAGCATGACTGCGAGCAGGGAGCACCACCGAAGAAGAAGAGGAGGAGGAGGAAGAGCGTTTGCCTGTTTGCTGTCTGCAGGATTCCACTCCTCTGCTCCTCTCCGTCCCTGCACGAGGGTTTTCCTCCTGCAGAGACATTAAGGAGGAGGAGGACCGGTGACGTCACGGCTGCTGAGAGACACTTTAATTGACCTGATGGAGAGAGAGAGAGAGAGAGAGAGACTGAAAGTGAAACAAACAAAGGAAACTCTTCACTTCAATATAAATAAAAAGAATAGAAACTCTGAACCTGCAGCAACATTTTAATCAACAACACAACACATAGCAGCCAGCTAATGTTACCTGCTCAGCTCCGGTTCTGGCACGACATGAGAAGGCAAGACACTGGCAGCACGGCTAACAAACTGAGCTAACATTAGCTAACAGCAGCTACAGTTTACTTCACAGGTCCTCACAAAGTCAGAAACACACACACACACACACACACACACACACACACACACAGAGGGTTTCCACTACAAAGCCGACCAAATGTACTCACAATTTCCACCACAGCAAATGTCACACACACACACACACACACACACACACACACACAGACGTGCGTGTGGAGCATCATGGGAACTCTGCAGTGAATGGTTGACACTCAAACGGAGCAATGCTGAGGTCAAAACCACCAAATGGTTTCACACACGCACTCACACACACACACACCACACACGCACACACACACACACACACACACTTTGTTCAGCTTCTGTTGGTTAAACAATGACGACAGACAGACGTTCAGCTCTAATAAATGCTGCTCCTGTTGCATTGTGAGTAACCTCCTCCACATTTCACTGTCTAAAACCTGGACGTAGTCTCCGTGACGTCCTACAGACTGTCTAAAACCTGGACGTAGTCTCCGTGACGTCCTACAGACTGTCTAAAACCTGGACGTAGTCTCCGTGACGTCCTACAGACTGTCTAAAACCTGGATGTAGTCTCCATGACGTCCTACAGACTGTCTAAAACCTGGACGTAGTCTCCGTGATGTCCCCGCAGACTGTCTAAAACCTGGACGTAGTCTCCGTGACGTCCTACAGACTGTCTAAAACCTGGACGTAGTCTCCGTGATGTCCCCGCAGACTGTCTAAAACCTGGACGTAGTCTCCGTGACGTCCTACAGACTGTCTAAAACCTGGACATAGTCTCTGTGACGTCCCCACAGACTGTCTAAAACCTGGTAAAGTCTGAGACTTTTCCCAGGAGTCTAATTGAAGCATTGTTCGTTGTTCCTCCGTCATCAACGTCTTTAAACTCGTCCAAAAGTGTCTGAATGCTGCTGGAGGGACGCCACACCCCGAGCATGATGGGTAAATTCACTGGTTTGTTTCATTGAAGGGTCGAAGCTGCTTCTCATTTGTGTCACTCACTCATTCATCCTCCTGCTTTTTCTTCAAGTTTCCTTTAAAAGAAGAAGAAGAGGATTATGGGGGATTAAGGGTAGATTATGGAAACACACACACACACACACACACACACACACACACACCTCCCCCCTGCTGACTCAGCCTGCCTGGTGTTGAATGACTGTAGAAAGATGAGGTTTGGCTGCTGAATGTGTGTTGATGTGACCCCGACTGAGCAGCAGTAAAAAGGTGAATGAAGCTGAGTGACGAGTGTGTGTGTGTGTGTGTGTGTGTGTGTGTGTGTGTGTTAATGCTCTCCAGCAGGTCTGTGGGAGGAGATGTGGGACTTAAAACCTGCAGTTTATTACAAACAAAAACTAAATTAGCATCCATCCGTCAGCTGGTAAATGCAGCTCTTTGTCTCCACGTTAAATCCTCAGTCTGTGATTCGTTTGTCCTTTTGAGGAGCGTCAGCGTCTGCTGGAGACATCAGACCTCTGCGCAGCGACGAGGAGACTAACATTCAGTCATTTAGCTGGACAAAAAGGGAAACAATCATGGCACAGTGCGACAAGGACATGTCAGTGCAGCAGTAAGTACAGTGACAGTTGTAGAGGAGGTCCTCTCTGAAGAGCTGGAGGTCTTCAGGAGGTTTGTGAAGGATCGTCCTGAGCGTACGGGTGGCAGAGCCAGGAGGAGCTAACATATGTCTGTATGAGGACGTTCAAGAACCGGAGACTACTTTGTAGTCAGCGTTAAAGATTTGAATTTAACGTGGGCTGCTACAGGTAGACAGAGGAGCTCCATGACTGAAGAGCAGGCGAGCCGCCACGTTCTGGATCATCTGAAGGAGCTTCACTGTGCAGGCTGGAGGCCCGTCAGGAGGACGGTACAGGGATCGAGTGTTGAGATGACCACAGCTTGTGTCAGGAGCTGAGTAGCATGTTGAGTTAAGTAAGGCCTGATGTGTCTGACATGACTATCAATCATAACCTCTAAGTTTCTCGCCACCCTGGTGGGGGCAAGACAGAAGGAGTCAGTGTTGATGTTGATGTCGTGGTGTATAGCAGATTTGTCTGGTTCAGTTTTTGAGAGGTTCAGCTGGAGGTGATGTGCTTTCAGATATCTGAGAGACATTCAGAGACCCATGCAGAGAGCGAAGGGTCCTCAGGAGGAAATGACAGGTAGAGCTGAGTGTCATCTGCATAGAAGTGAGCGGATAAGTGGACTCAGGGAGGTGATGCAGATTCAGTAGTTTAGGATAGGAAGGGAAGAAGTGAGACAGTTCTCAAACTGAGCAGGGCTGAGAGGGTTTCTGAAGTAGCGGTGTGACCCATAATCTGATTGTTCCTTTTGTACATTTTTTGACGATATATTGACGTTAGCCATAATATTTAAAAAGTACTGATATATTAACAAATGAGACCACATCACCCCCTACAAATCTCTCGACGTACATCTCAGAACTTCTCCCCTCCTACAGAACCAACAGAACCTTTAGATGGTCCCACCGTGCTGTGTTGGTGGTACCACATTCAAAGCAAACAAAAGGCCAGAGACAGATGAATCCTGAATGAAAACAATCAATCAGCATTCACAGTTTGAACACTTTAAACATATACTTACATACTTTTACTCCAAATCATGATTTCTACTGATATTTGTGCCTTTTTATCGCTAATATATGACAGGAAACGCAACTTTTACTTCACAGTCGCTTCATTTAGTATCAGTCTAATGATTTCTGAACAAAATTCAAATGCAGAAGTACGGAAGAGGATTAGTGCCCCATGTGCCCCATATTCCCAGTGTGATATTAGTACTATAGCTTAAATAAAATATGTGAACCTCAGATCTCTGCAGCAGGTTATTAATGACAGTCACGTACTTTTTGCCATGCTAAAAGAGTTTAAAAGAAACATGAACACAAGAAACTGAAAGATGAAGCGATAATTCATTACAGTTGCGTTAGCGAGGGACGGCTCCAGCTTCCGTACAGTCTTTGTGTGTTTGTGTGCAGCACAAAAAGACGCATAAGAAGAAAAGAATAATGACGGACGACGTGTCATTTATCTCCCTTTATCTTCGGCGACAGACAGCGAGACGGGCCGTGAATGTGTCGTTTCAGCTCGCCGTCCATCAGTCTGAGCAACACAAAGGCGACAGCGTCATGACGGACGATTCAACGGACGACATGCAGCTCTCATACTGATTAATGAACACACACACACACACACACACACACACACACACACACACACACTTGTTCCCATGCTGTCCACATGTGATGAATGTTAATCATCTTCAGTTTGTCGTGAGTGATGCTGAAGCTGTTTGTGATTTCATCTCTCCATGCAGATACTTTGATTTTATTTTTATTATATTATTATTTTTCATTTATTATTTATTTTTATGCTTTATTTGTTCAGATTTTGAGATTTTTTTGAGATTACCCAAATAACAACGGAGCTGACTGGAAGTCTCTTTTCAGAAACTACAGAAAAAACTAGAATTAAAAGCTCTGGAAAGAAAATAAATGGACCTTTAATCGAGATTAAATTTTATGAACTTTGAATTAAACGTCTGTTTACAAAATGTTTGATTGTAATGTACATTTTAAGTCATTTTCAAACTGCTCTATTACAACTCTTTGATTGCTTTACCGTTAATCTTGTTTATATTTTTGGCATTTTGTACATTTAAATTTTGGATATGTTTATTTTTTACAGTTTTATGGATATATTTATGGATCACGACTTTTTGCTTTGATCTCTCTCAGAATAAATAAAGTTCTTTAGAGATCTTAAATTCCAGTGCACGTCTGATTTACATTAAGGGGACTCATGGTGGAGTCCCCTTAATGTAAGAAATACAAGTATGTTTGCACACACACTCTGTGGTTTCTGTCTCGTTGCTGTCGACACCTTCTGCTGCTGTTCGGCTTCCTGTTTAGTCCAAATCAGGTGTTGTGGTGAATTCCTGCAGAGTTGTGCTGCAGTGTAACCTATGAATCTATGATTCGCCGGCTTTCTCGACTTCTCCTCATTCATTGTTTTTGTCACTCAACCACGGCTCACTCTCTCTCTCTTTGGTTTTGTAGCGCACACAGACGTATCAGCTGGTACAAGAAATACAAGAAACGTTGTTGCTGGTTTGTCCCAGCAACGACATGCGTGTTGGCGTGTAGACGCGTAAATTTGACCTCACTGGTTTGTCAGAAAAATTGTAAGAAATTAAAACTGAGCACGATGTTGGTTCATTGGACTAAACTATGATACTCGACCTGTCACGTTCTGGAGAACCAGCTTGAACCAACTCGCGCTCTACACGGCAAGTTCTCAATCTCAACCCCAACATTGCCGCACAAAGTTGCGTTGATTTTCCGCCACGCCTGATTTGAATACCACCCCAACCAAAACGCAGTATCCTGTTCAAAGGAATAAAACAACCTGCGTATTAACACCAGTCATTTCCTTCCTCTGAACTCTATAGTGTACTGATCTACCTTAAGGGGCCTACAATAGTCATTTAAGAACACACACACACACACACACACACACACACACACTGTGGTTTCTGTGTTGTTGCTACCGACACCTTCTTTTGCTTGACTTCCTGTGAGACATTTTACTGGTTAACAAACCTGGCACACACACAAACAAACACACACACACACAGAAACACACAATGAGACAGAAGCTTTGCCCACAAAAATATTTTTAATCTCTTTCGGTTTAGTATCTACAAAGTCATACAGAAATCAACTCACGGTTTAAAATGCATTTAGTGATTTTTCCATGTGTAGAAAACAAAAGAATCAAACTGTTATATGAATTTTAAAAAGTAAAAGTATACAAGAAGGCAGAAGTGAGTGTCGGCTGTTAACGCGTTGCATTTCGAGTCTTTGATTTATAAAAAGATGGGATGAGTTTCACCATCTGTGCGTTGTTAAATGGACAAAGAGTGTCAGAAAATGTCAAAACTCAAGTGGTGCTCCCTTAAATAACACCAACACAGCGATATAACAACAAGTTCGTCATGTCCTGAAAACATGAACGATGAGGAACAGTGCTGGTTGGTTCAGTGGCTAAAAGAGGCAATAAGTAAGGCACGAGTGTATGTTACAATACAGTAACAGCATATTTCATCTGTTGACTGATATTTGGCACAGATTTGTTGTCTTCAGTGCCTCAGAATAACAAAACTAAACAAACAAATGAAATTTTATTGGTTGTTTTGTTTGTGGTGTTCCACAAGGCTCACTGCTCGGACCTTTAGTTGTTTTGGCAAACAGAGTAAAATATCAACAACTACTGGATGGATTGCCATGAAATTTGAAGTACTTCAACAAAACCTCTTCCATGGATTGAGTTAAGTTTTTATTACATCGATTTCTTCTGATTTTTATATTATTGAAGCTAATTTACATTTCTCATTTTCCTGTTTTGATCTATGTTTATTTTTTTAATACTTCTCTGGACATTAAAGTTAAAAGTATCTCGCAGTTTGCTATAAAGAAACTTTAAATAAAAGAAAATTAGCTCTGAGTCTAGAGGAAACTGTTCATCACTGGACGAAAAGTCATAACTGACAATATTTTGAACAAAAGAATATTATAAATCTAATAACATGGACTTAAACTTAAATCAGCAGCAAGTCTAGTCTACTGGATAACATGTCATATTACCCATCGTAATTTCGAGTAATGTCCGATACGGCAAATAAATGTTTTATTACATCTATGATCATAAGGAGGATGTCACAGATGTCAAGAGGTTGGACGGACATTAAACGCCTGAATTTATGTCAAAATATTTAATTGAGGAAAGCCTGATATCTGTCTCAGACAAAAGAGAGCGTCCAAAATTACTAAAACATGCTCAACTTAATGACCAAACAACGTTTAGAAATCCTGTTTTCGACACACTCAAGGCTACATGAAGTCCTTTGGGTAAACATCAAACAATGTGTTATTTCTGGGGTTGACTGAAGAAAGAGTTGGACAGAGTTCTTCCGAATAATTAACGCACAGCGTTGCCAATATTTCACAGGGTCGGAGTTTTGGGAAGCGGCAATATGCTGGACAGATGTGAATCCTTCCCAGCTGTTTCTTCATCAATAAGATGGGAGTGCTTTTTTCCACATTTCCATGTTAAGTTGTGACACCGAGGTTTTAATCTGGGCTTTTGTGAAAACAGGAAATGAGCGGGAATTTACAGCTTTGATTTTAACACTTCACTCCGAGAATCTGACCACTTCAGCGTCATCCCGAAGAAAAGCTGCGTGAGTTTTATTTTTCCCGTGTGAGTCCCCCTTTTTATTGGTCTGATTTATAATCATGCAACTCTGCTTTCAATTCATGTCTGGAGGGATTTGTATGCTGTCATTTATTATGTTGTTATTGTGTGTAAAACTCTTTGTACGTCTGTTTAGAAGACCATTGTTTAGTTTTTGTTTGGGGCAGACTGTCTAATGTGGTTCTTTTCTGTGTTTGGGCTCAACCACTATGAGGAAATAGTTTTAGTTGAACATTTTAGACATTTAGCAGGGGCTCACAGAAAATAAGATTAAACACCAAAATCACCAGATTCCCAAAGAGGTCAGAGTCAAGGGTCGGAACAACGGTGGCTGAACATTTTTCCTCCGAGCAAAGAGAAGGAGAAGCGCCAGGAAAGAGTGGAAAAGGTATTTTTTCTTCTTCAACTGCAGCCGCATGAGGAGGGGGTGATATGATTCAGAGGAGGTGGGTGAGATGAGTTTTCAGCCACGACGGAAGCTGTGGAGTGACTCCGACTGCGGCTTTCGGTCTGTTTGCAATTATGGATAAACAGACTGGAAGCCAGAGAGTCAGTTTGGTGGAAGGAGGCACGCATTCCTGCGGGGCGGCGAACATCGGAGCCGGGTCGTGTCGAGGTGAACGAGCTAAAAAACAGGCGTCGTGCCCGTTCGACCTGAGGCCTGTGAGGATGCCTCTCCCACGTCCGCCATGGTGGATACTCTGTTTACCCTCCGAGGGAAACCCAAACCACCACCACGGCTTCTCTGGAGGTCAGGGGCGGCTCGCCTGAAGCTGGTGTGGTCCTCAAGTCCAAGATTGTGATGACAACATGCACATTTACCCCCAAAAATGTTCACTTGAACCACAACTAGTCTGAGCTTGCAGGACAGAAAACCTCTCTCCGTCTTCGCCTGCCATTCTTTCACAGAAGCTTCATGAAGTTCATGTGAATGAATGTGAGATAATAAAGCTTGTGTTCTGCAGGGTTTCACTGTTTTTCCAGGACATATCTTACTGACCAAATCCAAGGACAAGTTGAGTCATTCATTTGGCAGAACCTTTTAGTTTTAGTGTCACTACTTTCATTATTACCTCCTCTAAGGAGCCGATCGGGTGCATCGATGTTGCCGTTCAAAGCGAAACTGGACGATGACACGACTAACTGTTCCAATACTACTGGACGAGAAGACAAAAAAAGACCATAAAAAGTGTTTTTTGGCTTCACAACACGCTGACTGGAGTAAACACTACGGTAATGAATACCATCGTCTCTTCTTGTGTTTTGTGTTGCCAGTTGTGTCTGATATTGTTTGCATTTGTCCTGCCATTTATCTTCACATCTACTGCCATAAAAACTGGAAGACAGCGAAGTACCAAAACCCGCCTCTTGTTTGATGTGATTGGACGATGGTGACACTGATGGTGACGGTGTGTTTCCTGCCTTGCATTGAAAAGTTTTAACGATGCGTGGCACAGGAGAGTTGCGCCGTACCATCGTGTTACTTTTTTCTTTGCCTTGTTTTAACATTTTTATTATACGTTGCAAATCAGAAACAGGTTCATTGCCAAGTAGGTTTTCCATACGAGGAATCTGTCTTGCTGTTTTGGGTTAATTGGAATCATAGTAGCATATAGCATAGTCACTTGTGTTTTACGCATTAAGTGGTATGTAAATAAAAGTTATCATGATTCATTTATATTCTTAAATCATATTAAACATGGTCGCCTGAACACAAATAACACAAAGAGTGTTAGGCGCCTACAGCCGACTGATAAATCTACACTGAAAACCTAAATGTGCGATTCAAAGTCAAGTTTATTAACAGCCACTAATGAAACTCTTTTTTAATTAATTGCATCATATTTTAGCCCCTTTAATACTAATCGTGTCTTTAACGAGGCTAATCACACCCACTGTGAGCTGCAGCGACGTACATAGATTGAAATGTTGAAATAACTTCTCTCTCGTGTGTTTTCCAAGTTTTCCAGGACACGTGTTGAACCCTGAATTCTACTTACGTTAAGGACGCGGTGACTTCAGACGGTTGATGTGAACATTTAAACTTTCTAGTCGTGTTTTATTTGACAGCTCTCCTTTTTTTTGTAGTGTAAAGTAAAATCCTGTGAATCTCATGATGGCACGTTTGAATGAATCTGAATATAAATGTAATGCTACTGTAACCTCGTGTTCTTTAGGTTTCTAACAGCTCTCTCGCTCATTAACTCGTCTCGCTCTTTCTTTTAGTCCACCAGTGATTTGAGGTCGGGTAATCCTCTCAGCTTCAAGTCCAGCAGCATCTGACCGTACGCTTTACCCTGAGAAACGAGAGGAAAGTGTCAAAACGACAAAAAAACAAAATGTGGACGTGTGTTTCCATCTTAATGTGTTTGAATTTACACATTTCTACAGCTCAAAGCCCAAAGTGAGAGTGTGTGTGTGTGTGTGTGTGTGTGTGTGTTCGCACATTGTGAGTGTGTTTCTTTGATGTGCTGTGGATTCCAGCGAGGCGGTAAAAAACTTTACAGGAGCGTCTGAACAAGAGATGGAGGGACGAGGAGGAGGAGGAGGAGGAGGAGGAGGGTGTAGGGCAACGAGGTTACAGAGAACAAAAAGGAGAGTGTTAAAGAGGACGACGGGTTTCATAGTCGCTCTTCATATTTTGTGTTTTGTTGGGAAGGAAGAGTTTTAAATGTTACATGAAACAATGACGTACGTGCAAGTATAATATTTATATACAAACGCATAATAACAAATACAAATATTGCAGAAGTAATGTCTGATGTTTATGAAATCTGTGACACAATATCTAAATCAGCTCAACTTCCTCATAACGTGGGGCAGAGTTTGAACCATTGACTGGAAACGCAGGTGATGAAAGAGACGTTAGAAAGAGGAAGAAGAAAGAGTGTGAGGGAGTGTGAGGGAGTGTGAGGGACGAGTTAACAACTGAGGATGGTAGCTAATTCTCACCATGCATGAAACCCGAGTAAATTTCGGTCTTTAATCTGTGTGCTGTCTACTTACTAAAGCAACATGACTCTGACTGTCACGTCTGTCTGCAAGCCGACATGAAAACTACTTTTAAAATGTTTTCTGACAGTTTGGATCGATCAGAGCTACAGGCTAACTAGTTAGCATGTTGTAAAGTATAACATTGTCCAGTTTGTACGATTGGATGCATGTTCTCATCTATTGGGTGGCTACAACCAACTCCTGCAGCCCCTGACACTGTGCAGGGAGAGGAGACTGAAACCTGTAACCTGTAACTGACCAAGTTACTGTTCAGAGTTTATATTTCTCTTTGTATGTTCTAAATATTTTCTTACATGGACTTTAATGAACTGTTTATGCTGTGAATATACTGCGAATGTTGTACAAGTGAATTTATTGTGTATATCTTATGTATATCTCATGTATATTCACATAGTGCACGCCTGTATTGTTGTGCTTCGTTTCTGTTTTGTGATGTTTGTAACTGTGGCTGCAACACAAGAATTCCCCTGCATCTGTCTGTGTCTTTACATAGACTCTGTATGCAATCTACTCACACAAAAAATGTTATTTACTTCCTGTTACGGCAGGACGATACACTGCACTTACATACCAAAAGTCATTGTTCAATTTGCAGTACCTCTATACAATGCTGTGACTTTCATCCATTTTCTACATTTTAATTAAATCTTATATAGTTTCCATCTCTGTTTCTAGTTATGTTTCTTATTTCTATAAAATATTTGTGTTTGTAATGTTTGTATCTTTGCACAGGTTTAATTTAAATTCAGATTTATCTTTATAGGTCTAATTTTAATGTATGTTTGCTGTGTGTCATGCTGCTACTGGATGCTTGGATTTCCCTGCAGGGATCAATACAGTGTCTGTCTGTCTGTGTGAATACACTTTGAGATCAGGGTCCCCAAAAGTTCCCTAAATAAACAAGAGTGTGTGTGTGTGTTAAGTTACCTGGGGGTCGCTGCGTAGAGACGCCACCCCTCCCCCTCCGAGTGAACTCTGCAGGACAAAGTTGAGGCCGTGGATCCCCGGCAGAGTGTATCTACAAACCACACACACACACACAAGTTTAAAAAAACACTCGTAACCACGGCAATGCGAACCTTCACACACACAGACGAATAAATGTGGTATACTGTGTAATACACACACACACACACACACACACACACACACACAGGAGGAGGGGGAGGCCTGCCAGCACAGCCTGGCACCATGTGTGAGTTTGGTGGTTTACTGCACACAATCACCCATTAACGTGTACGTGTGTGTGTGTGTGTGTGTGTGTGTGTGTGTGTGTGTGTGTGATTCATAAGAGTGTGCGAGTGTGTTACGGTTAACCGTGCTTGGTCAGCATGCATATGTGTGTGGGCGTGTTTAATGACGTTGTGGGGTCATAAATCTGTTTACATAGTTGCGGGGACTCGCTGTCCTTGTGGGGACGTGTCCCCGTAAAGTCTAAGGATTTAATTTGATCTGGTTTAATGTTAGCGGTTTCTAGTTATGTAACGTCCGTGATGGAAACACACTGTGTTGAGTGAAAGTGTGTGTTTGGGGGTTCATATGCTAAACCAGTAAGTGTGTGTGTCTGTAAGTTGTTAAATGTCTGTGTGTGTGTGTCTGTAAGCAGTTAAAAGTGTGTGTGTGTGTGTGTGTGAGAGTGTCTGGGCCTCCTGCAGGTTTAACGAGCATTGGAGGTGCACTAATGAAGCGTCTGTGGCGGCAGGGAGGCGTTTCGGGGTGTGAGAGGAGACGCAGGTCAGCGAGCTTTACAGCCGCCAACTCTTCATTACGCTAATCGCTAACAGCGCCGCGTGCTTAGTCATCGCTCAAACATGTCTGCCGTCTTTGCACGTGTTCGACCAGTTCCCAAAAAAATCCTCCGTCGTCGTACCTGTACGTTAAACACCTGCAGCTCCTCTGCTGGTTCACCGAGGAGCTTACAGTTTAACTTTAGCTCAACAACACGTAGCGACAGGATTTATCCTTTGGTAACGTACGCTGTGTTTACTTTTGTGATGAAACACACAACGACAACTTTCAAACTGAAATATCTCGACTGCAATTTGATAGATTGCCTTGAGATTTTGTACAGACGTTGGTGTTGCCAGGACGATGAATCCTGATGACTTTGGTGATCCCATGTTTTTTTCCCTATAGCGCCACCATGAGGTTGACATTTTTAGTTCAGTCTGAACTGATGGATGGATGGATAGATAAAAAAACATGATAAGAGAGTTAAATCTCTCTTATATTGTTGTTTCAGCCTGAAGCTAAGTCGTAAAAACGTCTTAATGCAGGTGTGATGTAGAATAATTTTGAATACGAATAATTAAGAAGAATAATTTTGATTATTTTAGTTTAATTGCAAAACAGGTTTAAACATTTTTTTTTAATGTGAGCGACACAGTTATCGAATCTTTCATTTACGACAAATAAAATGCCGCCTCACTTCACAGGAACTGAAATAAAACATATTGTGACATATTGCGTATATATATTTATATTATTTATACTTTTAATACTTGATTAAGTCCAAAGCTTAAAAATTAAACATGTTTGTTAATTTGCTGTTTCACGAATGAATCCATTCAAGTCTTATAATGACCCTGTGGTATCTAGCTAAAACATGTTGATTTTCTTCACATATTTTAAGACATGAACTGATAGAAATTAGTCTCTACTTCTGTACTTGAGGAGAATTACATGAACAACTCCCACGAGGCTTTTATCGTGTAGCTCACCGGTGGTTTACCTTCCACCAGCTGCCTCGTGTGATCCTGCAGAAAAGCTCGTCTTTGTCTGAGGGCACTTAAAAGAATCAATACTTTTGTTTGCAGACAAACTGAAACTTCCAGAGCGTCCGGATGTTACAGCTTCAAACCTTTAAGCTTCCATTGTGTCTACATGCTGCGCCATAGCGGGGCGATTACCTCGGAGGCGGGTTATGAGAGTCAGTAATGTTTATGGTGCTTTCAGTGGAAGTCGTGTTCCTGGTTTCTCTCAGTCAGTTGTGGGTTTTCTCCTGACTTCAGTATAATGGTTTGAACCACAGCCGTCCTTCAGCGTCTTCAGCACTCTGTTAAATCTTTGTCAGTGTGGCATTTGTGGGGTTGAAAACAGAGTCAGTAACATGGCTAAGATGTTGCGAGATTCCCTCTAGTTATGCTCGTGGACACGATACAACAAACAGCTGTTAAACATCATGTAATTAAAAACTGCAACTCTGGGACGTGTAACAAACAATTATTCTCCTCGTTGATTAATGTTTTTCAATTAAATGTTTAATCATAAGATAATGACAACGATCCATCAGTGCTTTTGTTTTTTTTTAGATGAACAAGTCTTCACAAACAAGACTCTGGGAAGTTCCTGCAACAGGTTGCCGATTCCGTCCATTACATCCATTATCAATGGAGTGATATTAAACACAGCAACTGTGAGTTTTTAATGAATGAAAAGTATAAAATGGTGCATCTCGAAGAGTTTCTCCAAGTTTGGTCTGTCAGGAATGAGTTTAAAATATGTCAACTATGAAAAACAGTTTAAGTTGCTGTGACCTCGGATTTTAAAGAGTTTCAGACGAGGAGTCGTACTGTCGTGCTCAACAGATAAATGAAGAAACGTGGAGGAGGTTTGTGTGTTTTCCTGCAGTTTGAATATCGTGCTAACCTCCAGCCGTGACTAACATCTGATCGTGCGTCTTGTTTTTGCTCTGTTGTGTCTCGTTGCTGAAGGCCGTCGTCTGACAGTGATTACACCGACCACAGCCGCTAATCGCTGCTGCTGCTGCTTGCTCGCTCTGTGTTTGTGTGTGTGTGTGTGTGTGTGTGTTCTGTTGAATTCGCTGAACGCTGGGTGGAGGAGTTGAAGTGCTTCAAGTGCGATGTGCACATACAAGTACAACCACTTCCCTTTTCGCAGTTTCTATGCATTCAATCCTGACTGAAGCTGATTTCACAAGTCAGGAAAAAAACCCAGATTACGTCAATAAAGAATTACACACTCATCAAGATCTGCTGATGTGTGGTGTCGAGTTATTGGTCACTGAAGATACTAAAGCATCTTCACGTAGAAATCCGTATTTTAGCAATCTGTCACTTCCGGTGTCAAGTCGACAACTTTGCTACCAACAAGACGCAACAAGTGCAACGACACCAAAGTACACTTAAATAAGTAATGTACTTGAAAATACAGGAAGTACTGCAGCAAATGTTAGTAACGAGGTGGAAAAGAGTTTGCTGAGGTGGCAGCAGCAGCAGCAGCAGCTGACATCGACATCAACACTGCCAACAGATCAGACCTACTCTAAGATCTGTCTGCGTGGTGTAGGTTTGGTCCTGACCTTCAGAGGTTACCCAGCCAGGTGTCAACATCTCAAACATCCTTGTCTTCCTCTTTCACACACACACACACACACACACACACACACACACACACACACACACACACTCTCACCGTTTGACGGCGTTGTTCACCCCCGGCTGAATGAGGTGGGAGAAGTATTCCTCCACCACAGAAGAAGTCAGGTGTTTCTTCAGGTAGGGGAAGAAGAGGGGATGACGAGCTATGACTCCTAAAGAAAGAAGAAGAAGAGACATTTTGAATGTGTGAGGTGTGTTCAGGGACGTTATCAGACAGGAATCGAGCTCCTTAGCGAGTTATCTTGTATCTTGTAC
Organism: Argyrosomus regius; assembly: GCA_946959425.1. Classification (NCBI taxonomy): domain Eukaryota; kingdom Metazoa; phylum Chordata; class Actinopteri; family Sciaenidae; genus Argyrosomus; species Argyrosomus regius. Next base: position 1,791,058 of record OX336903.1, read on the forward strand.
TTCCTGATGAACCTCAGTGAGCTTCTTGAAGTGTTTCCTCACCGATGTTGGCCGAGTCTCCTTTGTCTCCGCTCCTCGTGTAGGCCAGCTCCTCCAGTCTGTAGCTGTGGCGTCCGCTAGGCAGCTCTGGACAAAGAAGAGCAGAAAACCTTCAAACCAGTTTGTTTGGCTCAGCTAACGGCGATGAAACACAGAAGCAAACACAGATTCAGGTTTCTTTTAATGTTGTTTGAGTTGGACTCCGGGTGGCCTCGCTTCATTCTCATGCAAACCTCGCTGTCAGCTCAGGTCTGGAAGCGTTTTCACTGTACGTGTAATCGTCCTGACTTTCTACGTCTGTTTACAAATCTGTTTCTTCTGTCTGTGCTCACGTTCAGGTTTTACCACAAACTGCAGCAGCTTCTCTTCATGTTCAAACAATCTGCATTATTGTTTAGACATGAAGCACAAACTACCTGTACTGCACGGCAGGTGCAGGAACTGTAGGTGTAGTTAACACCTCCATCCGCCCGTCTAAGTGGACCCGAGGATGAGCGTTATCGCTTTCTGGACTTACACCGACTGTTTGAAACATTTTCAGTTAATCTATGAAACAATATCAAAATAAGTAAAAATACCAACGTGGGAAATATTTTTAAAAAACATGCACATTAAAAATTATAACAAGAAACTTAAATATTTAGTTGATGTGTTTACATTCAATGTTTGTTTATTAAAATGTGTATTTTTGTGTTTTATTATGAATCTAAAATGACATTTTATCTCAGGCTGTGCTGATTTTTACGCGTATGAAGTGAATTAAACTCTTTCCACCAATATGCTTAAAAAGTTGTAGCTGCGTTCTCATTGTGCTTTTTATGTACTTACCGTAATTTTTGGACTATTGAGCGCACCTGAATATAAGCCACAGGTTTTCATGTTGTAACATGAGATATTTACACAGACAGATTTTTTTTTTAGTTTTAATTTAAGACACGCTTTTTTCAAACTGTGCTTGAACACGGCATCAACACGGGATGAACATGCCTGCATGGTTAGAAAATCGGCTTATAGTCCGAAAATTACGGTAGTGTCTTCTTCGGCACATAATCTTTCCCCACGTCTGTCTCACTTTTGCGTTTACTGCTAGAGAGCGCCCCCCGGTGGCAGTAAAAATGATAAATTACCGTTGTACAGGCCGCAGCGTTCAAAGCGTGTGAAAAAAGTAGCAGCTTATAGTCCGAAAATTACGGTACATAAAAAGTAGGTCAAAGTGTTATGACGATTCTTGAATGTTTCTTGTTGGTTTTTAGTTATTTTAACATTTTATCACCGTTTGGTCAAAGTGTATTTATGTATTTATTTAAACTCTGGCTGCATGTTTCCATCAAAGTTTCCACATAAACAGTCTGAGCTCGCTGCCTGCGTCTCTCTCAGTATTTACTGAGGTACTTCTTCTTTCATGTCAGCGTGTCACCAACACACTTCAGATATCAGAGTATCTCTGCGTTCCTGTGTGAGCGTCTCTGACAGCAGCAGGATGAATTACAGAAAGTGTACGTCCATTATCTCCGTCTTTACGCCTCAACAAACACAAACACACACACACAAACACACACACACAGGGAACGCTGGACTTTCTTCTTTCTCCGTTCATTTTCAGACTCTGTCTCGTTAAAAGTGTTTTTTCTGACACAATTAGAAAAGAAATCGATGAAGCTGAAGTCGGTCAGAGACTTTTTAAGTGAAACCAGGTGAATAAATATTAAAAGCAGCAGCTCTTTCCTTCATTTGAATGTTTTTATTCTCTCAGTTTGGGTTTTTGTGATTGGAGAGGCTTTCCTGTTTTCAGCCTGGAATGTCAGTGTGTGTGTGCGTGTGCGTGTGCGTGTGCGTGTGTGTGTGTGTGTGAGGCAGCTAAAAGAGTGTGTATTTTGTGTGCATTCAGTATTTTGTATGTGGGGGTTGTGCAGTAGCGTGTGAATGCAGCGTTAGTGAAAGGATAAAATGTGGCACAGCTCGTACTTCTCAGGAGAAACACACACACACACACACACACACACAGTTGGAGGATTTTTACATTTTTCGCGTGTTAACGAGCTCTTCATGTTGATTTTTATACCATGTGATGTGTGCTTTCTCTTTGGACGGTGTGTGAGGTGGATTTCACTTTCTGTGTTTTTATTTGGAGACGAGCGTCGACGTGGAAAGACGTCGCCCTCGACAGGCCGACATCAGTAACTGCACACAACAGACCTGACTACAGAAGCATCTACTTCTTATGCTTGAGATTATTTCCCATCATGCACCTGGTGGAAATTTACAAAAACAAACAAACTGGTTGGCTGCAGCGATTTCTGTCACTTTTGTTCCTTCCTTACGACGCGGCGTTGCCAAACATCGTAGCTAGTTTGGACTTCAGTCCACTCTGCTCTTAAAACCACGGCGAAACCGGTTAGCTGGCATGGCTACGTACTGATTCAGACGGATACGTTAGGAACTCCAGAAAACTATTCAAGGACCCCTGAAACTTCTTTAAAAGATCGTTCAAGCCCCCTCAAGAGCCCTGAAATTCATTTGCACCTCCCTTATGGACCTCTCGAACCCCTTTAAAACCTTAAAAAGTCCTTAGAACCCACTCAAGGATCATTGGAAAGGCTTTCAGAACTAGTGCAGCTCTATCAGCAGTTAACTGACTGTTAAACTAACCCAAGACACATCACAGAGAATCCCTATTGGTTGTTGGTGCTGTTCACATGTTCGCACGCCAAAGCTAAAAAACTTGTTTATGTTTTATGACCACCAAACCATCGAGACGATGGGAGCACGCTCCAAATTTGTCCACAGCAATAAAATCGTTGTTTGGTCCAAGGCCAACGTTTCAATGTTGGCTGAAGAAGTATTCAAGGATTTCAACAATTAGCCAATCAGTGCCACGGACACAACTAATGCAGTTGCCACGGCAACCACTTGTAAACCACTTAACTCACATAAGAATCCCCTTGAGAACGCCTGGAACCCTTAAAGCACCATTCATGCCTTGTCAAGGACTATTTGTGTGCCCTCAAAGACCCACAGAGCCCCCCTAAAGGACCATTCAAGCTCCGTTGAACCCTCCCAAGGACACCTGAAAACCCTTCATGAATTCCCACAGTCCCCTCAAGGTCCCCTGGAACCACACGAGCCCATACTCCATTATAACCCTGTCAAGGTTCATTTGAGAACATCAAGGACCTCTGGTACCTCCTCAAGAGCTCCAGAAAACTCTTTAAGGACCCCTGGAACTTCGTTTAAAAGATCATTCAAGCTCTGACAAGAACCCTCAGTGACCATTTGTGCTTCCCTTATGGACCGCTGTAACCCTTTAAGACAATCTGAGTCCTTAGAACCCACTCAAGGATCCTTGAAAAGGCTTCAAGACTTGCAGGTAACCACAGACTGATGAAACTAGCCCAAACAGGTTAAACTGACTCTCTCAGGTGTGAAGTTTGGTTACCTCTGTCAGGTACGTCCTCTGTTAAGGCAGGAGGGTCTTCCTGCTCAGGTGTGTCTGGGCCTGACTCCACCAGAGACTCCACCAGGTTTCCAGCAACGTGAACATCCACCTGCAGTGACGTCAACAGCCAATGATAAAGAAGGACAGAAAGTCATTTGAAATTCGATCGACGTCATCGAAAACATAAACATGAAAAATGTTGATTAGAAAGGTTAAAAACTTGACACTTTAAGTTTTAGCATTAGCTGTCTCACTGCTAGGTACAGCAAGCAGTTAGCTGCTGTTAGCACAGTTTGTTAGCTGCTGTTAGCTCAGTTTGTTGGCTAATGTTAGCTCAGTTTGTTGGCTAATGTTAGCTTAGTTTGTTAGCTGCTGTTAGCACAGTTTGTTAGCTGCTGTTAGCTCATGTTAGCACAGTTTGTTAGCTGCTGATAGCTCAGTTTGTTGGCTAATGTTAGCTCAGTTTGTTAGCTGCTGTTAGCTCATGTTAACAAATTTTGCTAGCTGCTGTTAGCTCATGTTAGCACAGTTTGTTAGCTGCTGATAGCTCAGTTTGTTGGCTAATGTTAGCTCAGTTTGTTGGCTAATGTTAGCTCAGTTTGTTAGCTGCTGTTAGCTCATGTTAGCACAGTTTGTTAGCTGCTGTTAGCTCAGTTTGTTGGCTAATGTTAGCTCAGTTTGTTAGCTGCTGTTAGCTGCTGTTAGCTCAGTTTGTTAGCTGCTGTTAGCTAATGTTAGCTCAGTTTGTTAGCCTTGGTAAGCTTAGCATAGTCAGTAAAATAAGGTTGGAAATTGGGTCGCAGAGGACAGCAAAAACTTCACATATTTGGACTTTGAACAGCTTTGGACAACTTTGGATCGGACTGCCGTCGACTGCTGCCGTTACCGGCCTCAGCTTAACTCTTCTCGGAGTCTAACTTACCTTCAGCTCAGATTTGGGTTGTAAGAAGAAAAACGGCTTCAGGACAGGAGATCTGGAAACAACAGAGAGAGAACGAAGACGTGAAAATATGACGCGATTATCTGACAGCTGTTCTCCAGATGTTTAGAGGACTGACACCTGCGACACTCGTATTAGTCGTTGTGCGAGGATTACTCACACTCTGGGTCGTCCGCCGACGATGCCGGTCAGTCCGGGAGCTGTGTGGAGAAGAGGAGTGAGAAAGGAGGTGAAGCACAGCACAGAAAATAAAAAGTATCTGCGGTTTGAGCTGGTCTGAGTTCAGCTCTCCCACTTTACAGTTCAACAACACTGACAGCATGAATCAGCAGCCTCCCAGGAGTCACGCAGAGTTCACGCTGAGTGTGTGTGTGTGTGTGTGTGTGGTACGACTGAACTTGTCACCATAAACAAAAATCCAAATCTGGTTCAGGAGGTCACGACCCTCCTTATCTGCAGCAACACACAGCCGGCAGCCGGCTGAAGAATAACTCCCTCTTTACTCTGCGTGATGGGAAGAAGACACCGAAATATTTCTGACTTTTTTATCTGCATTAAATCAACTTTATGAAACTCTAACGTCTGTTACCTCCTGTTGATCTGCACTGACCTGTGATCAGGTGAATGGTGTCTCTGTCATTCGTACGTCTGTTCTCACACTATGTAACTTTGGGCTCCGGGTCGGGAGAAGTACGTAACGCTTTACGGCACAAAGTCACACACCACCAACTATTTCACTGATTTTGGTGAAACTGGATCATATTTTATGGAGAAAATGTTTTCTGGTTTTCCCTCTGATGTCCTCCGGCTGCTCCGCCTCAACTCTCTGTGATTTACAGAGTTTATGATGGACAGTGAAGTAAACTGCTGACAACTGTAGCTGCTGTTAGCTCATGTTAGCTCAGTTTGTTAGCCGGACTGTGAGCTAAGGTTAGCTCAGTTTATTAGCTGCTGTTAGCCAATGTTAGCTCAGTTTGTTAGCTACTGTTAGCTCATGTTAGCTCAGTTTGTTAGCTGCTTTTAGCTCAGTTTGTTAGCTGCTGTTAGCTCATGTTAGCTCAGTTTGTTAGCTGCTTTTAGCTCAGTTTGTTAGCTGCTTTTACCTCAGTTTGTTAGCTGCTTTTACCTCAGTTTGTTAGCTGCTTTTAGCTCAGTTTGTTAGCTGCTGTTAGCTAATGTTAGCTCAGTTTGTTAGCTGCTGCTAGCTCATGTTAGCTCAGTTTGTTAGCTGCTTTGAGCTCAGTTTGTTAGCCGGGCTGCCTGGACTGTGAGCTCAGAGCAGGCAGTGTTAGTGAGGAGGTTTACAGGCCCAGCAGTCAGCAGCCTCTATGGACATAATGGCAGAGGAGAAGAGAGTGAAGAGGACGTTGACGGAGGAAGCTAAGAAGAAGCCGCTGAAAGACAGACGCCGAGCTGGGCTGACTGCTGTTGGATATTTACTGCTACGAATGACCGTCAGGGGAGCGATTTACCAATTTACCGAGTCATTTCCTCGACAGATGTAAACAAGCCGTAGTTTATCAGATTTGCTGGCGTGGAGTTAGACCTCTGTAGCTGCTCCTCAAGCTAGAAGCTCAGAACAACGTCTATCCGACTGTTGGCGTTGAGTAGCATTGTGGGTAATGTAGGCGCCAGAGTTTGTTTGTTTTGTTCGTTATGCTAAATGCTACATTGCGCGTGTCGTACCCATGCCGGTCCCTGCAGACGCGATTTCTCTGGAGAAGACTTCGAGAGCTTTCTTCTGTTTGTGGTGGACGGCCATCCAGAGGACAGCCTCTCTGGAGTCCTGAACACACACACACACACACACACACACACACACAGACCAGACAATAAATGATATACAGTGTATATACACACACATGGTGTTATTGTACACTCTGTTCTGTTTAACTCAGGAGGAGGAGGGAGAGGAGGTGAAGAGACGTGGAGAGAAATGTTAAAACGAAGAGAAACAAAGAGTTGTGTGAGAGGTTAGAGGCGTGAAACGGGATTAACTCCGACCTCGACCCGGTTCTGTTCGGAGAGAGAGTTTGTGTCAAACAGGGAGGCATGACACAAGATTAAGTCTGACCCTGACCTGAGGACAGAGCGCTAGTGTTGTGCAACTGGACCAATATATCGACTATCGTTTATTGGCTGAGCCAACTCTGAAGTACGGCCGACAGACTCTGGTTCAGAGACGGTTTTTGTCCGTTTGAATGAACGTTGTTTTAGGTGATGAAGTTTCAGACGCTTTAATGCCAACACACATCGTCTGTCGCTCATGATGAGCGACAGACTCACTGACGTGTCCGTTAGAAGACAGAGGAGAGAGTCAGTGTGTGTGCTGTCGTATTCATTGTTACCGTTCTGCGAGCGTTGGCGCCGTACGTGTCCTCGGCTCCGAGGATCTGGATGTTGACGGAGCTGAAGTCGTCCAGCCCTAACTGCTTAAAAATACGCTTCGACCTACAAACACAAGAAGAAGAAAGTTCAGAGGAGACGTCCACACACAGGAAGTCTTTCCTCACACACACACACACACACACACCGTTTGATGATGCTGTCTGCGGTCCGTCGAGCCTTGTCCGCCGCTCTCAGACCTCCGACCGGACAGACTGCAGTCGCCCTGAAGCCGTCCATGTAGGTGGCACACACCTGGAGAGGAAGAATATATTCAAGGAGCTGATTCATGAGTCCAAACTGAAGCGATGGTCGTTGTTCACCTTGTAGTCGCTCGATGGAGCGAAGCCTTTAGCCCCCGTCATCCTAACAGCGCCTCCGTCTACACCTGAAACACACACGGGTAGGTCGCAGTCCATAATTTAGACAGCACAGAGCAGGTCGAGCTGACAGGAAGTCAGACTCAGATAAAGATTTTCAAAATAAAACAACTAATATTAGGGCTGGGCGATATGGACCAAAAGTCATATCTCGATATGTTTTAGCTGAATGGTGATACTCGATATATATCGATATTTTTCCCATGGCCAGATAATTTCATACGTCTATAATAAATGGCCCGTCGGTAAATCTCACTCCCACCACTCATACTACAAATCCCACAATGCACTGCAACAGCTAACACACAGGTCAAGACCTGTGCACCACCTCTAACCCCGCTGCTTCGGTTGTTTACACACTAATCAGTGGTCCGGTGTTGACAACTTAGCGACTTCTCAGACGCCCTAGAGATTTGTTTTTTCCCAAAAAACGACTAGCGACAAATCTAGAGACTTCTTCTGGAGTTATTGGAGACTGTGACATGACGATGTCAACGAGCAGCGGGAGACCTGGACAGAGGGAGAGGAGAAATAAAAGCGAACTAGCAGCTCAAGGGAAGAAATGTATAGTCATTTTAAAACAAAATAAACTATATCAATATAGATTCAAATATCGATATATGGCCCAGCCCTAACAAATATACAAACCACAAAGAAAGAAATGACGTGTGGACACAGAACTGTTTTATCAAACGTTCAAACGTTCACAGACCGCTGATGAAAATACAAACAACAAACTGAGCTTCTACTTTTTAGGCTTTGATCTGCCTGAGTGCGCTCACTGTGCGACCGCACGTCAAGGATCAAACTGGGACAACAAAAAAGAAGTAACCCTGTCACCAACACATGACCCTGCTGTCCTTAAAGACACACAGAGAGAGGAAGTTTCTGACTCTGTGTCCTCAAACATCACGCTGCACGCAGCTCACCCAAGCTTGAACCGGACAACAGACCCGCCGCCGCCGGTTCATCTTCAGTTCACGTTCCCGGCGCCTGCAGGAGGTCACGCAGTGGTCAGGAGAGGCTGAAGAGTTCAACTGAAATATTTACATGTTTGACAACAGCAGCAGCTGAAAGTTCACGTCCCTCCTCTGGAGCGGGAATTTCTGCTGCGGTGTTGATCCAGAACTCCCACACTGTGAAACCAACGACTGAATTATCTGTGACGATTAATAACTGCAATCCTGCAAACCTTCCCCTCGTTAATTCAACTGATTGAGTGACGTAGTTTATGTAGATTTAATAACATCACAGGTCACCTGTAATCTTCTTCTTCCTGCTACCTGCCAGGCTGGACACCTGACAAACGTCTTTATCTTCTTACTGACTCGAGGTGACCATCCTGACAGATGTAGGTCATGTGAGTCATGATATATTTGAACTCCGTCCTGGCTGGGTCGTGCTGCGGTCATGTAAGAGTTGGAGCTTGTAGAATATCTGGTATGTATGTATACATAACAGCAGGACAGTGAATAATGAGCGTGAGCAGAGAGCCAAAAATCTGGCGGTGTGGACGCCTCCCACCACGTCGACCAGCTGACGCTCAGAACAAACCACAAAAACACTGAATTAATAATTAATTACCAAACAGAGTTTGTTATCAGCGAGGAAGAGTTCAGCGAAGGATCGCGGGAAGTTCATGCGAGGGGTAGACGTTTGAGCAGAGCTCTAGACGGGTTCAAACCGGGTTGCGGGTTCATGTTTAGTTTTTAAATAACTGATTCAGAGTTTATTGGAGGTTCAGAGGACGGTGAAGAGTTCAGCCAGGCGTCGGGTTTGTTTAAGGTTTCCTGAGAAGTGTTTAAATAAAAACAGTCAACAGTTCAGCCGGTGGTCGTGTCCTCAGTGCCGACTCTGTGGATGTGTGTGCAGTACCTGCTACTTCCTTGATGACCACCTGGCTGAAGTCGCAGATGACGTCGGGCAGCAGGTACCGCCGCGGGTCGCCGATCTCGTACACCAGCTGCTCGGCTGCCGTGCCGAAGGAGACGAGGCCGCCGGTTTTGGGCGGCTTGGAGAGAACGAAGGAGCCGTCGCTGGAACACTCGACCACCGGGAAACCCATGTTGTCCCTGAGAGCCAAACAAAGAAGATGATTGGTCACCTCTGGACGTCACGGACTACCTTCTTCTGACCACCTCGGAGTGTGAGCTAAAAAACTGACCCACTGGTTTTAAAGCCTCAAGTCTGGCATTGTGGCTGCTTCCATCTTGGTTTGTTGGAGCCAGAAGTGACCGTATTTGGACGAGAGCGCGGTCACAAATGTTCTCATATTCCACTATTTCACTCTAAATGAAACATAATTCACTGAATGAACATCAGGCAGTGTGGAAGAAGACTTGACACTAGAGACTGAGACCATGAACTCACGAGGAAACTGTTCCCTGAGGTCATAAAACTAAAGAAGTCGGCTCATTTCTCCATGAGACTGAATGAAGCTGCCCCCTGCTGGACTGGAAGGCTGCAGCTTTAAGCTGAAATATCTTACCAGTCACAGAGGTTGTTGCTTTTGTTTTTAGCTCAGTTTAGCTCATTGTTAGCTTGTCTTAGCTTGTTGTTGTTAGCTTGTTTTAGTACCGTTAGCTTGTTTTAACTTGTTGTTAGCTTGTTTTAGCTCATTATTAGCTTGTTTTAGCTTGACTTAGCTTGTTTTAGCTTGTTGTTAGCTCATCTTAACTTGTTGTAAGCTTGTTTTAGCTCATTGTTAGCTTGTTTTAGCTCATTGTTAGCTCGTTTTAGCTCATTGTTAGCTCGTTTTAGCTCATTGTTAGCTCGTTTTAACTTGTTATCAGTGAACGTCCTTCACATTCAGCGTTGTGTCTCACCAGTCGGGAACTTTGTGCCAGTCTGTGAAGATTCCACCTGTACTCTGAGCGCCACACTCGATCAGGTGACCTGCAAGACTAACACACACACACACACACACACACACACACATAAATTACACTTGTTTTTTTAGCATTTGTTCAAATGCTCTGTGTGTGTGTGTGTGTGTGTGTGTGTTCATGTGTTACCTCCCAGCTGCCAGCAGGTCGTAGTCAGTCTTCTCCCAGCCAAACTGCAACAACAGACAAAAATCCATCATCAGCAGATTTAAACAAACACACCTGCACACCTGGAGTCTGTTACGATCACCTTTACTTCTGGTAATTGGCACTTGGTGGCAGGATTTTTGGGCCAAAGAGGGTGACAGGCTCCGGTCATTTCTGTTAACTTAATTGTAGCGGCAGTTTAAATGGAAAGCTGCCGCTGCAGGCTTGATCGATAAATATAATCGGGTGTCATCTGCATAATGTTGAACGTTAATGGAGTGACTCCTAATAATGTTCCCTAAAGTAAGCATGTATAAGCTGAACAGAAGCGATCCAAGCACAGAACCTTCTGGAACTCCATGATCATTGGGTCGATCTGAAAATAAAGACTTAAACCAGCTTAGTGTGGTTTCTTTTAGGATCCTCACTTTAGAGATGTTGACCACTGGAGCAGGCAACTCAAAGTCCTGGAAAGTTCTTACTGTTTGCCAGGAACAGATCTATTTCAGGCCGGAATGTTCCACTATAAAATCACCCTTTAATCCTCAAAATATTTCGCCTCTACGTTTTCACACCAGCACCGTTTGGTCCGCTTTAAACGGACCAGAGTTGGTTTCCTTGGATGGCCCAGTTCGTTTTGGGCAGGTGCAAAAGCTCATCTGGACTCTGTGGGTCTCGGCCCGCTTGCAGGTGAACCCTGGTGCGGTTCGCTTACAGTTGAGAAAGCAAACGAACTCTCCAGCGAACCAAAGATCAGAAAAGCTAATCGATGAGCCGTTTGTGGGCCGTTTGGTCTGAAAGTGAACCAAACCAAACGAAGGTCCGCCGGACTGTCCTGATGTGGAAGCAACAAGAGGTCAAAGTCTGGTAACGTATCACGTTAGGTTTTTGTTTCATGATACTGGTATTACCTGGAATTCCTGACGGTTACGGTTCCCTGGTTAATTATCTCTTGCGTTTGGTCACCTGACCTTGGTGATTTCGACTATAAAACTCCTCCCATCATGCAACATCTCGCTCACGTTACACCTCAAACTCACGTACGGTGTGCATGAGCGGCCCCAGAGCCACCGCGCTGTCCACACAGCGTCCAGTCACCACGATGTCCGCCCCGAGGTCCAGACAGCGCCGGATAGGCTGAGCCCTGAGAGAGAGAGAGAGAGAGAGAGAGGTTTGATATTACGGAGTGACATGAAAGACTTCATAAGTTTAACCGTGTTGGCGTGTTCGTACCCGAGGTAAGCGTTCATGCTGTGCAGAGTCTGAGGTAACTGCTGTCTGCTGCCGCCGTCCGCCATCTTTACTTCAGACAGACTTTTTCTCTGAGAGGACACAAGGAGAGGACACAAGGAGAGGACACAAGGAGAGGAGAGGAGTCAGTGTGTCTGTTTGAAGACGACAATGTAATGCTGTTGCTACGAACACCTTACATGGGGCATGAGGTCATCGCCGGTCACCACGGCGACCTTGAGGTCCAGGCCAGCCTTTTTAATGACTTCCTGTATGGCCTCGGCGCAGGCCAGAGGGTTCACGCCTCCGGCGTTACTGACCACACGGATACCTGCGCACGTTCAGCACAGCACGCCTGTCAGTCTGCGGTTACCATGGCAACAGCAAAACAACCAATGACGTTCAGTTCTGGACTCACCTTTCCGCTGGATGTCGTTAATGAACGGAGCGAGAGCGACCTGGACGAAGTCCGGAGTGTAGCCCAGATTCTACAAGACGACACATGCTAATGTTAGCCACATGCTTACCAGCTAGCTAAGTAATACACAACTATCATTAGCTAACTAGCTAATGCTACCTCACAAGCTAGCTCTCATTTGACCTTTGTGCGTAGCGGCATAAAGATGTAAAGACGTGAGACTCACGGGCATCTTGGCTTTGGCGGCGGTGAGCAGAGACATGGTGATCTCACTGAGGTAGTCAAACACCAGGAAGTCCAGCTTCCCACTGTAGATCAGCTGAGGCACTGAAAACACACACACACACACACACACACACACACACACACACACACACACAGGTCTCAATCCTGATACTTTATTTTTAAAGGTTGGACATTTGAACATGGGGACTTATGGAGACTGACTCACTTCTGGAGCCAGCCTCAAGTGGACGTTTGAGGAACTGCAGTTTGTGGTGCTTAATTTACCAGTCACAGAGGTTGTTGCTTTTGTTTTTAGCTTGGTTTAGCTCGCTGTTAGCTTATCTCAGCTTGTTGTTAGCTTGTCTTAGTACCTTGTTAGCTTGTTTTAGCTTGATTTAGCTTGATTTAGCTTGTTTTAGCTTGTTGTTAGCTTGTCTTAGCTCATTGTTAGCTCGTTATAGCTCATTGTTAGCTTGTTTTAGCTTGATTTAGCTTGTTTTAACTTGTTGTTAGCTTGTTTAAGCTTGTGTTAGCTTGTGTTAGCTTGTTTTAGCTCATTGTTATATTAGTAAGTTGTTAGCTTAGTACAGTTGTCATGAAGGGGGAAATTAGCTACAGAGATCAAAACTGTTTTAACGTGTCTTAACTCATTGTTATCTTGTTTTAGCTGGTTGTTAGCTTGTTGTTAGCTTGTTTTAGCTGGCTGGTAAATGAAGCACCACAAACTGCAGTTCCTCTTGTCGTCCACTTGAGGCTGGCTCCAGAAGTGAGTCAGTCTCCATAAGTCCCCATGTTCAAATGTCCAACTTCACAGCAGAAATAAACATGTTTACAGCCTGGTACAAAAAACAGTTTTGGTCTCTATAGCTAATTTCCCCGTTCATGACAACTGTACTGAGCTAACAACGAGCTAACAAAAATCAAGTACTAAAATATATAAGCAATATAAATATATGTACAATATGTTTAAATTAGCTAGAGACCAAAACTGTTTTTAGTACCAGGCTGTAAACATGTTTATTTCTGCTGTGAAGTTGGACATTTGAACATGGGGACTTATGGAGACTGACTCACTTCTGGAGCCAGCCTCAAGTGGCCGTTAGAGGAACTGCAGCTTGTGCTTCATTGGTTTCATGTTGAACTCTTCAGCGAGTTTTCAGGTTAAAAACAAACTTTAATCAATAATTATTAATTAGCATGATGATGCTAACTGTTAGCTCTCTGTACCTGACGTGGCTGTGTCCCCCCAGAACCCGGAAGCACAGCCGATCCGGACCGGTTTCGTCCTGGCGGAACTTGTGTAACACCTGGAGCCGGTTCTGGTTCCGGTTCTGTTGTCTTCATGTGAGAGGACGTTAGCTTTAGCCGCCGAGCTAACCAGTGCAGCCCTGAAGTTGACGCAGCTCTCTGAGCGTCTGTCGCGCGACAACCGTCTGAAGGCGGGAGGCGCGTGACGCAGTAAGTAATTATAATGAGACATGATTAGATGAAGTTTAATTAACCATCGAAGAAGAAGAAGAAGAAGAAGACGAAGAAGAAGAAGAAGAAGACGAGGATGAATCCACACTGACAAGTTCAAGGTACACCGGTCCGTCCATAAAAACAGTCCGACCGGAAACACGTCACGGAACCTTTCCGTCCGACTCTAGCTGTGTTCAGGGGCTGCATCCTTCGAAGCACACATTTAAAGGCTGTCCCAATTCGAAGGCTCCTTCAAATGCGTCCTTCAAATGCAGCCTTCAAATGCGTCCTTCAAATGCGTCCTTCAAATGCTTCCTTCTTTTCCCTCTTTTTGGAGGATGCACCGGAGTATCCTTCGCCGCCTGCCATATCCCAAGATCCTTTGCGCGCCGCTGTTCAGTGCCGGGAAAATACAATGGCGACACCAAGCGGTGATGAATAATACCTAATAATGAATAACACATTTAATAATAATAATAAATGTAAGTATTGGGTTTTTATATTTAATTACTTTTACTTATTACTACTTATACTTTTACTAATTACTTATATTTTATTACTTTTATTATCCCTGCTTTATTTCCAGACTGTAAAACTGCAAAGTCTAGTTAAACGATTGGATTGAATAAAGAGCTACGTTTAGGATTATCACTATTATATGTTATACTTCATTCTTCTGTCTTATTCTTTCTTCTGTCTGTTTTTTCTTCGTTTTCTCAACTGACGACTAACTGACAGGCAACGGCTACGTCACAAAGTACCAACTGACGGCAGGTGACGCAGCTGGTGACGCAACCAGGAAATGCTTCGAAGGCTAGACCGTCTCATTTAACAACGGTTGATGCGGCCCTCGAAGGTCTCTCAGAAGGAGTCGCCCTCGAAGGCCGCGAAGGTGACTCCTTCCAAGGATGCAGCCCCTGAATTGGGACACAGCTGTCTTCTTCTTCTTCTCCTTCTTCTTTTAGATTTGATTGGCGGCTGGCATCCAACTTATAGGTGCATTGCCGCCACCTACCAGACTGGAGTGTGGTACGTTAGATGACAGAGAAAAAAACAAAACCAAACTATATATATCTATATACTTATATATTAAACCCTATCCATTAACCCTGTCTCCCTCAAGTACTTGCTCACATACCTCCTAATGTTTCCTGACCCTTGCAACATGTTCCCTAGCGTGAAGCTCTCTTTTTCCCTTCACAGTGCTGCTTTTAGTTCTCTCCTCTCTCTCATACCCCTTGCAGTCCATCAGAACATGCTGCACAGATTCTGGATGATCACACAGTCTACATCTACCAGTGGGATGTTTTCCGATTCTGTGTAGCGTGCTATTAAGCTCTGTGTGCCCTAATCTGAGGCGGGTAATGACCGTCTCCTCCTTCCTGCTCCCGCCCACCACTCCTCCTTTCCCCACCTGTTTTTGTATACTATAAAAATGTCTTCCTGTCTCATTTGTATCTCCATATATTCCTGCCAAAGCTTTTGCATTTGTATTTTAATGATTGATTTCCCTTCTGCTTTCCCTAGTGGGATATTGTTCACTGTTTGTGCCCAGAGTGCTTGTTTTGCGAGTATGTCTGCATCCTCATCGCCCTCAACCTGCATGAGCAGGAACCCACAGAAAGCAGAGCGTCCTCCCCCTGTTATGAAGGCCGTATAGCCTTTGATGGATCTCCACGATTACATCTTGCCTGCATGACTTCATGGTCTTAATACTGCTGAGTGCTGCCCAGCTGTCTGATGCAATGAGTGCATTGGCCCATCTCAGTGCGAGTGTGATAGCCAGGAGTTCCACTGTGTACACTGAAGCATGATCTGTTGTTCTCTTCTTAATTGCCACTTTGAACTCTGGAATGTGAACCACAGCTCCTGTGTGCCCATTTTCTGGCTCTTTTGATCCATCTGTAAATTTACTACCCTATTTGCATAATTCTGTTCAATATACTTTTTCACTATGACTCCAGTAACTCCCTGCTTTGTTTTGTTTTTGAGCTTCTGCTGAATATTAAAATCTACTGACGGCGTCTGGAACACCCAGGGATGAATTTCTGGTAGAGGAACATTCGATATATACTGCACGTCACATAAACCAATACTTTCAGCTTTTGAGCTCAGTGTCTGTGTCAATCAACACATTTTATTAATTATTAAAATAAAACTATTGTAATTATTTAAATCATCACGGTGTAACGTTTAATTTATTTATTTTAATTTTAAATCATGTTGATGTTACACTGACTGTAATCAGGTCTCTGTCATTCATACGTCTGAAAACTGCAGTTCCTCTTGTCGTCCACTTGAGGCTGGCTCCAGAAGTGAGTCAGTCTCCATAAGTCCCCATGTTAAAATGTCCAACTTCACAGCAGAAATAAACATGTTTACAGCCTGGTACAAAAAACAGTTTTGGTCTCTATAGCTAATTTCCCCGTTCATGACAACTGTACTGAGGGTGAATTTATATACAACTCACCTGTTCAGATTATATTAAGGCTTAAAGTTATGCAGGATTAAGAGCGTGGACGCTTTGATTGACAGGTGGGTGAGGTTATAGGTGGTTTGTTTGAGCAGCCAGGCTTCATTCAGCCCGCCTCAGGTCCACCGATGATCCACGTCTTTGCTGATTTTTAGATTAGCATGGAGGCAGAAGAAGCAGGACAGCCAAGATGGCGGTGGCCAGCGTTGCATATTGAGCTTCAGAGTCCTGTGTGTGACATCACTCAGGCTCTGTCCATTCTTTATACTGTCATTGATTACAACATGATTCCTGTGCAGGACGTTAGTTAAACAGAGCATGCTGCTGATGTGCAGAGTTATTATCATCAGTTCTGTTGTTCAGGTTTGATGCTGATTCCTTTATGTGGTGTATACAGAGTGTATGTTGTTGAGCTGCTGCAGTCACACATGCACAGACTGTAGAAACAGCATCAGTCCAGCAGAGGGACACATTCACTGTGCATGTGATTACAGTGTGGAGGTGAGTGCAGCATGTGGACTCACAGCTTTATTCTGATATTTGTGCTTGTTCCGTAAATATGGATGTATGTAAAGCAGCTTCAATAACTGTGTTCAACTTATACAAGCACATTTCAGAGCTCAGAGCACCGGGGGAGTGTTAGTGTTTGTACCACAGAAGAAGAAGAAGAAGAAGAAGAAGAAGAAGCTTACAGGCCCGGGGTGAATGCTGACGGGGAGCGAAGCCAATGTCGTGCCAGAACAGGAGCTGGGAGAGCGGTCGATGTAACCGGTGCTCAGCAGCTTCTATGGACATAATGGCAGAGGAGAAGAGAGTGAAGAGGACGTTGACGGAGGAAGCTAAGAAGAGAAAAGGAGAGAGTGAGCGAGCAAGAAGCCGCCGGACAAGAGTAAATCTGGGACTGACTTTTAGTGGTTGGTGAGAGCTTGGTGAAATAAAAGGCTGAAAGACAGACGCCGAGCTGGGCTGACTGCTGTTGGACTAGTCAGTAATATTAGCTGGCTGCTATGTCTGCTGTTGGTGACCTTGTTGATGATTGATCAGAAGTAATGTAATCAGAACAAATACTCGAGTACAGCTGAACATAGTTACCACAGTGGGATTACACTCTGAAACTGGAGACAACAAACAAATACTGACTTATACGGAATTCTGCTTTAATGAGTTTAATAAGCATAATCAGCATACTCTATAATATCACCCAACAGAACATACTGTGAACTCATGTTGATGTTTCCATGCCTCCATCCACAGCAGAACTTTTATATATATATATATATATATATATATATATATATATATAACTATTCATAACTATATAACTCCTCTTCAGAGTACCTGAACTGTCTCTTTAATGGTGAACGCCCTCATGTAACGCCCACAGCTTCACATGTGATTTCCTGTAAAGGTCCACCCTCACAGGTAAACTCTGTGCAGTGACTCCTGATCACCAGTTCCTGTCAGCGCGCTGAAGACTCAGTACACAAAGACCGAGGAGAGTTAAACATCGACCCTCACTGATCTCATGGCTCCATGTGTGCTCCTGCTGCTCCTGTTTCTGTGTGAAGCAGCTTCTGCTGAAGGTGAGTTCATATTGTTAATACATTCATCTGGTTATTATAAAATACAGACACCGAGTTCAGACAAACAGGAAAAGGTGGGAGGAGCTGACAGAGGGAGAGGAGGAGGGAGGAGTTGACAGAGGGAGAGAAGGAGGGAGGAGCTGACAGAGGGAGAGAAGGAGGGAGGAGCTGACAGAGGGAGAGAAGGAGGGAGGAGCTGACAGAGGGAGAGAAGGAGGGAGGAGCTGACAGAGGGAGAGAAGGAGGGAGTTGACAGAGGGAGAGAAGGAGGGAGGAGCATACGGAGGAGGATTGTTCAGTAAATTTAAAAACAGCAGAGTGAAAATGTCTTTAACATTTTTTCAAGCATTTTTCTGTCTTTGATTAATATTTTTTTAATTGTATAAAATCTTTAAATTTGAATAATTTTATTTTCATCAGATGATTGATTTGTTTTTCCTGAATAATGTTCTTGTTGTTGGGTTGTGCAGTGTTGTGATTGGCTGAGTTAAACAAGTTAAAGGCTGAAGTGACACGCACTTCATTTGTCCAGTTCATGACTTTTGGATGTAATGAGGTGAAACCTGATGTTTGTCCTGAGAGGTCAAAGTTCACAGATCACACAGGTGTGATGTCTGAGTGCACTGACATGTAGAACCATCTGTTTTTACCAAACAAGCTCGCTGATTTAAAGGGGAAGAATTTAGACTGAAACTTTTATTACTGACTCAGTTCAAACAACACTTGAACTTTCTGGCTGTTCGTTTGTCCTTTGGGCTCTTTTGTGTATTTTATTCTGCAGAGTTCAGTTTACTGGACCTGGAAACAAAAGCAGGAACACAGCAGCCTATGAGGTGGTTTTCTTGCCGGGTTTGGCTCCTGGCATCCCGGGCTGAGTCAGTTCAGTTAGCCACACGCTGACCGAGCTAACCACAGTTAGCTTCACTACTGATCAATGTTTCCATCATGAAGTCTGTAAAAAGACTGTAAAGTTTTACAGTTCTGAATTATTATGATTTATATTGTGATAAAATGTTTGGACTCCTGTCTCACTGTCACTGAGCGCTCTGATTGGCTGTGTGAATGTGACATCACTCATCATGACTAATGATGATGATGTGTGTGTGAAGAGGTCTTCTGTTTCAACAAATCTGGATATTTAAACTCAAATGTCATTTTTCTCTCTGCATCTTTATTCTGATTTTTACATTCAGATGAGATATCAGTGAATCCTGGAGATGATGTCATCCTGACATGTCGGTCTGCTGATCCAAACATCAAAGATGTAAAGTGGACCAGAACTGACCTGAAGTCAGAGTACGTCTTCTTATACAGAGACGGACACTTAGAATCAGAGAACCAGCATCCATCCTTTGAGGATCGGGTTCAGCTGGTGGACAGAGATCTGAAGGACGGAGACGTGTCTTTAATTCTGAAGAACATGAAGAGCAGTGATGAGGGAACATACGAGTGTCGAGTTAAAGTGGGTGATCCAACAAGACAGAAGACATCCATCTTCAATGATCAGCCAATCAGAAGAGTCAGACTGCAGGTTGCAGGTGAGTTCATGGAGTGAGAGTCAAACATGAAGGAGGCTGTTCCACTGTTCATTCATTTACTGACTGATGGACATTTTCAGATCCAGGTTCACACCATGTGTGTGTTCAGAACTCGTAAGTTTCATCAGATTTCAGTAGAAGGGAACATAAAGCATTTCACCACAATAGTGTAAAGTGTGTAAATCAGAGTTGAAGCTGAGCAGTCGGAGGACATCAGAGGGAAAAGCAGCAAATATATAGTGAATAAAATCTGATCCAGTTTGAATAAAGTTCTGAAGCTGTGGTTCTGTTCAGTAATCAGTGAGGCCCGGACAGAGATGACTGCAGCAGACAGACAGTGTATTTAAAGTGGCTCAGATCCAAACAAATGGAATACATTGATTTATTATATTGTGATAAAATGTTTGGACTCCTGTCTCACTGTCACTGAGCGCTCTGATTGGCTGTGTGAATGTGACATCACTCATCATGACTAATGATGATAATGTGTGTGTGAAGAGGTCTTCTGTTTCAACAAATCTGCATATTTAAACTCAAATGTCATTTTTCTCTCTGCATCTTTATTCTGATTTTTACATTCAGATGTGATATCAGTGAATCCTGGAGATGATGTCACTCTGACATGTCGGTCTGCTGATCCAAACATCGTAGTTGTAGAGTGGACCAGAACTGACCTGAAGTCAGAGCACGTCTTCTTATCGATAGACGGACACTTACAACCAGAGAACCACGATCCATCCTTTCAGGGTCGGGTTCAGCTGGTGGACAGAGATCTGAAGGACGGAGACGCGTCTTTAATTCTGAAGAACGTGAAGAGCAGTGATGAGGGAACATACGAGTGTCGAGTTAAAGTGGGTGATTCAAGACGACAGAAGATAGCCATCATTAAGACTGAACCAATCAGAAGAGTCAGACTGCAGGTTACAGGTGAGTTCATGGAGTGAGAGTCAAACATGAAGGAGGCTGTTCCACTGTTCATTCATTTACTGACTGATGGACATTTTCAGATCCAGGTTCACACCATGGAGACATGAAGGATGGAGACATGAAGGATGGAGACCACAGTAACATGTACATCGGACTGACAGCAGCAGGTGTCCTGGTTTGTTTGTCTCTTGTTGGACTTTTTGTTTTCAGGAAAAGTAATTTGAACCAGATAAAGCTGATTAAGCAGAGAATGTCGAGGTGACCATGTTACAGACCTGACATTTGCACTTTATTCTTTTTCTTTGTAAACTGTGATTTATAAATGTTTATGGAGCCACATGGATTTATATATTTATATATCCACAGCTAATAATATCTAAATGATTGAACTGTTTTTATCCTGAAGTGAGTTTTAAACTGTGAACATAAAACAGATCAGACCACAAAGACACCAAGTTAAACATGTTTAATATGTTTTATAATTATTATCTACAAACGTTCTGTACATATCATTAAATGATGTTAAACGATGTGAAGAAATGAAACATACAAAGTTTGAATCAATGAACATTATAATGAATCATAAATATAATAATCTGGATTATCTGACAAAACAAACATTATGTGTTAAACAGTTCACTGCTCATTTCTCTCCTGTTTGTTTCTGGGCTGGATATTTTTTATATTTCATATTTCACTGTTTTAAAGTACACTTGTCCACGGTGTACTCCGCCTCTCGCCAAATGTCAGCTGGGATAGGCTCCAGCCGCACCGCGACCCTGCTGAGGATGTATGTTTGTATGTATGCTATGTATATCATGGGTGATGAATAAATATTTTATATCATTACAGTTCAGGCTTCAAGCTGTTTTTATATATTTTTTATATATATATATATACTGTGCTTATAAAGATGTTTAATTATAGATGAGAATTAGAATTTACTATGATCCTTTAAAATGTCAGTGATTCACCAGCAAGTCATAAAAAATATTTAAATATTTAAATAATTATTTAAATATTATAACATTGTTAAAATGAATTATTAATATTCATGAGTGTTATAACTATGATTATAAATTGCACAGAATAACACATAAGTCTGTTTAAGTGTTTTTTTCTCATATATGAACAAAACATTAAGATGTAATCAGATCTTAAATATTAGTGAAGTTAGAAAGATTCAGTTTGTTTCTTTCTGTTGAAGTGAATTTAAAAGTCGTTGAACGTGTTGCTACACGTCTCATTGAGTTTATCATTATGTGATTATCATTACCTGTGAGCAGTGTTCACATGATGTCGGCTTGTTTAACATCAAACAGTGCGTCATGTTTAAATGTAGAATCTAAATCCACCTTTATAAAAAGTATATTCATATTTATAAAGGACGCTTTATAGAACAAAGAAAAACACAGTACAAGTACAGTACTGCACATATACCACTCACGAAAAGATACTGTATCAGTGTATCTGAATTTCAGGTGAAATGTATGGAAAATGTAAAGTTCATGCTACAGTGATATTATATCATGAAAATATGACATTTAGTGGAACATTCATGGATCACACACTTTGTTAGAGAACAGCATGTTCTGCAATAAGTACTGAAACATCGAACAGTCGGACGTGTGCGTTCAAAAGTTTAGAGGAGGTCAAATGAAGTTCAGGTGAACTCTGAAATTTACTCTGAAAGACGAATATCCTGAAGAGTGTGTGTGTGTGTGTGTGTGTGTGTGTGTGTGTGTGTGTGTGTGTGTTGAATAGCCAATAACAGCCAATCATACCAGACATAATTTACAACCCAAACTCTTGTAATGAGTCACAGCTACGAGTTAAGACGAGCTGTAAACTGTCGTCATATTTCATGAAGAAAAACACAAAGTATAGCAAAATATAAAATAATAAAGAATAACAAGAATACCCTTCTGATGCTACAGTCACATTAAAAAGTTAAATAACAAATGTGATCATGATTTCCTGTCAGAAACATCCAGAGTGAGTCAAACAATGAAGAAATGTCTTCATGTGTCTGTCTGCTTTGTGTCCAGCAGGTGGCGCTCAAACACATTCTGAACATCAACCTTCACTTCTGCATCTCTGGAGGTTTGAGGCTTAAAGGTTTGTTTCTTTTGACATTCTTATATGTCATATTTATGTAGCGCTCATTATTCATGCCCAATGCACAGAATATTAATTTAATTCTTTTAAACTGGATTTAATTATAAAATGTGAGTGACATGATTTTACATCTTTGTAAATCTGATTCCAGTTTAGTTTTATTACTTCCAGGTTTGACATATTCTTATTCATATTTTTTTTCAGCTGTTTGAACTTTACAGGATGAATCTTCACTGACTAAACAATCAAAACTCTTCAGACAGACACTCTGTACTGAGGATGAATGTTCATGCTGTTTATATCTGTGGTTGTGGTTCTGTTGGTTTCTGAAGAGAAGAGCGTGTCGGTTAGCCGTGTGTGTCAGATACAGAGCTGGAGTCAGACCTAGTTAGCCTAGCTTAGCATAATGACTGGAAGCAGGTGGAAACTGCTAGCATGGCTCTGTCCAAAGTTCATGAACAAAGAGCAGCTGTACCTCTTGTCCTCTTTGATTTGACGTCTTTGATGACCAGTTGTCCATAAGTGACGTCTCCTGCTCGTCTCACTGCTGAGTAAACTGGAGCTGGATCACTGTCTGAAAATAAAACACATACACATTATATTACTGCAGGTACTACAACTGATACCAGTACTGTTACTGTTAGGGCTACTCGTAGTACTGCAGCACATGTAAAACAAAGACGAGTGTTCACAGTACTGTTGTACAAACACTTCATTATTTTGGGTATCACACTCTGTCATGTTAATGCCTGCTCTCATCTATGTGGTATTTCACACCATGAACTTCTTTCAGAGTAAGTTTCCACTGCCAGTATCACGGGGCAGTTAGGTGTGGGGTATTTATCTGAAACAGGGAACTCGGACGACCACAGAGCTGCTCGCTTCTACGAAAAGAAGATGACACATTTGACCACACAACAGATACACACCATCGGGTATCAACAGTGCACACACTTCAACAGCTTCAGAGCTCACAAGAATCAAAAAGAGGAAGCTGCTGCAGAGGTTTGACGTGCAGGGTGGAACAAACACGACCACATGATGGACTCTTTGATGAAGTCAGTCTGAGATGCTGAAAATGCACAACCAAGTATCTTTAGTGTGTAAAAGTATCAGTGTGCATGTATTCTATATTTGTCTTCATGTTCAGACTCAAACTAACACTGAATGTATCACCAACAAGTCTTGTGTTTGTATCACATCTTCTTCCTCTTAAACACATCAGTGAGCTGCACTGTTGTTCCTTCATCACCATGAACACACACTCTACTTTATTCTGACTAAATCCCACACACACCATCCTGATGCCACAAATACTCAATAGAGCACCGAATGTGGATTCATCCACCGCTGAAAATAGTCCCCTACAAATGTACTGTATGTTTGTTTGATCAAACTACAGCGAGCAGCTGTCTGAGCAAATGAAAGAGTCCTTTTTAAATATTAAAGGATAGATTTGTGTTTTTAAAGATTTACATCTTCAGGAGGAACCAATGGGCTCGGAGCTGAGAGCCACAGACAGGAAGACGGACTAACACGTTGTTGTTTAACATGAGGTCAGCTGTCAATAAGAACATTACAGATTCACACCAGACCTCTAATTTAACTTCTAACAAACATTATTTTATTGTGAAAATGACATGATTTAACTATAAAACAGGGGATTTAATTACTGTCCAATTAATAAATGATTCCTGTTTAAAATCAGTGGTCCACGTCAGGATTGGTTCAAGTCACCGCAAATCATTGTCATCAATCAAGTGTGTAATAAAGTGTGTTATTGTACACTCTGTACTGAGGATGAATGTTCATGCTGTTTATATCTGTGGTTGTGGTTCTGTTGGTTCTGTTGGTTTGTTCTTTGTTGTTTGTGCTGAAGAAAAGAGCGTATCTGTTAGCCACAGCCAAACCAGAAACAAGTCAGATTTTCCATCCAGCAGCTTCGTGAAACCGACAGAACCACACGAGAAATATAAGAAGTGACACCAAAGTTTATTGATCCTGCAGAGGAACAATAAAAAAACATGAATAAAATATAACATTAAAGACATCACATGAAATAATTATCATTAGATTCTGTTCAATAGAAATATGAATAAAAGTAAAGAAACAAGGAACATGTTTTATGAATTGTTTTGTTTTGTTTTTTTTGCACTATATTATTCTAGTAGACGACATAGAGTAGTTTAAGAGAGTAGAGTATTCTAGTACAATTCACTTTCAATGAATCCAAATAAAAGTGAAACAAATGAAGTCCTGAGGTGTGACGTCTCTGGGGACCAGTTACAGACCAGCTGGACCTCAGTGGTTAAACTGGTGTGAAGGTGTGAAGGTGGACCTCAGTGAAGAGTAGAGGACCTGTGGCTCTGCTGAAGACTCTGAACAGACAGACAGACAGACAGACAGGCAGACAGACAGACAGACAGGCAGACAGACAGACAGACAGACAGGCAGACAGGCAGGCAGGCAGACAGACAGACAGACAGACAGGCAGACAGACAGACAGACAGACAGACAGACAGACAGACAGGCAGGCAGACAGACAGACAGACAGACAGACAGACAATATCTCTTTAAAGGAATAGTTCAACATTTTTGGAAATGCATCTCGTGGTTGTCTGTCAGACCTAGTTAGCTTAGCTTAGCATAATGACTGGAAGCAGGTGGAAACTGCTAGCATGGCTCTGTCCAAAGTTCATGAACAAAGAGCAGCTGTACCTCTTGTCCTCTTTGATTTAACGTCTCCTGCTCCTCACTGCTGAGTAAACTGCAGTTGTACTCTCTGTAAAATAAAACACATACACATTATATTACTGCAGGTACTACAACTGATACCAGTACTGTTAGTACTTAGTTAGTACTGTATGTACTCACTATAGTCATACTGTATATATATTATGTAGCATGTACACACACCAAGTCTGTTACACTTCATGGAACCTGACTGAGTCTCATTATTAATGATTGATGAAGTCGATCGTTACCTCTGCTGCGTCTGATTGGCTGTTGTGATATTCTGTACATGATGTCATCTGTGATGTCATCTGTGATGTCATCAGCTTGTACTTCAGCAGCTGAAATGAAAAATCAGATTTCAGTCAGTTTGAATTGTCCGTTCATGAAACGATGAGAAGCTCGTGTGGTGAGATGTTTCATTAATGCAAATAAAATGTGAAACATCATCTGTGTCTTTGAGTCTGAGTCTGAGTCACCTTTACGTTTCCTCTGGACGCACCGTGTCACCAGCAGAACCAGTGGAACCAGCAGAACCAGAACCAGAACACAGAAAGATGAAACAGTCCACAACACGATGTCAGAATGAGAGGAGGAACCAGGAGTAGAGGTGGTTGAAGGAGAACTCGTGGTGGGTGTCTCTAAAATGAACAGAAGTCAGATAAATGGACGATAAGTTGAGAACGTGACGAGATGAAACTCAGAAAGTGAAGCTGCTCCTTTTTGATCTTTGCTGAAGTTCAAACTAAAGAAGGTTGTTCCAGGTTTTTCTTTGACCTCCTCACCTGTGACAGTGATCCAGCTGGGTGGAGACTCTCCATGACCGCTGATGTTACACTTGTAGAGGCCTTCATCAGACCTGGAGACATGGTGGATGGTCATGTGACCTGTAGGCTCAGTCCTGATGAAGGAGCCATCTTTATAGAAATCAGCTGGGAGGTTGGAGGAAGCTCTCTCATGTTCACAGTGCAGAGTGACATCATCTCCCTCCATCACAGGGAGGACAGGACTCTGCAGGATCACTGCTCCACCTCAACACAGAGACAAACTTCAGCATTTCATCCATCCACACACAGCTTCATCAACACCAACTCTACAGTCTGATCTTACCAGTGACAGTGATGGTGATGGTGTTACTGGTTGCTCCCTCTCTGGACTCACACCAGTAAACTCCACTGTCCCATGAGGCGATGGCGCTGATCTCACAGGAAGAACCAGCTGATCGTCCCCATTCTCCACACTGAGTCCTGGTTCCTTTGGTCGTGTTCCTGATCAGCGTCCATCCAGCAGAGCTGTCGTCCTCCTCACAGCTCAGAGAGACAGACTGTCCTTCAAACATCTGAGAGCTGCTGGGACTCACCGTCAGAGAGGCTGCAGGAAGACACAGAAAGATGAAAGATGTCTGACATGGTTTGATTCTTTGACTTATCTTCTCCTCATGTGTCACGCTGTGAAAACATCTGGAATCCGCTCTGCTCTGTGAAGGTGTAAACTTTCTGTCCACACCAAACATGTCAAAGTAGAAACATGCCAATGAATCAGACAAAGTCTGGAAAACTATATTAGTAATCAGAGGATGGCTGGTCAATACGTGGCTCCCTCAGTTCAGTCAAAGTGTCCGAGAACAAGATGATGAGCTGTATGGGTGTAATTATTGTATAGTGATGATGTAACACTGTTTACAATATGTCACTTTAATGAAAGTGTTTGATCGTAATAATACAGTGAAAATCTGTAAAATAAGAGTTTCTCTAAAAACAGACATTTGTAGTTTTTACATTTATTTGAATTATGATATTTGACTTGAATTTTTTGTTCAGCAGCCAGCACTTACAGTCATTACATCGTTTTTTATTTCATGTTCTTACAGTGCATATTTCTAATGTTGATCTGTGTGTCAGAGAAGAAATGTGAATCAGACTCAGATATGAGCTGATGAACTGAACTGTTCAGGGAACAAATAACAGAAGAAGTTTACTCACTTTGGTGTGTGGAGCTCAGCACGGAGGTCACAACTAAAGACAGATGACACTCAGGTTTTTGAAGGTTTCATAAAAACAGAATAAAGTGACTGAAGTGAACAGAACACAAACACAAACACACTTTAAATAGATTTCACTTACCCAGCAGCCACTGCAGACATGATTCGTCCATCTTCCACTCTGCTCGTCTGAGATCAGCACATGAACACTGAGCGCTTATAGAGAGTAAGGCCCGCCTCCTTCCTCTTTGTCAGTGTGCTGGTTTCATCAGGAAACATGTAGAGAAGAACAACATGAATGACCTCTGACACTCAGCCCTAACATGAACTACAGAAAACACCTGGACCAGGGCTGCTCCTCAGCTTTGGTGGCCCTAAACAAGATTCGAAAACATTCCCAGTGCATCCAGTTATATTATTATTATTATTATTGTTGTTGTTGTTATTGTCGTTGTTGTTGTTATTGTTATTGTTATTGTTATTATTATTGTTGTTGTTATTGTTGTTGTTATTGTTATTATTATTGTTGTTGTTATTGTTGTTGTTATTGTTGTTGTTGTTGTTGTTGTTGTTGTTGTTGTTGTTGTTGTTGTTGTTGGTAGTGCTGCTCTGTAAACTCTCACAATGTTCTTCTTCAGACTCGTGCAGACTTTGTTCATTCTTTATATATTTATATAAATATATTTATGTATTGAATATTTAGAGTTATTACTGAAGACTGATGCGTACAGGACGATGATGGAGTGGAAAAAACCCACGGGCAGTAAACTCCTCCTCCTGCTGGACAGAGTCAAACCTGGAGAACTGGCGCCACCTACTGTTTATCTCCTGAACCAGCTGCTCATGTGACAGTGGTGGATGAATCAGGCGTTCATTTGTTGTTATAACTGGCAGCAGCACGATGTTTTAGAATTATCATGCACAAAGCAGAATTACATGATATGAACCGCCCTGACACAAACGTTCTCCGTTCTCATGCGGTCAGCAGGTCCATCAGGACAGAACGTTGTGTTTACGTTCTAAAGGACTCAAAGCAGAACGAGCATCAAACATCATTTCATGAGTTCTAATGAAGACACAAATCCAGCTCCTGTTCAACATTCATGACTTTATTAAAATCAGGAAGTGTCATACACAATATTCATTTCAAAAAGCTTAAAAAAGGTGAAACAAAGTGCATTAAATGAAAGAAGAATACAGAGATCGATCAAAGAGTGAAAACAGATCAACATGATGTGATGCTCAGTTTCTCTTTCTATGAATCAAACGTGCTTTGATTTCAGAGTAAAGCGTCGTTCTTTGACATTCATGTGACATTCATGTGACATCTGCAGTGTGATCAGCAGTTTCGTACGGACGCTTCTCGGATTTTCTCTTTCTGTGAAAAACAATGAAAACAACAACAAGAACCATCAGAACTCCAATAACTGACCCAACCGCCACAAAAGGGTTCCTGTCATTGCTTCCTCCACTGCTGCTCATTTCAGCTCTGTGGCCTGCAGACTCTGTGACTGTCAGGTAGATGTGGTGCTTGATCTCAGAGCGTGTCGTCTCATTGGGTCTGATGATAATAACTTGACACTCGTATGTTCCGGTGTCGTCGATGGTGACGTTGTTCAGAACCACAGAAAAGTCTCCGTCCTTCATCTGTGGATCGCTCAGCTGCACTCGACCACGGAAAGACGGATGCTGGTAGTTTTCAAATGAGCGCTTGTTTCGGTAAAAGAACACGTAACCATCTGACTTCAGATCAGACAGACAGACAGACAGACAGACACTTTATTGATCTCGAGGGAAATTCAAGCATCCAGTAGCATCATGCAAAAATACATTAAAGACACATTAATCACACATTAGAATGAACCTGAGATAAATTTAAATTCAAACCTGCTAAAATATTGAACATAACCGTGTTAAGAAGTTAGCCTGTGCTAACATCTATACAAATAGAAAACTACATAAACAGTCAAATGAAACAGATAAAAATGTTTTCTAAAAATATGAAACAGAACTACAAACAGCAGAAATAAACATGTTGGTACAAAAAACTCGTCCTAAAAACATATTGTACAAATATTTATAGACAAATTCCTCTATGTGAAAACAAACTTAGCAATAAATGTGATTCTCATCATGAAACGATACATCTGTTTGATGGCTCGAAGCTTTACAATATGTTTATTTAATGTTTTATCTTTTATGTCGGTGAAGGTTCTCAGGTCGTCTCTCTTTGAGAAGACTTTAATCTGGGCCGACTGGACCTGGTTGTAGGTCCATGAAGATGTTTCACCGCTCATCTTCAGTTCTGACTGACAGGTGGGTGAGCAGGTGTTAATGACCAGGCAGTTGTTTCCACTTAGAGCTCCTTGACTGTCGTCAATGTCGTTGGGTCACCTGAGGTCCACTGAGAGCGATCGTGGTGGAGGATCGGTGTGGATGGAGTTGGTGAAGTTGTGCCAGAAATCTCAGCTCTGCTTCCAACATCTACGGGACATAAAAACACGACACGTCATCCATGTTAGATAAAACACCTCAAAGCTGAGCGGTCGTAACGCTGAGGTCTGTCTTCACAGGTCACTTCAGCCCAGTGTGCGTGATGCAGGTGGCAGGACTTTCATGCAAAACATCCGTGTGCTGCACTAATGTATAGTTTTGAATACCACATAGATATTAAAGTGTGCACTGTAAATACAGGTGTGTCTGTGTGTGTGTGTGTGTGTGTGTGTGTGTGGTCTAATATTACTGCGACGCTGGTTTGCATTGAAGCAATCTGTCCACGGAGATCCCCGAGGACGCAGGTGAGGGACAGCTTTGACTTGTTGTCGTCTTGGATCAGGATGGATGGTGAGGATGATTGTTCATTGTGTTGTTCTTCTCTCATTCAACTGAATACAAACGTTCACCAAGATTTAAAGAAGTTAGCGAGGCCGGAGGATCTGTGGGTACATGTCGGGTTTGGTGAAGTTTCATGGTGATATCTCTGAGTTCACTTGTAGTCTCAACATATCTGACTTTTCATGATGTTTCAGTTTGTTTTATGTATTTGGTGATGAGACATGATGATGATGTCTGTATTCAGTGAGGATGAACTCCTCAAACAGCACCTCCTCCTCTCAGTACTCCTCTGAGGAGATTCACTGGAACCCGTGTCCCTCCTCTACATACGGAGTAGACGTGTTTTTCATCGTGGAGGCCGTAAACTTCCTGGTAAGTTGGCTGGTTATTAGCAGGTTGATGGTAAAGTCGTCAGTTTTGTTGTTTGTAGTGTCTCGTCCTGAAATAAAAACTGTTGACAGCAAAAGACGAAACTAAAACTCGTGCTAACTTTTGACATTTTAACCTCCAGCTTGGCCTGCCGGTGAACGCCTGGATGGTCTGGTCGGTCGGCTGCAGCTCTCGCTCCATCCAAGCCTCTAAGGTAAACCCACTAGAGAAGTCAGGTGGGAACAGTTTTGATGAATCATTCCTTCATTCAAACATCCACGCCGTAAGCTCAAGAACAATGGTGGATTCCTCCCGTCGGCTTGGGAGTCATTCGCTGCGACCAAGTGAAGGAGTTCAAGTATCTTGGGGTCTTGTTTAGGAGTGACGGTGCAGTGGAGCTGGAAAACATTGCTGGAGGTTCGGACATCCGGACTACCTTCCTTAGCCAGCTGCTAACCCGACCCGACCCCACATAACAGCAGCCTGGAACACCTCCAGAAGAAATGATGCCCAAACCATCTCAGCTGTCTCCTTTTGACACGAAGGAGCAGCGGCACTACAACCTCCCTCCAGATGTCCGAGCTCCTCACCCTATCTCTAAGGCTGAGCCTAGAGGAAGCTCATCTCAATGGCTTGTATTCGCGATCTCATTCTACTACCCAAAGGTCATGACCGTACGTCGAGGGCTTTGCCTTCTGGCTCAGTTCCCTCGGAACCACAACGGTCCGCTACAATACTGGCGTCCCTGCACCAATCCGCCGGTGCATCCCATCACCCGTGAACAAGACCCTGAGATACTTGAACTCAACAACGATGATGTGATGCTACAGTTTTAAAGGTCTTGTCTTGTCTGTGATGATCTCTTGTAGGTCTTCACTCTGAACTTGGCGTCGCTGGAGTGTGCGTACATCTTGCTTTCTTTCCTGCGTCCGCTCAACTATCACGTCATCAGGAGTGCCTTTTTGTTTACGTTCAACCTCTTCTTCTATGGTCTGCTCAGTGCAGGTAAACTCCGTCCTCCTCTGTGAATTCAGCTTGAGTTTTGATGGACGCATTGATGGATTGACTGGTGCTTCCCCTTCACAGGTCGACCTCTGTTTCAGGCGTGTATTTGTCTGGAGAGATACCTGGGAGTGGTTCATCCTGTCACCTACCTGAGGTCTGAGATACAAGAAACATTCAATGATTATATATGAGGGTTACCACTTATCAAACTGTGATTAAACATTTGAACTACCTCCATCTGTCCTCAGGTATAACTCTGTGCGGACTCGTCTCCATGCTCTGCCTCTGGTTTGGGGTTTGACTTTATTCTTCTGTGTTTGTAACATCTTGAAGTTGGTTTTCGTTTTCCCAATCCTCTTCCTGACCCTGCTGCTGCTGCAGGGTTTCTGTGGCGTCCGCATCCTGCAGGTCAGTCTGCTGCTGCTGCACATACTGTGACTGATGACATTTAACATGTAGGTGGTCCACCACTGGTGGTACATGATCTTCCTGTAGTGGTACTTGGAAGAATCAAGGAAATATGTTTATATATAGATATGTAGTCACATTCACATGCATAGCTTGTAGCTAAATTAGCTCTGGATCTTGAACTGGTTCCGTTCAGGATTTTTATTTGGGAATAAACCGGCCTCCTGTGTGAACTGTACGTAGCTGAACAGCATCGGCCTGCACTGCTGTGTTTTAAATGGAGGTACTTGGAGAGCTGAGGTGGTACACAGTGTAAGAAGCTTGAGAAACACTGGTCTATGAAATGTCCTTCACACATGTTGTTTTCACATTTCACGATACGATACGATACGATACTGTGAACTTCTCACATTTTAAATGGGCTTGTACTGAAAATATGAAGTTGTGGAATCTGTTTCACGTTTGAGCGATTCACATGTATTATTGTGGTAGTAGTATTGTATCATTGTTGTTGTTGTCCTCTTCTTTAGGTTTTACTTCGGCCAGGTCCAAGTGACGGCACCAAAGAGCAACTTGATCCAGCCAAGAAAACGGCCTTTATCACAGTTCTGGTCATCCAGGTAGATTTGCTGCTAACTCATCACATGGTTAAATATATTGTATAGTACATGCCTGAGATTATTCATATCCCTTTCAACACAGACCACCAGTTTTCAAGAGGTGAAGTGACTGAAGGTGTGTTTCTGTGCAGGTAATGATGGTGTTGAACTACCTGCCCACGGTGCTGGCGGTGCCACTGCGAGGTCGGCTCTCCCGGCATGGTTATCAGTGTCAGCTGCTTCCTGCCGCTCTGTCTTTCTCTGTGTTCGGCAGCTTCGTCCAACCCCTCATGTACCTGATGAGGAGGGGAAAGTGACCCACCAGGACCAAGAGTTTGTGATGAACTCTGTGATGATGTCTGATGAAATATTAGAAAAAGCAAAGAAAGGAAAATGACAAAGCATTATTACTATTGTGATGTTTTTCTGAAAAAACACCGCCGCATGGAAAATTAAAATGTATATTGCTAACTTCGGTGGTTGGATGCAAACAACCTGCTTATTTCCCTCCCATGCTGACAAAAACAACACAAAGACCAACAGTAAATCAGGACAGGACATCTGTTCACAGAAGACACGTTATTGTTAGACACGTAAATACATTTTCTACACGAGGTCGGTCAGTTTAAGATTTAATAACTACTATACTTGACAACATTTGGATTTACAGAATACAGAAAAAAAACTCCGTGACTGATGTGAAGTCCACTTTGGGTGAGTCAGCCAAGTTTTGGTGTATTCATAGTGAAGATATTATTATTATTATTATTATTATTATTATTATTATTATTATTATTATTATTATGTTCTTCTTATATATATATATCAGTTTTTCTGCTCCAGTGTACAAAATCAGTTTCAACAAAGATTATCTTGAAATTGATATTTTGTACTTTTGAAGTTTATCACTAAATATGTAGTACATGTATTTAATGGTATTCCATCTGTTTTTAAGTCTTTTTAAGAAAACTTGACACTTTTCAACCATTCTTTAAGAAACTAAATGTAGATCCTCTCAACCTTAATAACATTTACCAGTTTCTAAATTGCAGAGAAAACAGAAATAGTCTCTTCCTAATTAACATTATTCATAAATACTGACAACATTCAGTCTACACTCCAAAATGCAGGACCATTGAATTACATAGGTTTAATATAAATCAATCAATCATCTGTTAGACAACAACAAAAAAATGCTGTGGAAACTCTCAAGACATACAGTATGTCCTTTAACAAAATTTGCATGGAAGTTGCTGGGATAGATGGTGAATGTAGAAAGTGTAGGACTGTGATAGAGTTCATCTATTATTGTCGTCACTATGTGTGGGTAGTGTGTTGTACGTTGTCCTTAAACATTTTCCTGATAAATTCAGTATCAACATTTTTTCACCATTTTTCTTGTTAGGTTCATAGATATTGTGATTTAGTCACATTACGTATCAAAGCGTTTGTTGTTGCAAATTTGTTAAATATTGATGGAATTTCTAAGAGACAGGGCTGTAACTCAAAACCTGGAACTGCTATTTGACCTCCAACAATCAAGACAAGTAACTACTAGAAAAGTGCTACTACTTAGCCTCCCTTCTGTAGAACTGATTTTGAAATGTTATGACTCCAGGCAGCTCTAACCCCTAAATGTGGTAATTCTTCTTTGGTCTGTGAGCTTCTACAGTGAGTAAACATGCTACATAGTTAAATTGTTTCCCTTTTTTTGGAGTCTGCATACTGATGAAATCACAATCATTGTCTAAAATGCATCGCAGCCATGCATGGTGGAATTTAGGGATAACCTGGCACCAAAACTTGACTTGTGAAGTCTTTGTATCTTCTCCTCCTCAGGCTTTCAATCATCAAACATGCAAGCCAACTCCTCCTCTGACGTCTCCCTGCTATCCCCTAGCACCTGCCTTACAAACTCCTCTCTCTATCCTCACTTCTTAACATGCTATGAATCCACTAGTGGCATCATAAACATTGCTGCCTTCACCTTCAGCTCCTTCCTCCTTCTCCCTCTCTATGTCCTCGTCCTCTGGATTGGTTTCCGACAGTGGAGGCATCAGTGCTCTGCAGGATCAGCAAACCATTCTGATATCTTCATCTACCACATGGTCACCGTAGAGATGATCAGTACTTGGGGAAATTTCTTCACACTTTATGGCCTCCACATGTGTAATCTCGGGTTTTTGATGGTTGGGTATTATTTCCTTTTCCTTACTTACCCGGGACAGACTTTGTTTCACTGCCTGACTTGTGTGGAGCGCTACCTGGCTGTCGTTCACCCCTTCACCTACCTGGCACTGAGAAAAGGAGGTGGTGTAAATATCAGAAACATCAGCAGTGGTTGTGTTTGGCTGCTGTCCTTTGGTTTGATGGGTGTAACAGCTTTGTACTTCCCTGATTTCCCCTATATTCTGTTTCTCTTCTTACTTGCCATCACCTTAACTATTATCTATTTCTGCAGCCTTTCAGTCCTCTGTGTCCTGTGGCGCCTCGGGCTGGGGAAAGTAGGTGGGCATAGGGGACAGGTTGACCAGTCAAAGCTGAGGGCTCTCTATACCATCTTGGCTATATTGGGAGTACTGAAGCTCAGGATGGGTGGGCTACTGCTTTTAAATATCATTTTCAACTACAAGGCAGGAATTGGAAGAAATGAATGTGTGGCTCTATCGACTGGAATGTGGCTCTGTCTGCCGAGCAGCCTGGTTCTACCACTGCTGTTTGTATACAGGGCAGGAATACTAGCATGTTCTTGTCGTAACTTGAATCTGGGTTAAAACTCACAAGAACTCAATCACATGACAGATGCTAACATGAACACATTGGTCAGAATGGGTGAGAACATTTAGTGTTCTTAGTATGTTATTGCTAGGGTATTTTAGTTTTTTGCTCAGGCTTTGTAGATAGTATATGAGAGTCTGTGAAGGTTCTCAGGTTCTCTTTGAAAAGGGTTAACCCTGGGGCAAATGGTCTTGGTTGTAGACTTCTTCCCCATCTACAATGCCCTCCTTTAATCCCTTTAAAACAATGCCCCTGTTAACGATCCCACCAAGGCTAAATACCTGGTTTTCCCAACCAGTCAGTCAGAACTGAAGACACTTCTTCTCAGATGAGAGGTGAAACATCTTCATGGATCTACAGCCAAGTCCAGTTTCCCCAGATTTAACCCTTCCCAAACAAATAGATGGTAGTGTATTACTAGGTTGTTAATAGGATGTTGTGGGCGATCACTAGAATGTTTGAGTAGATCAGACAGCTGCTAAGTTGTTGTTAGGTGGATGATACTGTTGTGGAGAACTTTATTCATCAATGGTCAGTCAGTGGAGAGAAAGTTCACAGGAGTCCAAGAGTCCACCTCAATTCTGAAGAAGCTGTCCTCTCCGGCTCGTCCATTAGTCTACAAACAAGGAAATATGTTA
Source organism: Argyrosomus regius (assembly GCA_946959425.1). Taxonomy (NCBI): domain Eukaryota; kingdom Metazoa; phylum Chordata; class Actinopteri; family Sciaenidae; genus Argyrosomus; species Argyrosomus regius. The sequence goes on from OX336903.1 coordinate 1,826,589, forward strand.
GTGTTTCGACATTGTTATCTGACTTTGTAGAGGCTTCTACATTTTAGTTTTGCATGAAAACTTATGTTATGCAACATTGTTCTTAAATTACCTCAGACTATTTCTATATTGCAATTTTGTTGTTACTTATTGCCCGTCACCCATATACCCTTATATATGTATAGGTCTAGCTCTAGTTGCTATGGTGTTTTTTTTTTTTATTTTGGTGTTGTTAAGTGGTGGATACAGTGTTCTGGTTAATTATTTTGTTGTTGAGGTGTTTGAAGTGGCTGTAAGCTCAAGTCATAATATATCTGTAACAAGACTGCAAGAGAAGCTCGCACATCATCTGTAACTGAAGCCAAAGCAACATCAATGCTGTACTATGCTATACTATAACTTGTATAATTCGTCCACTCAACTGATGGAAATATACTGTTGGTCAGGGCAATTTTGAATTTCCTATTCAGTGTCTTGACTGATGCTTAATTTGCAAGAAAGTTTCCCCCTCCTTCCAAACCTGGAGGATTTTTTTTTTTTACATTTGGGGGTTTTACTTAAAGGCAGCAACCCTCACCACAGGGTCTATTCAGACTCCATGACATCCTCCTGCACTCAAGCGAAGCCAATCTAATGCCAATCTGGACAGAAGTTAACATCTTGCTCTGGACCAAAAGCAAAGGACTGTCGCCTCCACACCTAGAGCCTGCAAATGGAAAGTTTCCCGTCCATGACGGCACATATCAGATTTACCTAGGTGGCCAGGTGTTATGTAAAATGCAAAAATCTATCAGTTCTGTTTATTTTCCACATGTTCTAGACACTCCTATATCACCCATTGTGTTCTGACGGGTACACTGGTGCATGGCAGTCTGTGGAAAAACAGGAGAAGGACACATCTTCACCAGTTTGGAGAACACAGCTGACAAGGTCTGTCTCAAATACCTTTTATATTTATTTCTACTATTATACATATATTAACACTACATTATTATTATTACTAGTGAGTTTATATACTATTAAATTATACTTCTAATAGTCAATGAGTCAAAAAGCTGGCCGGAGGTCAGACACAGAAACGGCGTAGAGAATCCAGTCAATTTTCAAAATGTATAATTTAACCACATAGATGCTTACTTTTGGTAGAAGCACATAACAGCCAAGTCTGAGTAAATTAACCAAATCTGGCAGGCAAAATGTGTCTGGGGGACTATAAAGCCACGTGGAGAACAGACTAAAACAGCATCACAGCCACAATATCACAGACCCATGTCCGGTGGGATTTAGGGGTTAGATGGGAAGTGACAAGAGAGTCGTAGAGATATAAGACCATAAAATAATAGCCTATAGTAGATGATGTTACACGGTGGAGGAGTTTTCCCACTTGACCGTGGCCTGTAAGTTGCCAAAATATTCCTGTTATATGATAAAATTAATTTGAATGAAGTTGGTGCGTAGGCAAATTAATTTCCAAATTCATCAAAATTAAGTCATTCAGAAGCTATGTCAGGTCTGGACCACTCAGATTTTATGAGTGGCAAAGAGGAAATTCAAAGAATCCCTTAAATCCTTCATACGTACTCTTTACGAACAAATCTGTTTGCATGTTTGGGTCTTGCATGGCGCACGGAAACGAGACCATCATCAACATAAGTGTTAACTTGATGTTGCAACTTTTGAAGCATATTAAATTGTTCCATAGTTTGCCATTCTCTTTTTATCTTTTCCACAGGCCATGTCCGTGATGTCTTCATCCACCCTCAATGTTACCCATGTCTTTCCCTTCCCCCTTTCTGTCTATGAAGAATGCATGAAATACATAGCCAGCGCTGTCATCTATACCGTGTACACCATTGCCAACATCGTCCTTCTCCCTGTGTATATCCTCATCCTCTACATGGGTTTTCAACGATGGAGGCATCAGCACTCTGCGCCTGCGAGGCAGTCAACGAGCCACTCCGACTTCTTCACGTTCCACCTCATCACTATGGAGATTTTGTGTCTCTTTGGATCCCTCATCACATGTTTGGGCATTTACATCTTTAGTTTGACGGTGTTAATATTGGGGATGCTTGTATTCTGCATCACATTCCCTGGACAGACTCTGTTTCACTGCCTGACTTGTGTTGAGCGCTACCTGGCTGTCGTTCACCCCGTCACCTACATGCGCCTACGAGAAACAGGCGGGTTCAGGATTAGAAACATCAGCATTGCTTGTGTTTGGCTGCTGTGCTTTGGATGGGTTGGGTTAACAGCATTGTACTTGCCTGATTTTCCTCTCATCCCACTGCTCTGCATGTTGGGTATCTCAGTAATTATCGTATTGCTCTGCTGCCTTTCTGTTCTCTGTGTTCTGACTCGTTCAGGGCCGGGGGACGTGGGTGGGAACAAGGAACGGGTTGACCAATCAAAGCAGAGAGCTTTCCACATCATCTGTGCTATAATGGCGACGCTGCTGTTGAGGTTTTCCGGGCTTCTTGTTGGTTTTGGCTTGTCCTATGTGCCGTTGATTCATAATGAACATATGTGTGCGTTGATGGACGTTGGAATCTTTTTGACTCTGCCCAGCAGTCTGGTTCTGCCTCTGTTGTTTCTACACAAGACAGGCAAACTGGCATGTTGTAGGCAGAGCACTTAATCAGGATAAGAAGTCAAGAATATAGTGAGTGAAACAGGAACTTCAAAGTTCTTTTGCAAAAGTAAGAAAACCTCATTTCATTAGTAATAATGCAAATAACTAAAATACAGTAAGGGTAACTTACACTGATGACCAAAAACTAGCAAGACTTTGCTAACAGCCAAATATCAACTAACTATGTGGCTACTTTAGATTATTATGTGTAGAAGTCACAGTGGTAGCTGCTGTTCTAAAAAGTAAAAACAAATACTAAGAGGATGGAATTTTTTTAGTCAAAATGTATTTAAATTACTGTCTATACATTGTATTTAAAATTCTATATATTATATTTGTGGTTCCATATATTGTGTTTGTGATTCCATATATTATATTTGAGGTTCTATATATTGTGTTTGTGATTCCATATATTATATTTGAGGTTCTATATATTTATATTTGGGGTTTTGTATATTGTATTTGAGGTTCTATATATTTATTCTTTACTTGGGTTGCTGTATATTATAGTTTGGTGGCTGTATGTTTATATTTGCATTGTTATATTTAGTCCTTGTGATCGTCACTGTCAGAACAGTCAACTCGTCTCTTCATTCATCAAACTTTCGGCTGTTTTTATGTTTAAATTAGTAAATTTAGTTCCCATAAACTCGTATACTGTACGTAATGCTGAGCTGATGTATGTAAAATATTCAACAATAGTTCTTTTCAATAATAAAAACACTGCAGGATCTCATGGCCCTTTTCTTTTGCTTCATCCTCACATCAGTATCTTGTTATATCTCATATACTGTATATATCACTCAGTTATTACAGACATGATATGTTGATGAAGGGAGGTGGCTCTGGTACTGATCCTGCACTCTGAGCAGAGTATTTCCCTGCAGAACGTGGAAACTGACCACATCTAAAGGGGTGATGGGAACATGCAAAGAGTCCACAGTCATGTTTATTATCCTCCTATGCAAATATAAGCACTCATTAATAATCTCCTCTGGCTGACACCTGCACACTGCTGTCTGAAAATAGTACGCATAATTCAGACATAATATAGACAGATTGTCTTCTCTGAGTTACTGTAGAAACATGGCAGTTCAACATGATGGGCTCTGTAGAAGAGGATCTTATACACGAATGATAAACAGAGTATATATATTATATATACATATATTCTTTAAAGACAGCCCCTTAAATCTGACAGACTGGACCTTCAGTTCGAGGGTCAGTGTATAGATTTGTTCAATACTTTGAAACACCTTCAAAACTAATGATATACCCATTGTCAAATGTAAGTTAACATGCTAAACTAAGGTAAGGTAAACATTACCCAAAAAAGCATGTTAGTGTTGACTTTCATTGTAATTCTGGGGGACTTACTACGGCACACCTTCTCATCAGAAACACGACACAAGACATGAAATATTTTGTTTATTTTCAAACATATGTGAAAGAGTTACACGGAGCTAATACATACAAGACTAATACAAATATAGAACAAGATGTATATACTCAAATTTCAAATGAAATCATTGCTACAGTAGCTACAGTTGTGAGTCAGGAGTGCTAAACAACCTCAACAACAGAGCCCCCATTATTACTAAGATGGTGTAGAAAGCCCTCTGCTTCGATTGGTCAACCTGCCTCCTGTTCCCGCCCACTTCCCCTGGCCCTGGACGAATCAGAACGCAAAGAACACAAAGGCTGAAGAAAGAGACAGCAACAGAGGAGAAGACCAACACTGAGATGGAATAGACCATGTAAAAAGTTTCACTGAGCACTGTTATACCCAGTGATCCGAAGCAAAACAACCAAACACACCCAATGCTGACATTTCTAATCCTGACCCCGCCCACCTGTCTCAGCCTCAGGTAGGTGACCGGGTGAACGACAGCCAGGTAGCGATCCACACAGGTGAGGAGGTGAAACAGAGTCTGTCCAGGTGAGCTCATGAAGTAGAGGTACAGCCCGTATAACATTTCCTTTTGTTGATTAGTATAGACGCCATAACAGAAGAAAGAAGACCCCAAGACACTGATCAGCTCCAGGACGACCATGTGAAAGGTGAAGACATCTGAGTGGCTGGTCATCGGTGCCATGGCAACAGAGCGCCGTTTCCTCCATCGTTGGTAGCCAACGTAGAGGACGAGGATGAAGAGCGGCAGGAGGAGGATGTAGACGATGAAGAGGGCCGTGAAGGTGTAAATGCACTCTTTCTCCATGAGAGTATCATGTGATTGATGGGAACTGCTGGAGTTGGTGGAGGAATTGACTGACATGTCTATTTGTTTGGATGACTGGATGGACAGATGGAGAGAGAAAGGACACCATCAACATAAGATACAAGGAAAATATGTGCAGATTTGTTAAACAGCAACATAACACACGACTGAGCTCGAACAAGCACATGTTCAAAACAACTGCATATCATATCACTGACTCACAATAACAAACATAAATCCAAAGCAGATGAAATATCACATACCAAAACATTTTATTACACTAATTATGATATTACACACGATGTGACACTGAGCTAATAGTTTATGTCTTTTAGATAAATATTATTCTAGGTGCCAAATTAAAGACGTTGTTATTTGATCATAAGAAAATATGATCATGAATTTTCTCACCTTGTCAGCAGCGTTCCTGATCGTCCTTCTTCTGTCTCCAAAGTCAGTGACTGCTGTTCACTGGTTCCTGATCCAAATAAACAGAAGTAAATTTGTCTGTGGGTTACTGATGATGGTCACGTGTCGGAGTGACCCATGGAAGCAGGGGCCATTTTGCATACGGTAAAACAAATATATGACGACTATCGACTATTAATCACAGAAGGCAAATGTTCTTTGGACATTAATCTTCCAGAGAAATTGCACCTATAAACATATTGTGTATATACTGTATATTTATATTATTTATACTTTTAACTCTTTGTTTTGCACCATTGACACCAAATTCTTTGTATGTGAAAAACTGTACTTTCATTAAACCTTTTTCTGATTCTGATTCTGCAGTTTTGCCTCATTGTGTGGTTTATTATTCACGTCGTTCTTTATTATTTTATTATTAGTATGAACACCTTTTCATAAAAGTTTGTGGATAACCCAACTGGCTGTGTCTGGAAGTGGCTACAGGATCCAGGAAGGACACCAACACACAGGTGATGAAGGAAAGAAGGACTGATGAAGGTGAATATTTTACTGCAGTACTTTGTTTGAATGGTGGTCCATGGGAGTGTTCTCATACAATATTCATGAAAATATCAAATATTATACATGCTGAAGTCATCAATCATGGTACATAAGAGTCACATGGCGATATCCTCAAAATATTAAAGGTCAGCTATTAAGCACTTCACACTAAATATAACTGATTGATAGAAGTAGAAGAAGCATGTTTGTCCATTGTTTTCCTTCAATGAGGCCGACTCCATCTCTCCATCATCTAACCTTCGATGCTTCTTTTGGGACATATTTCATCTCATCTTCACCAAACTCCTAGCAGCGTGGTTCTGGGGATGGCAATTTACAGCTCACCAGACAACAAGACCAAATGAGTTTGGTAAACTTTGAGTTGTTGCACCATTAGCTGGTCAAAGTTTAAAATTTGGTGCAGACATTCATTGTCTTTAACCAAGAAAAACCTCGTGCAGCACTGTCAAGTCAAAATGTATTAGTCCAATATTTTGGTTCATGACCAGATACCTTCTAAACTCATTATATTCCCACCGGCTTGCCAGTGTTTTTCTGAGACATTCATTTAATGCTTCAAAGCTTCTTATATGACACACCTTTTCACGAGAAATATGACACAATACCTGAAATATATATATTTTTCAGTTTATTTTAGAACATATGAGAAAGAGCTAGCTGTTTGCTGAAGCAATAATACAGACAGAGCTAAGACAGTAAATGCTACATCAATACAAACATAGTAAAATCAAATTTAAATTCAATTATTTCTTTCTTGTTTGTTTCTGTGTTTTAGTTTGTGAAGCAGCACTGTTGACTTTCACTGCTTTCTTTCAAATCTATCCATTTGAATACGACTGCTGCCTATTCAAATCAGACAGTATAATGTGACCCAGAACACCTGTGTGTTCTCTCAGCCTCAGAGATACAATGAAATAAATATAAAACATTTTGTACACAAAGAGCATGAAACTGTGTCAGAAAATCTTTCAGATTAAAGTAGCTGCAAAGTGGAAGAATGTGCCATGAAAGCATTTCTTCTCAAATAAAACAAAGTATATATTAGTATATATTAGTATAACAAAGTATATAGTTTCATATTTAACCTCTGCACTTCAGGAGAAAATGAACAAGACTTTTACAACTCCTCACACTTTACAACTCCGCCTCTCTACCAAGCACAGTCCCACCTGTACTTCCTTTTGTGAAGGTTTACTGGAAGAAAAATCTCGGTTCTCCTCATGGGGACTAAATCTACTTTGGCAAAACGTGATATATTTTCTATGACTATTGAAAAGATAGATAACACACTGTTTTTTGAATCACTCCTGTTAACCTTTAAGATCCTTCATAACTAGAACCTGAACTCCTTCATATTTACACACCGTCCCGAAGTCCCAGATCTTCTTCTGCTATCCAACTCATCACACAGCTCTGCATGACTACGACAGGCGGTCTGTTCGTCACATTCACAAACTACGTCATAAAAATGACCTCTTTAAACTAACATATTCATTCTGATGTTGTCTCTAATGGCTACAAACACACTGAGTTTTGTACTGATGAAAATAACTTTTTACAGTAATTTTCTGTTTGTAAAATTGTATACAAAACTTTTTGAATGACAGAATTATCTGTATATTTAAGTATTATACTTACTTCATAAAAGTTATTTCTAATTTTTGTACAGAAAAACTACTAGATTATTTATATTTATATTTATATGTTATTTATAGTATTTTTCTGCTGTCTTAAATTACATAAAAACTTTTGTAAAATAACATTAATGATCTGTAATTAAAGAAGTTCATGGTGTATATGTTTCTGTCCATACTAACAATTTAACGTTTCTTTGTAATTTTAAGGTAAATCTTATTAGTGTCACATGAAAATTGCGTAAGCTAAATCACGGAAAATAACTGTAAATTTTTACAGTAATTTGCTGTTTTGCAAAATTGTATACAAAACTTTAGACAGAATTATCTGTATATTTAAGTATTATACATACTTAATAAAAAGTTATTTCTAATGTTTGTACAGAAAAGTACTAGATTATTTATACAGTATTTTTCAGTTTTTTAGAATTACTTTTCTTAAATTACAAATTTATGCAAAATGACAATAATGATTTGTACTTAAATATGTGACTGAGTGTATGAATGTTTATGACCATACTAACAATTTTACAATTTTGATGAATCTTATAAATTTTACATTCATGTGTACTTTTACATTCTAACTCTGGATACAAAGCAAACTTTTTTCATGACATCAAACGTGATGCCTGATGAAATTCAATTAAAATTTGAAATGCAGTTCTCAGGCTGACGCAGTGTTGCGTTCACAGCCTGGTAGTTTCCCTGCCCGGTGTAGAAAGAGCAGAGGTAACACCAGACTGCTGGGCAGAGAGAACCAGGCTACAGACCACATCATTAAACAATCGCCGACGGTTACTTCTGATGGACTATATGTCACTTTGGAAATCAGGGTACTTAAAAACCTCAACAACAGAACCCCCATTATTGCTAAGACGGTGTAGAAAGCCCTCTGCTTTGATTGGTCGACCTGCCTCCTGTTCCCGCCCACTTCCCCTGGCCCTGGACGAATCAGAATGCGGAGAATAGAAAGGCTGAAGAAAGAGACGGCGACAGAGGAGAAGACCAACAACAAGAAAGTATAGACCACGTAAAATGTATCACTGACCAGTGATAAACCCAGTAATCCAAAGCAAAACAACCAAACACACCCAATGCTGACATTTCTAATCCTGACCCCGCCCGCCTGTCTCAGCCTCAGGTAGGTGACCGGGTGAACGACAGCCAGGTAGCGATCCACACAGGTGAGGAGGTGAAACAGAGTCTGTCCAGGTGAGATGATGAAGTAGATGTACAGCCCGTATGACATTCCATCTGGAAGATTGGTGTAGGCGCTGAGACAGTAGATAGAAAACGCCAAGATACCGAGCAGCTCCAGGACAACCATGTTCAAGGTGAAGACGTCCGAGTGGCTCGTCGTCGCTGCCGTGGCAACAGAGCGCTGTTTCCTCCATTGTTGGTAGCCCATGTAGAGGACGAGGATGAAGAGCGGCAGGAGGAGGATGTAGATGATGAAGAGGGATGTGAAGGTGAAGATGCTCGTCGGGTGGAGGCGGCAGTGATCAAATAGAGACGTGAAGTAGGAGTTGGAGGAGGAATTGACTGACATGTCTCTTTGCATGGATGACTGGATGGACAGATGGAGAAGAACAAAGAGAGACCAACTTATAGAGCAACTTAGCACACTTGAACATGCCCCGCTTCAACTTGTTCAACCTCGCATTCAAACTACAACCCCCTCCGAACCCCTCACTGCTGTGCTCAGACTTTGGCACTATATAAATAAAATTAAATTGAAAGGAGTTGATTGTTAACTCTCATTCCAGCTTGAATGCTAACTAACTATTGTGGCATGCTCTGACCATAACCCAAAGAGGATTTGGGAGGTATAACTTTCAACAAACAACAATTTTTCTCAAGTATGCCAAACATTTTAGAGCATTATCGCCAATTAAATGGCACCAAATTAAAGTCACTGTTACACACACAAGAACATATTTGGTAATAATCATAGAGTAACTTGTCCAACCTTGTCAGCAGCGTTCGTGATCGTCCTTCTTCTGTCTCCAAAGTCAGTGACTGCTGTTCACTGGTTCCTGATCCAAACATACAGAAATAAATGAGTCTGTGGGTTACTGATGATGGTCATGGGTCAGAGCGACCAATGGAAGCAGGAGGTGTTTTGCATGTTGTGTCAAGCAAATATACAACAACTGTCGACTATGAATCACAGAAGGCAAATGTTCTTCTGACATTCATCTTCCAGAGACTTCCATGTCGGCTGCAGCACCTCTGATGACACATCAGGAGGGTGGAAACAAGATATGAGGCTTGAAATATGTCAACATCTCAAATCATATATATAAACATATCATATAACAATTAACATAATCATTATTAATCGTTTAAAGGATGAAATACCTACAAAACTTATGATATGCCCATCAGCCTTAGCTCTGTTAAATGCTAATTACCAAACGTTAGCATGCTGATTTTTATATAAATTTTACAATTTTGGGATTCTCGCTCATTTGCCAACATGCTAACATTCATCTCTATGGCATATTTAGCCTTAGCTTTAGCTTAGCACATAGGACTTGAAGCAGGTATAACCCCCGTCTAACATCTGGTTAACATCAGTGGCTGCTTATACGGCACACACTGTCATGAGAAAGACGACACAAGACATGAAATCATTTTTTTCAGTTTATTATGTGAAAGAGCTAGATGTTCAGTACAATTTTTTTTCAGATAGTTTTTGACAGACCACTTCCTGTTCCGGTTGGTGATTTTAGTTCTCAAACTTAACAGTAATAAAACAGTTCCTCTTTGTGGACACTAAATCTACTTGAATATAAAATATTTTCCTCAGGTCAAGAGTCTATGTGTCATCCTAGCTATAGCTAACTGTCTTTAAAGCACACGTTAATAATTAATAATGTTATTTGTGATATAAACTCTCACCAAACTTCAAATTCGGTCTTAAAACCAACCAAACAAACCCAATGCTGTATTCCATCCAAACACACCATTTCCATTGAGTTTTCTACTTGTATTAAATCTCATACCTGGTTATTGTGTTATCTTATAATTGTATGCTACAGTTTTGTTTGACTTTATGATGATATATTGATGCTTCCTTCTCAGGCTGACGCAGTGTTGCGTTCACAGCCTGGTAGTTTTCCTGCTCGGTGTAGAAACAGCAGAGGTAACACGAGACTGCTGGGCAGAGAGAACCAGGACATAGACCACCCTTTCAAACACATATCATCGCTGCTCATCATTGCTGAATAATATAATGCAGAAGACACCAGGAGGGTCAAGAACCTCAACAACAGAGCCCCTGTTATTGCCGTCATAGTGTGGAAAGCCCTCTGCTTTGATTGATCGACCTGCCTCCTGTTCCCGCCCACTTCCCCTGGCCCTGGACGAATCAGAACGCAAAGAACAGAAAGGCTGCAGAAACAGACGACAACAAAGGAGAAGGACAAGACCAAGAGAATGAAGAGGAGGTAAAAATGAACAATGAACACTGTTAAACTCAGTGATCCGAGGCTAACCAACCAAACACACCCAATGCTGACATTTCTAATCCTGACCCCGCCCGCCTGTCTCAGCCTCAGGTAGGTGACTGGGTGAACGACAGCCAGGTAACGATCCACACAGGTGAGGAGGTGAAACAGAGTCTGTCCAGGTGAGATGAAGGACAAGAAGTACACCCCATATAATATTACACCTAGTTCATTACTATAGGCGCCATAACAGTAGAAAGAAAACCCCAAGATAGTGATCAGCTCCAGGACGACCATGTGAAAGGTGAAGACGTCTGAGTGGCTGGTCATTGGTGCCGTGGCAACAGAGCGCTGTTTCCGCCATCGTTGGTAGCCGACGTAGAGGACGAGGATGAAGAGCGGCAGGAGGAGGATGTAGACGATGAAGAGGGCCATGAAGGTGTAAGTGCACTCTTTCTCCATGAGAGTATCATGTGATTGATGGGAACTGCTGGAGTTGGTGGAGGAATTGACTGACATGTCTATTTGTTTGGATGACTGGATGGACAGATGGAGAGAGAGAGAGAGAAACAGAGACAGAGATAGGGACAGCATTAATATACAACAACTTCAACACTTCAGCCCCTTCACTTGTTCAAATAATGCATTCAACCCCCTCCGAACCCCTCACTGCTGTGTTCAGACTGACTAACAGCCTAATTTCAGATAAATGCAACATCATGACTTGATTCTCTGATGTGACACTGTCATGTTGTGACTTTATAAACCTTTCCCTGCACTGTTTGATGTATTACCCTTGGAGGGCTTCTCATAGCGAGCCACACAACACTCCAATGTTGGGTAATCTCAATGATTTGGGTTGGTAAAATATACTTTCATCAAGAGATCATCTCAGTTTTTATTTGGCACTGTATAAATAAAATTGAATTGTTTGAAAAGGGTTGAAACTATTTTGTGGTGTGCTCTGACCATAACCCAAAGAGCTGGAATTTGGCAAACCAGATATAAAAACTCAATAATCAACAATTTTTCTCCAGTATGACTGACACCACCTTTAAGATAACATCGAACTGACCTCGTGATTTTTAGATAAATGTCATTCTAGGTATGCTAAACATTTTAGAGCATTATCACCAATCAAGTGGCACCAAATTAAAGTCACTGTTACACACACAAGAACATATTTGGTAATAATCATAGAGTAACTTGTCCAACCTTGTCAGCAGCGTTCATGATCGTCCTTCTTCTGTCTCCAAAGTCAGTGACTGCTGTTCACTGGTTCCTGATCCAAACATACAGAAATAAATGAGTCTGTGGGTTACTGATGATGGTCACGTGTCAGAGCGACCAATGGAAGCAGGAGGTGTTTTGCATGTTGTGTCAAGCAAATATACAACAACTGTCGACTATGAATCACAGAAGGCAAATGTCTTTCTGACATTCATCTTCCAGAGACTTCCATGTCGGCTGCAGCACCTCTGATGACACATCAGGAGGGTGGACACAAGATAAGAGGACTGAAATATGTCAACATCTCAAACTACTATAGGGCCAGGTGGGAGTCTGCATTGCTCCTCCTGAATCTAAGATTCGACTATCGCCCTGAGCCTCCTTTCTAGCACCCTAGAATAAACTTTCCTGGAGAGGCTGAGCAGTGTGATACCCTGATAATTGGAGCGCACCCTCTGGTACCCCTTTTTTGAAAATGGGAACCACCCCGGTCTGACACTCCACAGGTAATTCCCCTTCCTGCATGTGACAATGAAAAGACATGTAAGACAGCCCAACAATGCCTAAAGCCTTCAGCATCTCAGGGCGAATCTCATCCACACCTGCCGCCTTGGCAGCCAAGACACACATTCGACTGATTATATTCTTGTTTACCTCTGGAAAGCTATTGCTAACATGTCATATTGATGTACGGACGCTCTATGTGACTTCAAATCACCCAAATTCCTTTAATACTTTGACTTTTTCATAGTTCAAAGCACAAAGAGGAACTAATAGCGCCCAAAGCTGCAAAACATGATTCAGAATTGCCAAAATGTAAACAGATGCAGGTAAAAACATACAAGTCTAGAAATACAAATCTTAATTACACCTTAACTACACAAGAAAAAATAGTAATAGTTTCCCCAAAACCTCTAACACTACCCAAGTGAACACCTGTTTCCAGGATAACTGAAATGTTCACTTGCAGCTCGGTGGACGGAGAAGGAAGTCAGATGGTTCACTCTACTTCCATCAAAGAACTTACTTGATGATCGAGGTTTCTGCCTCTTAAAGGAAATTTTTCCTTCCCACTGTTGCCAAGTGCTTGCTCATGGTGGGGAATTGTTGGGTCTCTGTTAATAATATTATAAAAAGTACAGTCTAAACCTGCTCTATATAGAAAGAGTCATGAGATAACTTCTGTTATGATTTGGTGCTACATAAATTGAATTGAACTAGCCCAATGTGGCATTTTTTTAATTGTCCCCAGGGAATAGTGGGCAGTCTTTGTGGTTGAGTCCTGGTTATTTCTTGCCTGCCGTCCGGGATGTGATAAAAATAACTATGCAAACACAAACTCTGTCTGCAGCACTATTTCATTTGAATAAACTCTGCTGTGTTTGCAGGTCATCTGAATTCTAACAACACCTGCAGGTGCTACAGGTGTGGCAACATCTTCAACATATGAATATGCAGTGATTAATGTTATAAAAATAAATAAATTCCTATTCCGGTCCAGAGTTTGATTTTAAGACAAACTCACAAGAACACACAAGATTAAAACCACAGGTTCCAGCAGGTATTTTTCTGAGAAACACCGGGACTTTATGCAACCCAGTACGAGTTTAGCTGTTTAGCATATGAATAATGTGAAAAGAAAATTTACATGCAATACACGTCCTATATGTTTTATGCAAAAAGGTCCTACAGCTGACATGTGATGACTACAAACAACAGTCAATGGAACATATGTTGACCAGATACCATTGGTCAGGCGTCAGACGAAGGAGAGGGAAGAAACTCTACCAACCACGACCAGGTCAATATCATTTAATACATTAGTTATTAGAGCCTTTGTCTAGATTCATATTTTTAAGAAATAATAAATAATTTGTGAAACACACGTCACTACAAAAACTTTTTGTCCATTTCACTCGTTTTTTGAATGTTTGCATGTTTTTTTTTTTTTTTGGTTGGTCCAGACTGAAATATCTCAACAACTACTGGATGCATTGTGTCTGGCTTTAATGACACTGACACTGACAGACTACTCCACCAACTCCAGAGGTTGGTGGTGACCAAAAACAGAGCTAAAAGAGAGTAAATATTGGACTCAGGTGACAAAACACATTTCCAAATCAATGATCATGTTGCTCCGTAACTGCTGGATGTCTAAATAAGCAACTCTTTGCTAGGTTGAACATATCTATTGCTAGTTTCCACTGAAAACTGAGAAAAAGAGAGAATAGTTGTGTTGTAATGTCATTTTTAAAATGTGACTTGAAGACTTTACACTGTTACTCTGTCTCCACTTCAGGCAACCATCCAAACAGATATGTTGGCCAACTCCTCCAACTCCTCCGTCTATCGGCTATTATACTATTGCTTTGACTCCAGAGTTTCAGTTTTAACACTTGATGCCTTCATGATCACGAAATTCCTCCTCGTCTTCCCTCTCTACATCTTCGTCTTCTACCTGGGTCACCAACGACGGCGACGGCAGCAGCAGCAGCGGTCCACCACAACAACCAGCCACTCCGACTTCTTCACCTACCACATGGCTGCCATGGAGCTGACTAGTCTTGTCTTCTTCATCATATATTTATGCGGAAAACCGACTACTCTCACAATGATGACGAAAGTAGGGTTCTTTGCCTCTCGCATGGTTTTCACTGGACAGATGTTGTTCCACATCCTCACCTGTATGGAGCGATACATGGCTGTTGTTCACCCCGTCACTTACATGAGCCTGAGACGGTCAGCAGGGGTCAGGATCCGAAACATCAACGCTGTGTGTGTTTGGCTGCTGTGCTTTGGATGGATAGGTGTAATGGCTCTATATGACCCTAACTTTCCCATGATCCCATTTGTCTGCAACTTAGTCTTTTCCATACTTGTCGTCTCTTTCTGTAGCCTTTCTGTTCTCCGTGTTCTGATTCGTCCAAGGCCAGGAGAAGTGGGTGGGGTTGAGGAGCAAGTTGACCAATCAAAGCAGAGGGCTTTCCACATGGTCACTGCAATAATGGCAGTGCTGTGGTTGTGGTTTGTGGGGCTCCTTGTTTGTATTATTCTAGATGCATCAACATTGTTCAGTTCCAGTGATGGATGCGTGGTGATGGCATCTGGAATTTGGTTTAGCCTGCCCAGCAGTTTGGTGTTACCACTGCTGTATCTACACAGGGCGGGAAAACCGCTGTGTAGGAGCGTGGGTGGAGCTGAGGCAGTGTGAAGGAAGCTTGGTTGGTCAAACAACCCACCTGTGACAGCTCCCACCAGTCAGTCAAAGCGGGAATGCTCTTAACTCTGCATAACTTTTTGTTAAAAATCAAAAATTAGATGATAATCTTGTAGGAATGTTTAAAATGAAGACTGTAACGTGTGTGTGTGATTGTATAACATTGTAGCATAATGAAATTACTGTATTCACATTAAGAATAAATGTCATAATAATAAAGTGTGTGTTCAAATGTGAAGTGAATTTGGGTCTCTTTGAATAATGAGTATGTATATGAGTGTAAATATGATCCAGTTTCATCAAAATCAGTGAAATAGTTGGTGGTGTGTGACTTAGTGCCGTAAAGTCAGTGCTGAGGAAGATTGTTAACTTTTGCGTGTTCTTATAAATGACTGTGTGGTATTTTGATATTTCTGTCAAATAAATGTTACAATAATTACTCTCAGTATGGTCGAATGGTATATAGTATATGGTGTGGTATTCAAATAATGGTGCTGCTGACACTGCACTGAAAAATAAATTTGCCTGCATTCAATTTACCGTGAAAAGTAACATGCAAAAACATGCAGTCACCAACCAAAGAACACATACACACATCTTAGGTAAGCAGTAGGCTACATTTGTAGCAGATAGTCAGTCTGACGACGCCAGAGGAGGACGATCAGAAAGACAATCTACTGAGGTGGGTGTGTTTTTTTTAAATTAAAATGAATTGTAATAATTAAAATATGTATGTGAGTCATTTGACATATCTTAATGTAGAATGTAATTTAATGTAAAACCCTCATTACTGCACTCTCTCTTATTTAACGTTATTTCCGGTATTAGTTTTTACATTTTAATTTGTGTGACTTGGTTTAGTTTAGTTTAACTGAGTTAACCTGAAGAGAAATAGAGGATCTGGTTCATCGTCCTCAGATTACTGACAGACCTTTAACGAGACGTATTTAACGTGTTTTCTCGTCCTTTTGTTCTCTCTGCCTCTCCATGTATAGAAACATGTCCGTCAACTCCTCTTCCTTCGCTGACCTCTCCTCCAACTCCTCCTTCAATCCTTTCGTCAAATGCTTCATTACTAGAACGAACATCCATATCTTCATTGCTTTCTCCATCACCAACCTCCTCCTCCTCCCTGTCTTCATCCTCGTCCTCTACCTGGGTTTCCAACGATGGAGGAAACAGCGCTCCACTTCCATGGCTTCAACAAGTCACTCCGACATCTTCACCTATCACTGCGTCGCCATGCAGCTGAATGAACTCTTTGGGTTCATCTTATATTTTTGTGGCAGCTACATGGATCTTCTAGATATTGCATTCGGGGGGTTCTGTGTCTGTTCTGTCGCCAACCTTTCTACACCATCATGACTATAATGGGAGCGCTATTGTTAAGCCTAACGGGTAATCTGTTTGCTAATGTGATGTCAAGTTCAGATATAGTCAAACGAAATTACCCTTGTGTGCTGCTGATGTCTATATTCTTTTTCGACGTGCCCAGTAGTTTGGTGTTACCGCTGCTGTTTCTACAGCGGGCAGGAAAATTACCACGCTGCAAACAAAACACTGAATCAGGATGAGGGCGGTGTGTCAGATTAAGAGGGCTCTATTTACAGAATATGGTAGAAAAGGAATATAATTACCATAAGCAGCACAACTGTGTTTTCAATAGTAAATAATAACCTGAAGATATGAATCACTGTTGTGGAACCTTGGCTCTAGTTATGCGTTTTTTCTGCTGGATGTCACGTAATCATGCCAAATAATTGTTTTAATGTCTGAAGTCAAATGATGAATCTTAAATGACAGATTGCTGTCATGAGTCTGACTGCTTTTGGTAGTATAAAGGTATATAAAAGAATACTAAGAATCCAGAGTACTCTGATATTTTACACAAGTAAGACATAGATTATGTGAATCTGTAGAGTAGCAAGTACGTACATTTATGACATGTAGTGGAGTAGAAATATATGTGTGTGTGTGTGTGTGTGTGTGTGTTTAAAATTATTGTGATTTTAAAGAAGTACATTAAGTTTTTGGCTTGTTATAACATGGTTCTTTTAGTTTTATTGTCTGGTGTGGTGTAATTATGCCATACACCAGAAAACCTCCAATAGATGTAAAATTGAATAAATGTAAGCGATATAAACGTGTGAATAACAATTCTTCTGTTCTTTACTTGAGTGCTTTTATTGTGACTCGCTTGACTCGAGTTTTAAAAAGTAAAAATAAAGAAGTGTCCAATAATCATTTACACTGTGTTTGATTGTTTTCACTGTATCTCTGTATCTTTATAAAAATCATGCAGCACAGATGACAAACTGATGCACAGATGATTCATATTCAAATATTGGTGCTGCTGACCTGCCTGCGACACAACAATGACAAAAATACATTTGCTTGTGTAATTTACCGTAAAAAAAGATCATGAAATATGATTTGCAAAAAAAAAACCCACAGTCCTGCTCTCACCTGTTCATCACACACATCAACAGATATGTATGGAGAGTTATTTGGATCAGATTCAGTGAACAAGCAGTCAGAGTTTGGAGAAACAGGAGAGGGACGATCAGAAAGAAGCTCTGCTGAGGTGGGATTCTTTAGAAACAAACATTCATTTCATTCTTTTTGGTTTTTAGAGAGATGAATTCATTAATTCACTGTTGCATGAATGTTTTATTAACTGATTCTTCGTGGTGATTTCTTTGATATTGTTAACTTGTGTTTAGACATTAGACACAGACAGTCTCGCACATTTAAAGTCTTCTTTTAGATTTTATTTGTTAAATAGTATTACTTGGATAATTTATTGTTTTACCTGAATTCAAATGTGTGATTTCTTTTATGAATTTTCTAAAATGGACTTTTTGTTCATGTTGTAAGATCTCCCATTAAATGATGTTTTGTGTATTCAAAAAGTGCAGAGTAGCTGTATCCTTAAAGAGATTATTTATTTGCCTCTGCCTCTTTTTGTCCTCTTCAGGCCTCCATGTATGGAAACATGTCAGTCAACTCCTCTTCCTTCACTGACGTCTCCTCCTTGAACTCCTCCTTTGATCTTCCCATGAGCCCATGTTACAGGTCAAAAATGAGCATCTACATCTTCTCTGCTCTCTCCATCATCAACCTCCTCCTCCTCCCTGTCTTCATCCTCGTCCTCTACCTGGGTTTCCAACAATGGAGGAAACAGCGCTCCACTTCCACGGCTTCAACAAGTCACTCCGACATCTTCACCTATCACAGCGTCTTCATGCAGGTGAATGAACTCTTTGGGTTCACCTTCTTCTTTTGTGGAACCTTCTACAATAGTCTAGAGTTGATCTTTTTGGGGTTCTGCATCTGGTCGGTCACCTCCCATGGACTGGCTCTGTTTCACATCCTCACCTGTGTGGAGCGCTACCTGGCCGTTGTTCATCCAGTCACCTACCTGGGACTGAAACAAGCGGGAGGTGTTAAGATCCGAAACATCAGCATTGGATGTGTTTGGTTAATCACATTTGGATATCTGCCGGTCAGGTATTTTGCCAGCTTAGAGTTTAGTTTGATTTTGTTTTACTGTTCCACTGGTTTCTTCTTGGTTGTCGTCTCTTTCTGCAGCATTTCTGTTCTCTGTGCTCTCAAACGTCCAGGACCGGGGGACAAGGGTGGGAACAGGGAACGGGTTGACCAATCAAAGCAGAGGGCTTTCCACACAATGCTGGTGATTATGGGAGTCTTACTGTTTAGGTTTGGGGGGGATCTGATTCTTCATCTTTTGCTTAATTCAGGTGTAGTGGAGCAGAGAGAAGTGTGTGTGCTGAATTTGTCTGAATTCGTGCTCAATCTGCCCAGTAGTTTGGTGTTACCTCTGCTGTTTCTACAGCGGGCGGGAAAATTAAAATGCTGTAAACAAAACACTGAACCAGGATGAGAGCAGGGTTACATGTGAGATCATATCAAAAATGCTCACGTAAAAATAGTCTTCAAATGTTTCCAAATAATTAAATTCAAAACAAATTCCTTCACATTTGTAGAAGACATTAAAAGCAATGTGGGTACCATTCAAAGTTTAAGTTTATGATAGTCAGCCACAGGTAGATATGAAGAACAGCATGTACTTTGTATGATCTGAATTTAAAATAAGTAGGATTAAGATGATGAACCTGGTTTGGATTTTGACCTTGGACGTATAATATTGTGTCATCTGCATAAAAATGCATTGCAGCACAAATTTGAAGAATAACGTTGTTTATGTTTTATGTAAATAGTATTGACCCCTACAGAATCTTATTACTGCTGGCAAGAGAGCTAACTTTAGCACCATTTTAGCATGTTAGCTTGCTAATTTGTCATGGACAGGAAAAAATAAAACAGATAAATTGCACTCTGTGTTCTAGAGGGGAAATCTGGTGGGAAATATAGTTCAAAACCGCAAAGATGTGATGAAAACACAGCCAGGTGTTCTGGACAGAATGATATGATTTGATTTGAATACACACCTCTTTGTGAATGAGTCATTTGAGTCCTGACAAATACTCATTTTAATGAACCGTTAAAGAGTGAGCGTTGTTGGTGCCAATGTAAATTCAGCTGTTAATGTTTTTCTGACTGATTTGAATTTATAAATTCATTTTAGTGTCTGGGAAAGTTTAAGATGTGTAATTATCTTATGTGTGCACTAATTAGTAACGTTGTAGTTTGTTTTCTCCATCATGATAATGTAGTAAAATGACTTATGACATCACTGTATTTAAATGAAGAAATAAATAATATAAACATAATAATTTCCTGTGTTTGGGTCTATTTAAGTGTCCATACAGATCATACAGCACACATGACAAACTGATGCAGAGGTGACTGACATGATATTCAAATAGTGCTGCTGCTGACCATTCAAACTGACGTTCCATTGACACAATGATGTGAAAACTACATTTGCCTGTGGTAATTTACCGTAAACAAGGATCATAAAATATGCATTGCAAAAAGAGCCCCACAGTCCTGCTCTCACCAACACAAAAAACATAAACACGCCGACACATTCATCGCAGATGTTTGGAGACGCAGCTGAAGGACGATCATAAAGAAACTCTGCTGAGGTGGGTTGAATCTTCTCTTGATGATCACCAATAAGACTTTAATGAGTATTTAACATGTTTTCTTCATCACTCCCTCCTTTGTTCTCTCTGCCTCTCCATGTATAGAAACATGTCCTTTTCCTTCGCTGACCTCTCCTCCAACTCCTCCTTCAATCCTTTCGTCAAATGCTTCATTACTAGAACGAACATCCATATCTTCATTGCTTTCTCCATCACCAACCTCCTCCTCCTCCCTGTCTTCATCCTCGTCCTCTACCTGGGTTTCCAACGATGGAGGAAACAGCGCTCCACTTCCATGGCTTCAACAAGTCACTCCGACATCTTCACCTATCACTGCGTCGCCATGCAGCTGAATGAACTCTTTGGGTTCATCTTATATTTTTGTGGCAGCTACATGGATCTTCTAAATATTGCATTAGTGGGGCTCTGTGTCGGTTCTGTCACCTCCCTCGGAAAGGCTCTGTTTCACATCCTCACCTGTGTGGAGCGCTACCTGGCCGTTGTTCATCCAGTCACCTACCTGGGACTGAAACAAGCGGGAGGTGTTAAGATCCGGAACATCAGCATTGGATGTGTTTGGTTAATCACCTTTGGATGTCTGCCTGTAGTCGTGCTAAGTCCCCCACATGTAATTTCAGGCTTTAATTTTTGCACATTAACTTCCGTTTTAATTCCGATGTTTTTCTGCAGCATTTCTGTTCTCCGCGCTCTCAGGCGCCCAGGGCCGGGTGACAAGGGTGCAAACGGGGAGCGGGTTGACCAATCAAAGAAGAGGGCTTTCTACACCATCATGGGAATAATGGGAGTGCTATTGTTAAGCTTTGGAGCGAATGTGGTTGCCAGTGTGATGTACGGTTCAGTTGAGGATGACGAGATGTGTTTGGTGATGATGGCTACATATTGGTTTGATCTGCCCAGCAGTTTGGTGTTACCTCTTCTGTTTCTGCACCGAGCGGGAAAACTACAGTGTTGTAAACAAAACACTGAATCGTGATGAGGGCAGGGTTACATGTGACATACATTCTCAAAGAAAAGCAATGTTAGCGAGACTAATATGGGTACTATTTAAACTTTGTCGTAGTTAATGTAGTGAATACCGTGTACTTATTTTTATCTGAAGTTATAATAAGTAGGATTAAGAAGAAATATCTTGAAAGCATCCAAGCCAAAGGAGTGAAGAAGAGCAGGGACATATAAAGTTGTGTCATCTGCATAAAAATGGATGTTTCACCATTGATTTGGAAAAATAAAGTCATTTATATATAATTTAAATAATGCAATGTAAGGTTTGATTCAGGACCATCAGTTATAACACTGCAGACTCAATCTAAACCCAGACTAAGACTGCAGGGGTTTGTTGTTTAACTGTTTTATAATCCAGATTTAAGACAACGTCAACAATTACTGAAACTGTGGCTACTATTGTGCTTTGGTCCAGATGTAAACCAGGCTGTCTATGGTTCAAACATCACAAGATTGTTTGTTGGTGATAAATCATTTTCAAGTCTACGAGCAGGGATTGCAAAGAAAAATGCAAAACAGAAGTAATGATGTGTTCACTGTAGTAGCTACTGTCCATTCAAATTAGAAAACACAAACAGATGTACTGTGTGTCCAATGCAAATGTGTGTCTCTGATGTAATGTGTGATTGGTTCATAAATCATATGTGAAGCAGCAGGTGAGAGAGTGATCAATGCAAAACGCCCGGTATTAATGTGATCTCTAAACATGGAAATGAATCTCAGCAAGGCGTGAATGAAACTGTGGAGCTTTGTTTATTCTGTCAATGTCTGTATATTTTAGATTGTGAGAATTGTACCAATCTGTAAAGCAACACTGCAAAGAATTTGGTATTTTTGCGACTCTGCACCTTCAGTTTCAGAGTTTAATACCACTGAGGTAAATATGAACAGTTGTACAAACGTCAACGTCCTCCTCCCCGTCAGCACAGCCCCGAGCTGAAGACCTCCTCTTAGGGCCGCTCCTCTTTAAACTGTATGTTGATGACTTTGTGAATTATTTGCGGATGATACTAATTTATCTATGTATAATGCTGTACATATGCTCAATGACAGATTTTACCTTCCCTCGCATACATATAAGGAAAAAGCACCATAAATTTGGTTTGGCATATCTTTGCTTATTGTTCCCACCTATTTAACTAATGTTTGGATCAATGAAATAAATGTCATATCACCATTTTCGTTGTGTTTTTCTGTCTTTAATTCTTAAGGTTTTTGGTTAGTCTGGGGTATTTGGTAGATTGTAAATGTATGATACATATACATATGTTTTAAATACCATCTGCTCAGTGTCTGGGCGCCTCTTCTCAAGCTTCAGATCAGGGTGTCACATGATTATACTTATATTTTAACTGCTCTGTGATTAAAAAATTAAACGGAACAAATTGAGATCGGACTGCGATCATATCGGTCAGACCACATATGGATTAGTTTGAGGTCAGATCACTTCCAACAACAAGCTTCTCCACATCACGTCAACATTTTATAGATGGTGTCAGAGAAAGACAGATTGAACAGGTGGTGGTCATGTTCACAGGTCGTCGAATACCGACGATTTGTGACTTTAAGATGGTTGAATGTTGAGTTGCATTCTGAAGTCATCAAATATAGAAGTGAATGGAAAACAAACAAAATGACTCAACCATCTTCGTTCCACCACTGTCGGTATTCAAAGAACGCAACCTGTTGTGTGATTCACTTCGATCCACTTTATTTGTTTCACATTTAACATAACCCAATCGCTGGAAATGATACTCAATCACCGAACTTTCTTCAGTACGACCAATTTAGCAAGCATTTTATTTCACAACAGCACAGTGAGCATGTTGACGTTAGCATTTAAATCAAAGCATTGTTGTGTCTCGGTACAGGCTCACGGAGCTGGCTGTAGACTCTTGAGCTGCACTTTCATTATAATAACCTTGAAACTCGTACCTTACCCCTACCTACATGTACTAGATCTGTTTGTAGGCTTCGGGGGATAACCCTGATCACTTTTCCTACAATTCCGAAACAAAAGACTTTTCTTGGTCTTGACACACGGTCACTTACACTGTACATTTACTGACTGAAAACATACTAACCTTTTCCTCTGCTCTGCTCACTTTCAGTCACTGCCATTCTGCTCTTCACTGTGGTTGTTTATTGGCCTATTTTACAACAAGGACACAAGCTTTGTTTGAGTTAAGAGCTTCAGGCAGACAAAAGACATCGGAAAAACAAACAGGAGATTGTGGGAAATCTTACATTTGGCTGTAGACGATGTTTCTAGCTCCTCACCGTCCCGGTTCAGTGTGCTGCAAGTACCTCAACAAAAGGGTAACAGAATCGTGATGGAATGGACTTGTTTTATTAGTACCGTTTTGACAATGAAAACACAAAAAAATGTGCAAGAACTGAGACAAACTGCTGCAAACTGACAACTGTTTTTCCTTTAATTTGTCACCCATCTGTATTATTCTGCAGTGTTAACGTCACGTTGCAGCTTCTGCCACCAGGTGGCTCTTCATGTGTGTTTTCAGACAGTGGCTCTGAGTAAAGGCTTTGTCACAGAGGGTACACTTGTATGGTCTCTCCCCATTGTGGGTCCTCATGTGGACTGTCAAGTAGGTTTTGCGAGCGCATGCTTTCCCACAAATCCCACAAACAAATGGTTTGTAGCCCGAGTGGACCGTCACGTGGTTGTCCAGATTAATCTTTCGTTTGAAGCACCAGCCACAGTCCGGGCAGCGGTACGGCGTCTCTCCGGTGTGGACCCGCATGTGAATCGTCAAAGGTCCTTTGGTGGTGAACCCTTTACCGCATTCGCCGCAGTGGTACGGCTTCTCGTTGGTGTGAGTTCTCATGTGGATCTGCAGCTGCTTGCTCGTCAGGAACATTTTGCAGCAAACGTCGCAGAGGTACGACCGCTCTCTGTCCGTGTGAATCTTCTCGTGTTGTCTCAGCGTGCCGAGAAGTTTGAAACGCCTCCCGCAAATCAGACAGCTGTGAGGTCTTTCCCCGGAGTGGGTCATCTTGTGACGGGATAAAGATCTGTAGTCGCTGAGGGATTTACCGCACACGCCGCAGAGGTGCGTCTTTTTGTTGCCGTGAGTCCTGCAGTGAACTTTTAACTGTTCTTTCAGTTCAAACACTTTATGGCAAGTGTAGCAACTGTGCACCTTATCGGCCTTGTGGAGTTTCTGGTGATTCTCCAGGGACTCCTTCAATGCGAAGGCCTCATGGCAAACATCACATTGGTGCGGTCTTTCCCCTGAGTGGGCGGCCACATGCTCATTGAGGTTGAGGACATCGAGGAAAGACTCTCCACAAATGTGACAGTCGTCAGTTTTGTGGTGACTCAGAAGATGATCCTTCAACGTCTCCACGGACTCAAAGAGGTCTCCGCACACGCCGCAAAGATCTCCCGGGTCGTCCGTGTGACTCCAGACGTGTTTGACAAGCGTGACTTCTGATTCATGCAGAGCTCCGCACACTTTGCAGGAAAAAACATTGTCACTGTTCTCAGGCTTTGTTTCAGCGGCCTTGACACCAGAACGTCTTTTTTGTTTCTTTGTCGTCTTCGACTGTAGTTCAGAGTCACTTTCTTTCAGCTCCCCGTCACTCTTGTCTGGTTTCCAATCATCGCCGCTGTCATTCGCCTCACCATCCGCTTTACTTTCAGCTGTAGAGCCGGCCACAAAGTCCTCAGCTGGTTCATGAGCATCTTCTGTTTCTACGTCTTGTGGTTGCGATGTTGAGCTTCCAGACATAAATCCAACTCTGCTACCTTCACCTTCCTGAACAAGGCCGCTGTGGGAACCAAGAGAAGAAATCAAGAAGCGTTTACAGAGTTAGCATCACATCGTATATGTTTCAGCTCTTACTGGTGAGGTTTTCTTTGAATTACCTCGCTTGATGTCTTTCATCAGACGAGGCGGACAGAGAGTCTTCAGCATCCTTGTCTTTTGTCTGCGGAGTCTCGTCCTCGCTGTCCGGAGGTTGTTTTTGTGTCTGAAAGAATAAAAAAGGTCTTGGATCAATCATTTGGAAAAAATCAAAAGCTTCTCTGTCTTTGAGGGTAAAATAAATAAACCACCTTCAGTCTGATGTACAGCGTCGACGTCCCCCATCCGATGCTGTTGATGCTTCTGTGGATCTCGGCTGGTGTCAGCGTCTTCAGCTTCAGAGGCTGTAACCTTCGTCTTTTGTCGGACGTTAAGATGTCAAAAGGTTTGTCGTCTCCGGAGAGCTGAGAGAAGGTGGACTTCAGCAGGTCCACAAAGTCTGGCTCCTGCAGGTCTCGATAACACTTCAGCTTCAGCGCCGGACATTTTTTAAGAACTGACGGAAGAAAGACAGACACAATGAAGCGACAACAACCTCACAGGATTAACTGACCCCTTTAAACCAGACGTAGAGGACACAGTTCATGTTTCTCTTACCGCTGTTTGAGACCACGTCGGTCTGTGAGTCCTCCAGGAACCGGATCCTGAGGTCGACATGGTTCTGCGGCTGACTGATCTGAGGTCTGCCGGGCTTCTTCTTCTTCTTCTTCTTCTTACACTGGCCTCTGTGAAAGACGTGAATGTCATTGTTCACTGGATCAAATACAGTAAATACGGCAACATTACACCCAGATAGTAACTCAGTACGGTGGATTGCTCCCTCCAGGTTGGGAGCAAGCTGCTGCCCCGAGCGAGGGAGTTCAAGTATCTCGAGGTCTTTTTGTTCACGAGTGACGGGAAAATGGAGTGTGAGATGGACCGGCGGTTTGGTGCAGCACCTGCAGTACTGCGGACGTTGTACCAGACCGTGGTGGGGAAGAGGGAGCTGAGCCAACCCTCGACTGTGGTCATGAGCTTTGGGTAGTGACCAAAGAGTGAGATCGCGGATACAAGCCGCTGAAATGAGCTTCCTCTGGACTCAGCCATAGAGATAGTGTGAGGAGCTTGAACATCCGCTAGAGCCACTGCTCCTTCACGTCAAAAGGAGTCAGCTGAGGTGGTTCAACATCTGATTAGGATGCCCTCCTGGGCGCCTCCAATTTGGAGGTGTTCCAGGCACATCCAACTGGGAGGAGACCCCAGAGCAGACCCAGAACCCGCTGGAGGGACTATATAACCCATCCAGCCTGGGAACGCCTCAGGATCCTCCAGGAGGAGCTGGAGAACGTTGCTGGGGAGAAGAACGTCTGGAGCGCCATGCTAAACCTGCTGCTGCTGCCACGACCTGACCCCAGATAAGAGGAAGAGGACGGACGGACGGATGGATGGATGGACAGATGGATGGACGGATGGAGTAACTCAGTGTTGAACAAAAAACATCAGAAAGAATCAAACTGTATTTCTATTCCTGTCTCACCTTGGTGGACTTTCATTGGTTGACTCTTCCAGGTTCTCTGAAGGTTTAGGAGTCCCATCCTCGTCATCATCTTCTTCACCTTCCTCAGCCGGGCCGAGGCTCCTGCCGCGCTTCACACCTGGAGAAGATTTATTTTGAAATTTCTCAACGTGTATGAAGCTGTGATTGGCTGATATGGACCAATTGAAGCTTCTCTCACCTGAATTTTAATTGTACATGAAATTAGAGACCTTTAATAACATCTCATATAGTTAAAGAGTCGTGTTAATTAAAGAAACTTCTAAAAAACTCGTTAAATATTTAATTGTTGGATGTTTAAATGTTCTTCATGACCGACCTGTCTTTGTGAGAGTGACCCGGGGCTGCAGCAGCACCTCCAGCTGTCTCCTCTGCCGGTCGATCTCCCGCCTGAAGCCCGACGCCTCCTCCTCGTACCCGGCTACGATTCTGTCCACGACCGCTAAGATTTCCCGCGTGGCGGCGGCGAGCCTGTCGGTGACGAAGCCCCGCAGAGCGTCACCGTGAGACATCTTAACGGGAGCCCACCGATCAGCTGTTCGGACTACAAACAGCTGATTGTATGCACGTGAACTCTGATCACTCTTTGTTTACCTGATCAACGCGTTTCCGGTTTGTGTCGTCCGTGTAGAAACAAAGAGCAGAACAAAGGTTCCGTTTACTTTGTCCTCTTCCTGTAAAGTTTGATCAATGAAAATATAAAATATATAAAACAATAAAAATAATAAATTATAAATTATATTAAATATGAATAATGAATAAAATATAAGATGTAAATAATAAATAACAGAAAAAAAAGTAATAATTGTTTCTACATGTGTCTTTAAAAATTTGGTACATTTAATCATTTATTTATTTCCAACAACAGAAGTTTCAAAAATGTTTTATTTACTCTACAAATATCATAAATCAGCATTAATAAGTGGAATTTATGTGTAATTGTTGAATGTTAAAATGATAGATTAGATTAGATTATACTTTATTTAAAGGTAAAGTGGCCTTAATATATCTATCTATCTATCCATATATAGATTTAAATTAAAACCTGCTAAAATATTGAACATTTGCAGAGAAGTTAGACTTTTGCACGGAACTGAAACATGTGCATAGAAATTAAATCTATATCTGTGTTAAGAAGTTAACCTGTGCTAACATCTATACAAATAGAACACTATATAAAAAGTAGAAATGAAAATGTTTATTATGTTACTATGTTGTTATTATTTTATAAAATATGAAATAGAACTACAAATAGGGATACAGAACTATGTGCAATACATAATGTTATAATTATTAAAGTCCTGCATTTAAAATCTCACCTAAGTAAAAAAAGAGAAATGCAAACTATCGGCTAAATGTTTGACAGGTTTTAGTTTTTATTACAGATGTTGGTGCAGTAACAGACAACAAACACAGGGGGCGCCCCCCGCACAGAGCAGCATGCTGGGAAATAAAACAACATTTATCAACAGAGACAGATAAAGTTCAAGCTACACGTTTATTTCTTTAAAGATCAGAGGAACACTCATGTTGCTATTAATCTCAAAGACCAGCTGAGATGAGTTTTGTCTTTAGTAAAACATGTAACGGACAGTTTGTGCTATACAGTCACCAGCATCGTGATCTTTACATACATCTGACACTGTCTGAACTCGTGTTAAGGTCTTCGACACTCCTCTTCCTCATTCATCCCCTCTTCCTTCTCTCTTTCTATTTTCACCGGCATGCTCGACTTCCTGGACTTCTTCTTTGGTGCAAGGTCGCCTGACTCCCACCGCAACTGCAGCTGATTGGTCAGCGCCTCTCCGTGTTTTCCTTCTATGGCACCATAGTCACGTGACATGGGTTGACTGTTGCAGGTTGCCACGGTGACAGGGGTTGGGCCCGGGAAGCGAGCAGGTGCAGGGCGGTCGGTGTGAAGCCTGAGAGGGTGTCGGCGGCATTCGGTTTTCTCCACTTCAGGAATCACTAGGGGGACGAGGGAGGGAGGTGAGCCCAGCGAAGAAGTACTGCAAGCTGGGAGGAGTGGAGTTGGCGGCAGGGCCTGGGGGTGCGGGTCGGATCTGGATGTAGAGTCACTCAGGGTGAAGTTCTGGTTGGCGTCTTGGCTCAGAGTCCGGGGTAGAGAGTGAGGAGGCGGAGGAGGGGAGTCGGCTTGAGCAGGTGTGTTGTCCCGGCAGCCATGTTGGGGGTTTGCATGACCGTTTAACTCGTTTTTCAGGGAGTGTACACACACTAGTGAGTGTGCATCATCCTCCTGTCGCCAAAGTGTGTTGCTGATCTCTTTCTCCCTAAACACACGTGCTTCAGTGTTGTGCATGTTTTTAGAAGCACGTTTGTCCTTGTGGATTTGTGTTTCACAGTGTGTGTTTCTATGTGTGTGTGCGTCTCTGCCGGCACCCGTGTGTAGTCGTGGGTTTGGGTTGGCGCTGTGTCGGTTTCGGCTGCGCAACGAACTGAAGACCATGGTGCAGCCTGCTACCGTGCAACAATGTTTGATCTTTAAGTGGACAGCATTATAGTGGATCTTCAGTGTTCCTGCACAAACAGAAGGAAAAGAGTGCTCGTGTTAAGTTGATGCCAAATAACTGACTTCACACAGAAACTGCTCCTGGGATGGAAACTACGAGGAAATGCAAATCTAGTTGAACTGCCTGAAGTTGTGGAACCTTGTGGACCTTGAACTGAACCATGTAGAACCTGAAGACACAAGGGCTGAGTAACTTAAAATGGACCATGTGGATTCCCAAGATGCAAGATTAGAAGAGGACTGCAAGTTTAACTCTGGAACCACATAACATAAGATCAGTTAAGGACCTTGAACTGAACCACGAGGAACCCAAACATACAAGGGGTTAGAAACTTAAATTGAACCCTGTGGTTCCCCAAGATACAAGATCAGGAGAAAGCTGCAAATTGGATCTTGTGAAACACCTAGAAAAAAGATCAGTTGAGGACCTTGAACTGAACCATGTAGAACCTGAAGACAAGAGCTGAGTAACTTAAATTGGACCCTGTGGATTTCCAAGACAAAAGATCAGTTGAGGACCTTGAATTGTCTGAAGCTGTGGGACACAACAATTAACCCTTGTAAGTAGACAACCTGAAGTTGAACCCTGCTGAATCTCAAGACATGAGGAAGGAAGACGATCAGCAGAGGACTTAAAATTGAACCCTGTGGAACTCCAAGACACAAAATCAGAAGAGGATGTCAAACTGGTGTAACTGTGTGGACCTTCAGGACTCCACATGACTGGACAGACAGAAGACACAGAAACATCATCATTCCTACCTTTGTCATAGAAGCTTTTCCCACAAACGCCACAACACACCCTTCCCTTCCGACCTCCTGCCGGTGGAGGGAGGGAGCAGAGGGAAGAGGGGAGAGGATGAAGGGAGGAAGAGAAGGAGGAGGAGGTAGGAAGAGGACAGAGGAAGGAGGAGGAGAAGGATGGGAGAGGATTGAAAGAGTAGGAAGATGAGTCTTGGAACTTCTGGGAAATCTTCAGTGAGGAGGAAGTAGACGGATGATGTGAGGAAGAAGTGGGGATAAGTGAGGGGTTTAACAAGGGAGCGAGTGAGGAGGTGTTGTCCTGTTTGGCCATGCTCCTGTGAAGGTCAAGGTCAAGCTCGTGGTTCTGATGCCATGTCGACAGGGCCGGGTTTGGCTTGTCAGGGTCTGCTTTGATTTTTAAACGATCAGATTGCTGCAAAATCGGATCAGCTTCTTGATCTCTTCTTTGTCCTTCATGCCTATATCTCTCGGCCAGTTTGGTCCCGGTGGGCTTCCGTAGGCACTGGGTTATCTTACTGGGAGGAGGAAGCTCCTGATAAGAGACAAACAAGAAGGAGGGCCGTCACACTAAGTCAACCTATGTTGTAAAAACTCGGTGTAAGGGTTATTAGGAAGTTACCTTGGTGGGAGGAACCAAACACTGCATGGCGGAGCTTGGAAAGTGGAAAGGCAGAAGCGAAGACTGTCCACCTGGAAAGTTTTCAAAATGATGGTCCGTGTCGTTGTGGTCAGCAGGACCGTCTCTCTTAAAACAGCAGACGCCGGCCTCTAAATGTGAATCTCCTCTTGCGTTCCTCAGAGATCCTGGAGTTGTTCTCCCGTTCCGCCCAAAGAACATGCCGACGTTTGACCGGCAGCTCTTCGGGGTCGGGTTGAGCTCTGGATCAGAGAGGTGATTGACGCCCGCCAGGCACTGAAGCGTCATCAACTCGACTATGGGGCGTGTCTCACCGAAGCGAAAGAACTGTTTGAGGATGAGCAGTTCTTCTTCAGGGGTCACCATCAACCAGCGGTCCAACACCTTCCCACTGGGAGACTGGAGGGAATAAACCTCAATGTCAACAGACTAAAGTGAGAAATCAAGCTGTAAATCAAGAGGACTGATTCATGACCAAAGAAATCAACTATGTTTACCTGCAGCACGTAGCCTCTAACATAATCCCCCAAACTCCAGCCCAGTGTGTGCAGTATGTCACTGACCTGAGACAAAAAGTTATAGTTACACATCAGACGTAAACTATACTCCACCATACAACCACATATAATAATTATAACTCCATACCAAACAACCAGGCATACCTGCTCAGGGGTCAGGACGCTGTAGAGACGGTCCAGCAGGATTTTTATCCGAACGGGAACGGCCTGAGCTCCGTATAGGACCAGGGAGCTCAGGTCGAACACCAGCCCAGGAAGGGCCACCTCTACTGGGCCGCAACTGGAGGGTTGCTGGGCCTGAAAATGGAGCTTCTCCAAGGCTGGAGGGGAACGAAGAGGACGAATTAAGGTTTTTAGGTTTTTAGTTTTTTTTTATTAAAGTTAACTGATTTGTATCAACGACACAAAAAGGGTGACAGGTGTGTGTGTGTGTGTGTGTGTGTGTGTGTGTGTGTGTGTGTGTGTGTGTGTGTGTGTGTGTGTGTGTGTGTGTGTGTGTGTGTGTGTGTGCAGATGCTCTCTCCAGATGCTCACGGTGATGTGATGACAGCGACACCTGACTTCATGTCACCACAGCGACTGAACACATCTGCAGTGGGTGAAGTTGGTCCAACATTGTGTCGCTGTCAAACTGCAGAGTTTCTTCACGACGTGAGCCCTCAGAGTCTGCAGATCACCACCAACTACACTGTCTACCTGACTCCACTGTTGGTCACATGACCTCTGACAGACAGTTTCAACATTGTGGGGACGCAATTTAGAGCGACACTTTCCTCGTGGGAATATACATTTTTGGTGACGCCTGCACTGAAGAGAGACATCTTCAGAGGACGGCCGCATTGTGGGGACACAAATCTTTGGTTGACACGTGTGTATGTGTGTGTGTGTGTATGTGTGTGTCTTACCGTGGGCCACCCAGCCGTGTCCACAGCAATCACATGACCTGAGCTGGACACCTCCTGGTTTAAAACAGACACAGCTGCAGCTGGACACGGTGCACCTGATGGACTGGTAAACAGGACAGCACATCGGTATTATTCATATGTTTCTGTCAGACATAGTTATGAGTTATTTGTACATATGTACATGTTATGTATTTGATAATAACACAAACATAATATGTATATATATATATATATGTATGTAGTCTGTACCTCTTCAGTGTCTGGAGTCATCCTCATGTCTCCGTCCTGCAGTCAGAACAAACACCTCAGCTCAGCCTCCTGATTGGTCAAATAATATGAACCTCTGTTTGATTGGACAGTTCATGATTAAACTTTATAATAATTATAGGTTTCTTTAATTATTTGGGTCACATAAGTGTAATGGTAGGTTAATTATATAGTGATTTATTGATATAGTGAATATCAATGTTTCTTATATTTCTTAAATATCTATTCATTAATTTGTCCTGAAGTTATTAATCACTAAAGATTATTAAGATTCAAATATTAAACTATATAAACTATTATTACTAGTATTAGTGGTTGTTTGCATGTATACAGGTAAAAAATGTGTCATGATCTGTTATATTATTTAACATATTTATTATCGTTACATTTTGAGTTTGTTCATCACATTTACAGAAACGATTCATCATATATTTTATATGTTTGTCTCTACATGTAATGTAAATTTAAGTACATTTTGTTTCTTTCTTCTTTTCTTGGATGAATTTCCTCCACAGATAGAATTAATTCATTATTGCAAACAGACATGAGCAGCTCATCATTCAAGTAGAAACTGATTAAATTCAAACGTTACATTTACATTAAAAATATATATTGTTGTGCTTGAATATTAAAATAAGAAAACAATTGTACACATGCTTCATTATTTTTATATTAACATTATTCATATAAAAGCAGACTGACCTTTAAACAACCTTTTCTTCTTTTATTTCTCCTTCCTGTTTCCTCTCCTCTTCTTCATGTCTTCATCCTGTATCTTCTTCTTTTCTTTCTTTCCTCCGCACTGTGCCTCTCTTGTTTCTGTCCATCCCTTTATCAAACTCCACTTTTCTCTCGCTCTCATATATACACTCAGTGTAAGATTCTCCATCCTTTGACTCCTCCCTCCGACTGTGCCGAACAGATGTGATTGGACGAGGACCGACGTGTGGATCTATGTTCAGTTCATCTTCCATCCTTTGCCTTCTTCTCATTACTTTGTAGAATGATGAAGGTTCAAGTCTCATCACAAACTCAAACAATAAGGAGGGTCAAAGGTCAGAGCATGGCAGGAAGTAAACAATGATAAAACATCTGCACCCATTGGAAAGCTGAACATGAAGATGAAACTAGACTAATTTCATCCTTAGATAAATAACTGCAGACCGACGGTTGCATTGTTTTGCTTGTTTGTTTGCAACTTAACTTTGTCACAGCTGTTGTGTTCACTCACTTTTCATCTTTGAGCAGCAAAAAACAGGAAAACACAAGTAGATAAATAAATAAATAGACAGATAAGGTCGCTGCATGGATACGTGCAGGAGAACTGGTTCAAAGATGGAGCCCCATTCAGTTCTATTAAAGTTGTTCACTTAGTTCCTCGTGCTTCCACATTTTGGTGCACATGGAGCATGCTCAGTGGAGTCCTTGTATATCTCTACAAGAATGTGACATAATAGTCGACCCTTCCAGCTCCTTGGGACTTTCCAAATGTTTCCAAATGGACAATGAAAAGAGTCATTTTGGGTTGTTATCATGCAAAATAATAAAGATGTATTCATCGTTGAAGTTGTGAAAACTCCCCTGAGCTAAAATCTCCTCACAGCCGAGCTCCATTGGTGGGGGCTTTGTTAACTGTCCTTGGTGTGTCCATCAGCCCCTCTGTCCCCTGGGAAACAGCTTCCCTCTGGGAGGAAGGTTCCCCCCCTGAGGGTCAGATTGAATCAGGGTGACAGTAGGGCACCTGGCCTGCCGCCACAAGGTTAAATGAATGATAATATCCAATAACATCTTTGTGTCTTCATCAAGTTTCCATGCTGTGGATTCACAGTGTGGTTTATGGCCAGTTAAACCAGAAAGTCAGGCACCTGAATCAAGTTTCACTTTAGGTTTGTTGCATTCTTTAGCGTGACAGCAATAGTGAACCGCTAAAGGGGGAAAAACTGCTGTCAAAATGAACAAAGAGGCAGAAATCTGAAATCTGCAAGCAATGACAACTTCATGGTTTTTCTCCCTGAAGCAGGAATGACCTGAAAAGTTTCTTATATTGTCGATCTGAGGTGTACGCACACTCAGTGAAGGTAGGGCTGTTGGACAGGCTTTGTGTCTGCTGGGAGCTGGTGGACCTCTTTCCTGTTTTGATGTCGTACTAATTAGAATATCAGACGTTAACGCTCTGTTCGTGTGTGTGTGTGTGTGTGTGTGTGTGTGTGATCCCTGTTCATTGACACACTTCCCAACCAGAACCTCTCAGAGGGGTCGTGTTTGAAAACGCAGCAGTACCACCTCCTCCTCCTCGCTGTCCTGACTCTGTGTTTGTGTGTCCCGGTCCTGGATACTTGGCTCGGTCTTCTATAAAAACTCACTGAACCAGGTCACGCTGTTTGTTCGACACCAAAAACAACAAAGCAGCAAGAGGAAACTCCAACACCTTCCACGCTCAAAGAGTTGAACATCAGCTTCCATCAGTGACCGGGGACCCTTTACCTCAAGATACCTCTTTTATGAGATACGTATGCGACAGCAGTCATCAAATATCAACAAATATTCTTGAGAATGACTTGCAGTGACCGGATTAGACGATAATAAACAAGTAAAACACCTCAAACAGTACGATTTTATCTACTGACTGTCAACATGAGTTGGCCCAGACTTCCATGTGAGTACCCGGATGGTTTCACTCATGAAGTTGAGCGTGGATCGCCCTTTTGGGGTATGTACCTGAAGGGGAGAGGGACCACCGGCACTGAGAAATTGGCGGCCGAGGAAGCTGAAGAGGTCGAGGTGGATACCTCAATACACAAATATAAGCTGTACATATGATTTATATTTATATTTTTGTCAGTTAAATGTTGGAGCTAATGTTCTGCATGGTGCAATTCAGGGAAAAAGAAGAAGAAGCCGTAAGTTCACGATGGCGGTACTCGAATTAAGACAACACTACCCGGCTGAAATTAGAGCACTGCGCCAGCATCTATCAAACTTGTTCTGGTTGTGGCATCAAACACTTACTCATCCATCCATCCATCCATCAATGATTTCCATCCAGATCCAGCGATATGAGGTTTTCCTAAAAGTCTTCCAACTCCACAGAGGCCACATCGGTCATCAGGTGTTCCTCAGAGTTTTCCTTTTACTGTCTGACAGCATCCCCAGTCAGGACCAAGAGTCAAAAGACCTTGCATATCCCATTCCTGACTCATCTGGCAGTTCTAAACTTGTTCTCCGTGGCCTATTCCAACCCCCTCCACATCTTTTTTGCTTCTTCCTTCAGACCTCCTTTTTCTTCTTCAGTTGACCGCTTCCATCTTTGGGTTGAGGCTACAACAGGCACAGATGATCTTCTGGCCACAACTCCCAGCTGCCACTTCGGTAGCCGAGGGTTGTTTAAAGGCGTTCTCGGACTTAATGTCACCAACCTTTCACAGGCTACATGAAAATATGCTCATGAGGCAGGAAGACCTTGCGGACAAACCTTTAAAGAACCGGACCGTCATTGTCTTCCCCACATTTCAAAGATTTCACGTCACATACGACGGCCGACGTTTGTCTTCCGACATGTTCTACTTCTTCCTCACCAAACGTTCCCGGTTCATCGTAACTGCACGTTTGTTTTCCGTCTTTTTGAATGAGCAGCAGCACGGTCCTTTAAAAAAAAAAAGGTTTTCCCTCTCTGTCACTTTTCTGTCATTTGTCACCACAAACGTCGGCTCTGGAGGTGAATTTTACATGACACTGAAGGCGCTCTGTGTGGCGAATATTACGTATTTAACGGGACATTTTAGGACTCTTTAGTCACACATGGTTTGACTGTCTGAATGTGTGTGTGTCCTCTCTTTCTACTCCCCGACTCTTTCCCATCCTCCCCTCTTTCCAGTCCCTTATCCCGCCCATCTGAGCGCCAGAGCGCGAGCGATCCCGCCTTCCTTTATATCTGTGTCATTACTCCACCCGAGACGCCGCGAGTTTCTCTCTGTAGTGAGTCCAACTTGGCACCGGTGCAGTCACTGTTGGGGGAAAAGTGTGTGTTTAAGTGTGTGTTTAAATGTGTGTGTGTTGTCGCAGGTACAACTAGGACAGCAGGCAGGGAGGATGCAAGGACTCGCTGAGATGAAACGTGAAGTTTTTGAAATAAAATCTGTGGTGAATATTCATGAGGGAGCTCCAGAACAAAAACAGCACGCTGACATGTATTTTTTATTCTAACTTTAACTCAACACAAAAACATCCAGCCCGTGTGTGTCCACCACGGCTGTGATATTCAATGAAAGGACAACCGTGTCAAATTTTTAATCCCGTTACAGTCGAGGATTAAAGTCGCTTCAACAGTTCAGACGTAACAAAGTGACGACGGAGTCTGCTCCATGTTTGAACCGATAACATGACGGGATTAATGTTTTTCTGACATCTCGTGGTGTCAGAGTCGAGATGTGACGTTTAACTTTACACATTTCTCTAAACAGAGTAGACGCTGCTAGATAAACCTGTTCAATAGTTTGAGATCGACACAAAGAGTTTTAGAAAATGTATCAGAGGAGATAAATTTAATTTGATCTGTCTCATCTCTTTCCTCTTCAGTCAGATTACAGGATACATTTGGAATAAATTAACGTAGACACGTTGTGAATGCTTCCATGCAGGTGGAATGAAGACTCAGGTAGATTTTGGAGTGACATGTTGAAGATTGCTGCTGATACTTCCAGAATATTTCCTCAGCTATCAAGCTCCCAGTTCTGGTTCTGGAGGCTCTCCTCCTTCTTGATAGAGCTTATAGTTAGAGCTGGTTCAGGTGAGTCCTGAACTGTCCCTTAGTTGTGCTGCCAGAGGACTACACTTCCCATGATGCACTGAGCTCTTCTCTCCATCTTAACTTCTTCCCTGAAAAAAAACTGGCAGCTGTGGTTCCCAGAATTTTACTGTAATAAATACAGTATAACCTTTTCTAATTTTATGGTAAAACGACGTCAGCACTGTTGATTTAAAATATAAGGTTGGTGTTTTATTCCATATTTTAAAAATGTCCAAACGACAGTAAAAGACATTAAATATTACAGTGTTTTACTGTATTGTATTAACAGTCTCTAATATAAAATTCTGCTTTACTCTGGATAAATAAAGGTTTTGAAATTTGCAGGAGGAACACAGTGGCGTATTTTATGGTCTTACTGTCATGGTTTGGCAGTTTTTCACCGTAGAATTTGTTTTTCTGCTCTCATGGATCGTGGCCGCGGCTGCTGCAGTGCTGTTGATGACGTCCACTACGTGTACTATTATTATTATTGATCTATCTAAACTTAAAAAACATCAGAACTCTGTTATTGAACATTTAACTTTGGCGCTCACTCTCCTCATTCACTGTCGATGTCTCTCGACCACTGCGCTCTCTCTCACAAACCAAATTAAACTTCTTCATGTCTTTATTTTTGCAGCATAAATTGCGAATCAGACTTAGAAGATTTAGAAAACGGGTATCAGAGTTTAGTCCATGAATCCACCTGGACAGTCTCAGAGACAGTCTCAGAGACACTTCAGGCTGTCGGTGGAGGTTTGACTGACGTCAGCCTGCGTTTTTCCAAAAGTTGGATCTGACTCGGATGCGTTTTCTAAATGCGGCCTAACCTCTGATGATCGCAGCGTGCTGAGGATTTAATGTGTTCATTCACTCCATGAAGACTTGACGTTGTGCTGCTGGTCATTTGAAACGCGGAGCCGTCTGATCCTGTTGTGTCGCTCGGTGCTCGGAGCTTCTCTTTGTTCTGGGATTAAACGTTTGAATTCATCGCTCCTCATCCTGCTTCACGTTTGTCACTTACAGCCGGATGAAGCTGCTGCTGCTTCATCAGGAATTAAACTTAATCTGTCGTTTGAGAGCGGGACAAACTCTGACCGCAACGACTGGACGTCTGTTCAATAAACCCGTCACTTCTCTGTGTGGAAACACCAAAGTCAGCTGTCCTGTCTGTGATGCTAAGCTAAGCTAGCCACCCCATTGAAAACGAATGACAGGAGAGTCAACAAGCGGAGAAAGACACTAAGAGCTTTAATGGCTCACAGCACTTACTTAAAGTTTGTCTGCAGCGCTACAACAACATAAACTGAAGTCATCACAGACTTCATCTCAACCACCTTCACATCGACGCCAACAAGACAAAGGAGATGGAAGTTTAGTCAGAACCAGAACCTAACCGGGTTGGCAGTAAACAGCTGGTGGTACTCGGATCAGAACATCTCCAGTCTGAACTTGAAGGAAAGAGGAGAGACGAACATCTCCAGAGGAAACAGAAGAATCCTGAATCAGCTCAAACGTGTCGCTTTGTAAAAGACGTCCACTGCCTGAGGACACACACACACACACACACACACACACACACACACACACACACACACACAGTGCTGATGCAGCAGTTATAACATGTTTGTTGTTTTTTTCTTCTTCTGGTTGGAAACTTTCACCACGATCTGTGACCTCCTGTTGATCTGCACTGACCTGTGATCAGGTGAATGGTGTCTCTGTCATTCGTACGTCTGTTCTCACACTATGTAACTTTGGGCTCCGGGTCGGGAGAAGTACGTAACGCTTTACGGCACTAAGTCACACACCACCAACTATTTCACTGATTTTGGTGAAACTGGAGGCAACAAATCACAACAAACACTGATTCAGATGTGATGACGATATTTAACACTTTAATTCACAGTGACGGAGACTACGTCCAGGTTTAGACAGTCTGCAGGACGTCACGGAGACTACGTCCAGGTTTTAGACAGTAGGACTGTCCGGTTTTGACAGTTGAGACAGGACTAGTCCAGGTTTTAGACAGTCTGCAGGACGTCACAGAGACTACGTCCAGGTTTTAGACAGTCTGCAGGACGTCACAGAGACTACGTCCAGGTTTTAGACAGTCTGCAGGACGTCACAGAGACTATGTCCAGGTTTTAGACAGTCTGCAGGACGTCACAGAGACTATGCCCAGGTTTTAGACAGTCTGCAGGACATCACAGAGACTACATCCAGGTTTTAGACAGTCTGCAGGACGTCACAGAGACTACGTCCAGGTTTTAGACAGTCTGTAGGCTGTCACGGAGACTACGTCTCTTTCCTCACTTCCTGTCTGTCCGTCCGTCTATCGTCTCCCTCCTCTGTTCTTCTTCACGGCTTTCGTCTCCTTCGTCTTCAGAGGTTCGGAGAGGTCCGCTGAGGGGGCGGGGCATGTCTGCGAGGGGGTGGTGCTTAAACTGACTGCTGGCTCTTTGGACCAATCAGAGAGGGGAACAGGGTCAGCTGACGGAGACTTTTCAGGAAACTGGGCGACCTGAAACAAACGAAACGTTTTCATGGACTGAAGACACGGAGTGAACATTCAGGTTCTCACGGGAACGTAGGACAGGTTGTCACGGAGACAGACGTCCTGCAGCTCGCTGCGCAGAGCGGTCACGTGACTTTGGTGGGCGGAGACTTCTTCCTCCAGCCAGTCGATCCTGGAGCTGCAGGTGTGATGGAGCTGAGCGAAGGTGGAGAGGAGACTCTGCAGAGAGAAGGTGGAGGTGTAACTCATCGACATGGTCAGTAAATCAAACGTCCACCTGGTCGTCTGACTCACCTGGTACGCCACCAGCTCAGGAGCTCCCATCATGCTCTCTGCTCCGCTCAGCTCCAGGTGCTCTCTGGGTAACGGCAGCGGGGGGTGGGGCTGAGCTGACAGGGAGCGACGTGATTGGACCAGAGTGTGTACCTCCTTGTAGCTCGCCTCAGCAGCCTTCATGTTGACGATCAGACGATCTTTACGTCTGCAGACAGAAAATAAAATATCAACAGTCTGTGTGTGTGTGTGTGTGTGTGTGTGTGTGTGTGTGTGTGTTACCTGTCGGCCTCCCTCAGCTCCTCCTCCACCTGCTGCAGTCTCACCTCCAGCTGCTTCCTGTTCCTCTGAACCCCAGACAGGTGTTTACCCAGAATCCTCAGCGAGCGCTCCTTCCGGCTCACCTCCTGCCGAGCCTCCGTCAGAGACTAACGACGACACGTAACGTTAGCTACGTTAGCTGTTAGCAGTGACCTCGTGATGTAACAGGTGTGTGTGTGTGTGTGTGTGTGTGTGTGACGTACCTGTGCGGTGTGGCTCAGTGTGTGTTGTGTGTCGGCCTGCTCGGCGGTGTGTGTGTTGACTCGGAGCTGCAGCGTGTGGAGCTGATTGGTCTGTTCCTGGAGGAGCGTCTGGGCTTCCTGCTCCCTGCTCAGTGCCTGACGGAGCTCCACACACACACTGTGGAACCTTTCTGCAGGCACCTGAACACACACACAGAGTGAGGCGAGGGTGTTCATCCGTGTTCATCTGTGTGTGTGTGTGTGTGTGTGTGTCTCACCGTCTCCTCTCTCTCCTGCCGCAGTCCTCTCTTCAGATTGGCCACCTCCAGCCTCAGGCTCCGCCTCTCCACTTCAGCCGAGTGCAGCCGTTGGCTGAAGAGCAGGAAGTGCTGCTGGAGGGTGGACACCAAGGCCTGATGGGAGGACACATACACACACACACACAGAGGTCAAAGGTCAGCTGCTGAAGAGCCCTTGCCTCACCTCTGATGGACAGTAAACTGCTGCCAACTGTAGCTGCTGTTTCTGTAAACACACCTGCTGTGTTTTTGTTTTGTGTTGCTGTGTTTCTGCATTGTGTTGCTGCATTGCTGCGTTGCTGTGTTGTTGCGTTGTTGTGTTGTTGTGTTACTGCGTTGTTGCGTTGCTGTGTTGTTGCATTGCTGTGTTGTTGCGTTGTTGTGTTGCTGTGTTGTTGCGTTGTGTTGTTGCGTTGCTGTGTTGTTGCATTGCTGTGTTGTTGCGTTGTTGTGTTGTTGTGTTACTGCGTTGTTGCGTTGCTGTGTTGTTGCATTGCTGTGTTGTTGCGTTGTTGTGTTGCTGTGTTTCTGCGTTGTGTTGCTGCATTGCTGCGTTGTTGTGTTGCTGTGTTGTTGCGTTGTGTTGTTGTGTTGCTGTGTTGTTGCGTTGTTGTGTTGCTGTGTTGTTGCGTTGTGTTGTTGTGTTGCTTTGTTGTTGCGTTGTGTTGTTGTGTTGCTGTGTTGTTGCGTTGTGTTGCGTTGTTGTGTTGCTGTGTTGTTGCGTTGTGTTGTTGTGTTACTGCGTTGTTGCGTTGCTGTGTTGTTGCGTTGTTGTGTTGCTGTGTTGTTGCGTTGTGTTGTTGTGTTGCTGTGTTGTTGCGTTGTTGTGTTGTTGTGTTACTGCTTGTTGTTGTGTGTTGTTGCATTGTTGTTGTTGCGTTGTTGTGTTGTGTGTTTTGTTTGTTGTTGCTTGCTGTTTGTTGTTGTTGTTGTTGTGTTACTGTTGTTGGTGTGTGTTGTTGCATTGTTGTTGTTGTTGTTTGTTGTTTTTCGTGTGTTGCTGCATTGCTGCGTTGTTGTGTTGCTGTGTTTTTGTGTTGTTGTGTTACTGCGTTGTTGCGTTGCTGTGTTGTTGCGTTGCTGTGTTGTTGCGTTGTTGTGTTGCTGTGTTGTTGCGTTGTGTTGTTGTGTTGCTGTGTTGTTGCGTTGTGTTGTGTTGTTGTGTTGCTGCGTTGCCTGACCTTCATGCTCAGCTGCAGAGGCGTCAGTCTGCTCAGGCCGAGTCTCAGCCGGCCGCTCAGCGTGTCCTCGTCCAATCTGCTGCGAGACAGACAGGACGCTGCATCTGATTGGTCGAGAATGTGATCCAGGAGGCGGGACAAAGCGGAACGAGACGCTGACATCACATCTGGAGGGGCGGAGCCTGGAGAGAGAGAGAGACGTGAACTTCCATGATGTGAAAACTGACAGACCTGATCTGACATGAACGTTTATGTTACCTGTGTGTGAGAGCGCCGCCTGCAGGTCGGACATGGAGGACAGAACGATGGAGGAGAAACGCTTAGAGTGAAGCCAGCGAGCACACACACCTTCACCATCATCATCGTCTTTATCTGAAACACACACACACACACACACAATCACTGACTCTTCCAGCCCAGCAGACAGCACCTTCACTGACTTTACCGCGTCTATATGTCGTCATGGAGATGACCTACCTGTGCTCAGTGTTGCCATAGGCGACCCTCCACACACACACACAGCCGGCCCTCCACCTCCCGTCTCCACCTGGAACAACACTGTGGTCTGTTTGGCCAGCGCACACCACCTCCTCACCGCCAACACCACACACACGCTCCTCCTCCACCGCCTCACCGCCCTCCTCCTTCTTCCTTCTTCCTCATCTTCCTCGCCTCCCAGAGCTCCGGCCAGCCTCCTCACCTCCTCCTCCATCGCCTCCCTCTCTGCCAGTCGTCTGGACAGGAGTGTTTTCTGTTCGGACAGTGCGTGCAGGCGGTGGTGGGTGTGTTTCAGCGCTCCGCCCAGCAGGGCGCAGGCCGACAAGAAGGAGGCCGACTCCCTGCGGCTCCGAGAGAGGAGGCCCTGGAGCCGGGTGAGGTCGGAGGTCAGCGAGGAGCAGCGGCGCTCCAGAGAGGAGGCGTGGTCACGGAGGGAGTCGCACTGAGAGCGACACAACTGAGAGGCAGAGAAGGCGCATGGAGTCTGTTAGCTGAGCCATTACAGAGCTAGTTAGCTAGCATGTTGATACGGAGCGGCACGCTACTTAACTAGCTAGATAAGCTACATCCATTGTTAGCTAGCTGCTTATATCTGATAGCTGATGTTAGCTAATTAGCTAATGTTTTGCTAACTCTAGCTAACTTCAGATAGGACTGTTAAAGTTTATGAAGTATAAATTTGGTTGTATTTTATAGACAAGCTAGCTTGTTACCTTGCTCGTTAGCCAGCAGCTAAAACAATACAAGCTAATACGAGCTAAAACAAGCTAACAACAGACTAATACAAGCTAAAATAAGCTAAGAACAGGCTAATACAAGCTAAAATAAGCTAAGAACAGGCTAATACAAGCTAAAACAAGCTAGCTAACTAATGAGCTCATTTAAATCAGTTAGTTAGTTAGCTAATTAGCTAGTGTTTTGCTACATTATATTAGCAACACGAGCTAACTTCAGATGACTGTATAAAGTTAATTTACCATTTAAAGTTTATCGTCAATGTTTGGTTGTATTTTCTAGACGAGCTCGTAGCGAGTTGAACTTTTATAGATCAAACATTGTTGCTGTATTCATGATTTTTTTTCTGTCAACTCTTTTGCTCAACTTTCATGAAACGGTTGCCGTGAAGCTGGTTTCTCCTCTCGGGGACGGTAAACTGATGATCTTCATATCTGTCACTGAAAGACGACCAAAGAGACGTCGACAGGAAACATGCTCAGCTCGTTAGCTGCTGATTCAGCGTCGCCCGAGGGACTGTGTGTGTGTGTGTGTGTGTGTGTGTGTGTGTGTGTGTGTGTGTGTGTGTGTGTGTGTGTGTGTGTGTGTCACCTGCAGCTCGTTCTGCAGCTGTGTGACAGTGTGTGTGTGTCGGCTGCTCCACGCCTCCTCCCTCCTCCTCACGCTCTCCTCCAGACGAGACAACACACACTCCTGACTGTGCTGCAGCCTGCGCACACACACACTCTTCTTGTCACACACACTCTGCAGGTGGGCGATCTACAGAGAGAGAGAGGGAGAGAGAGTATAGGTAATGTAATCAGAATACAAATACTCGAGTACAGCTGCACACACACACACACACCTTGCTGTTGGCCTTCTGGAGGTCGGAGGTCAGCTGATCAAGGTGTTCGCTGATGACATCACACAGCTCCTCCCAGGTGAAATTACCCATGATGCTCTGGGGTTGATGGAGGAGGACGCAGCCAGCCAGCAGGCGCTGGTAGATACAGTAGAGGAAGGACAGCTGGGCCTGACACACACACACACACACACACACACACACACACACACACACAGTGTGATACAGTGTGATAGGATTTACTCTGCATGTCTCCATCATGATGACATCACAGTGACCTGCAGTCACACAGAGGACGAACAGGCTGCAGTTCATCACATGGCCACTAGAGGCTCATGTACATACTTCATACTGTCAGTAGGGGGCGCTACACTCCGTCAACATGTCTTCATGGGTAGTAACTGTCTGTAAACACACTGCTGCAGAGTCATGTGACTGTGTTTCAAATTAAAAGCCCTCTCTTAACAAGGCTTTTATTGTGAAACATTTGCAGGAACAAGCTTCACCTCAGGGACACGGAGCTTTCTGATTGGTCCCCGCACTAACAGCTGTTCAGCCGGTTTAAATATTCACCTCTGACTCTCTCTGGTGGTGGTCGGCCATCTTCTCCACTTCTGCCGTCCTCTCCTCCCTCTCTCTCTCCTTCTCTCTCTCCCCCTCCTCCTCTCTCTCCTCTCTCTCTCTCTCTCCTCTCTCCCTCTCCTCCTTCTCTCTCTCCCTCTCTCTCTCTCTCTCCTCCTTCTCCCTCTCCCTCCTCTCTCTCTTTGCTCCTCCTCCTCTCTCTCCCTCTCTCTCTCCT
The DNA here is from genome assembly GCA_946959425.1 of Argyrosomus regius. Taxonomy (NCBI): domain Eukaryota; kingdom Metazoa; phylum Chordata; class Actinopteri; family Sciaenidae; genus Argyrosomus; species Argyrosomus regius. Next base: position 1,871,456 of record OX336903.1, read on the forward strand.
TCTTCCTCTCCCTCTCCTCCCTCTCCTCCTTCTCTCTCTTTAGCTCCTCCTTCTCTCTCTCCCTCTCTCTCTCCTTCTCCTCCCTCTCTCTCTTTAGCTCCTCCCTCTCCCTCTCTAGCTCCGCCTTCAGTCCTCGGCTCTGCGTCGACCAATCGGAGCTCTCCTGGCGGAGGCGTGTCACTTCCTCCTCCAGCCTGGCGGTCAGCTGTCGTTCTTCCTGTTGCGGACAGGTGAACACAGAGTGAGACAGCCGTCCTCAGAGCATCATGAGGTCATGTGATCGATGACACGCTCACCTGCAGCTGTGTGCTCTGATCTGAGGTCAGCTGACGGAGCGTCGTGTTCTCCACCTGCAGCCGCTCTGACACACACAGCAGATCCTGGAGCTGACGGAGAGGACACGTCACACACCGTCACACACCGTGACAGGAAGAGAGCGGTGTGTGTGCCTGTGTGTGTGTGTGTACCTGTGTGTGTGTGTGTGTGTGTACCTGTTTGTGTACCTGTATGTGTATGTGTGTGTGTGTGTACCTGTGTGTGTGTGTACCTGTGTGTGTGTGTGTGTGTGTGTGTACCTGTGTGTCAGTGGTCTCCAGTCTGTGTCTCCAGGTGTTCAGAGTCGTCTTCAACAGCTGCATGACGTCAGGAGGACTCCCACAATCCTTTGCTGGAGGACAAGCACCTGTACGCACACACGCACACACACACACACACACACACACAGAGGTTTACCTGCAGCTGTTTCCAGCAGCTGTGTGTAGTTGCAGTGTGTACCTGTGTGTAGCTGCAGTGTGTACCTGTGTGTAGCTGCAGTGTGTACCTGTGTGTAGCTGCAGTGTGTACCTGTGTGTAGCTGCAGTGTGTACCTGTGTGTAGTTGCAGTGTGTACCTGTGTGTAGCTGCAGTGTGTACCTGTGTGTAGCTGCAGTGTGTCTCTGATGGCGTCCTCTGCAGCAGACTGTCTCTGAGTCACCTGACACACCACAGAAGAAGAAATGAGATCCAATCAAATCACACCTTTGTGTATGTGTGTGTGTGTGTGTGTGTGTGTGTGTGTGTTACCTGCTCCAGCAGTGTGTGTGTGTCGGCGTGGCGTCTCTTCTCGTCGTCCAGGCTTCCTGTGAGGTCAGAGGTCATCTTCCTCTCCGTCTCCAAGGCGACGCTCAGCTGGTCGGACTCCGCCTGCAGCCTGAACAGGAAGCAGGAAACCAGGTGGTTACCATGGTTACGATGTAAAGCGACATATGCAGGACGACTCTGGTCCAATAAGACGCCTCGGTCTGTACCATGTGACCTCACCGCTGCAGAGCACGCTCAGTGGCGTCGCTCCTCTCTCTCAGCAGCTCCACGCTGCACTGCGCCTCCTGCTGAACGGACCGCTCCACCGCCAGCGCCGCCTCCAGGTCCCGAACGTGCAACTGCAAGGTCACATGACCACAGAGAGAGCGCTCATTTACATACAGACAGAGTGTGTGTGTGTGTGTGTGTCTGTGTGTGTCTGTGTGTGTGTGTGTTACCTGGACGATCTCAGAGTTGAACTTTGACTCCAGGTGAGCGGCTCGCTCCGCCTCCACACTCGACTCCAAACACTTCACCCTCTGATCAGAGAGCTGAGACACACATGATGAGAACCTCCTCAACTCCTTCCCTCCCTCCTCACCTCCTCCTTCCCTCCCTCCTCACCTCCTCCTTCCCTCTCTCCTCACCTCCTTCTCCCTCCTGCTCTTCTCCTCTCTCTCCGTCAGGTACTTCATCTCGTTGGCTTGTCGTCTGTTCACCTCGGCCTCCTTCTCTCTCTCCCTCTGCACCTCCATCATCCTCCTCTCAGACTCCTCCAGAGCCTCCTCCTGATCCTGGAAGATGACGGAGATTAAGACTCCATCTTTAAATGTGTGTGTGTGTATTTAATGTGTGTGTGTGTGTGTTGTGTGTGTGTGTGACCTGCAGCAGGATGTGCAGTCGTTGGTTCTCCGAGCTGAAGCTCTGAATCAGTTTGTCGCGCTCCTCCACCTCCTGCTGCAAAGCATGCTGGTCCTCCTCCCTGGCTCGCCGGGTGATGTTCAGAGCTTTCTGCAGCTCCTCCACCGTCTGCTGGAGCTCCGCCCCTCGCTCTGACACACACGACACAGGCTGTTAGCTGAAGTTAGCTCAGTTTGTTAGCTGCTGTTAGCTGCTGCTAGCTCAGTCTGTTAGCCGGGCGGTGTTAGTGTTTGTACCACAGAAGAAGAAGAGGAGGTTTTCAGGCCCAGCGGTCAGCAGCATCTACATAATGGCAGAGGAGCAGAGGTGAAGAGTTACCTGTGAGTTTGTGTTTGTCTCTGCTGAGCTCGGAGGCTCGTTTGGCATCTCTCTGGCTCACGGTGAGCTGGTACTGGAGCTCCACCCGCTGAGCTTCTCCTCGCTCCACCGAGGCCCTCAGCCGGGTCAGCTCCGCCTGCAGCCTGCACAGCTGTGGAGGGAAACACACACCTGAAGCTACGACCGATGATGGAGGTAAACACACACCTGAAGCTACGACCGAAGACGGGCGGAGAGTCCAGGTGTGACCCGGTCTCAGCTCTCACCTCCTGGTTGTGGTTGGACGTCAGCTCCAGTTTCTCTTTCTCCAGCTGATGGAGTCTCCACCTGAGCTTCTCTGACTGCTCCACTCCTTCAGACGCCGCCCTCCTGCTCCTCCTTCCTGCATCACCTCGGCTCCTGCTCCTCCTCCGTCCTCTCTCTGGCTCCTCTTCCTCCTGCTTGTCTTCTCCTCTTCCTGTCTGATGGTGTTTCTGTTGCCTGGTGACGATCGTCTCCGCCCACCTGATGAAAGAAGAAGCTGAGGTTCAGCTGGGCGGCCATTTTGTCTGCTTCAAACACCATCAGACTTAAGACTTAAGACTAAAGACCTTAAGACTTAAGACTTAAAGACTTTAAGACTAAAGACTTTAAGACTAAAGACTTAAAGACTTAAAGACCCACAGACCTAAAGACTTAAACTTGAGACTTAAGACTAAAGACCACATAAAACATTTAAATCTGTGCTTTAAGCGCACATGTAACATATAATAAATATAATAACGCTTAAACATGTTCACATCATCTGACGGGCTCTCTGTGTGTTTTCAGTCCGCACCTTGCTATCTCCTGCTCGGATCTTCTGGCAGAGCTTCCCGCGGCTCTCGGTTGTTTCCCCCGCTGCTCCGCTCGGTCCTGCCCGCTCTCGGGACGCCTTCCCCGGTCATGCTGTCTCCTCCGCTCCGCTGCTTGTGTCTGCATAGCTCCGGCTCCTCAGCTGCCTTTAGATGTATTTAAATGTCGGTTGTTGTTCTCGGCCTGTCTGCTGCTGTTAGCCGATCAGGGTGACTGCCTGCGGGCTGTTGCTGTTGTTGTACCGGGGGGACGCCGGTTGCCTGGCCGGTTGCTTGGTTGCTGCTGTTGCGTTGCCAGCAGACGGTTCACGGTCAATATTCAACATGAACGTGTTCGTTATTAAACAGACGTTAATGAGCGACAGAGCCTCGAGCTGATTAATATTCATGAGATGTTAAAATAACTTTTATAAACTCATAGAGACGTTTGAATCTGACGCCATCTTGGCGTCCATACGTCATCTCCGGGTTACATTTTGATTGGCTGGACAGCCGACCAATGATTGACCGCGAATGTATTTATTTATTTTTATTTATTTAGTTGTATTTATTATTCTTTTTATTTATTCTTTTAGTTATTATTCCTTTTTATTTATTTATTTTTTATTCATTTATTTACATTTAAAATCTGCCGTGAAAATTATTTTTGTTCACGTGGATAAAATTAAAAAAAATCAGAGTAAATGAAATGTATTTAAAATGATGAATAAACAACATGACTCGCTCACGTTGAATCATTTATATCAGAAGCTTCTCATCTAATTAATACAGGTGTTATGTAAATTATAATTATGACCTTAAACAACAACGTGAAAGAACTTTTATACAAGAAAAACAAAAACATGTTCCTGTAGGTCGACATTATTCACACAAACATGGCGATCTATGATAATAAATGGTGTCGTTGTCATGGTTACGCGCTCCCAGAGCTGTTTCTGCGTCATTGTGACGTCAGTTTATTGTTTCATCGTGGTGTTGTTGTAGTGACTGTCCTCCGCCGCAGGAGGCGCTGTGGTCTGTTTTCACCGCCTTTATTCAGCGTAGAAGAAGAAGACAAGCACAGCATGGCAGCCTCCACAGAACACGTTGATCTGTCCACAGTGACAGGTCCTCCACAAACGGACAAACTAGACGCCACAGAGCCCAGCACAGACTCTCCAGACCCGGAGCAGGCAGCTCAGGACCCGGATGGAGATGAAGACGAAGATGGGGGCGAGCCGCCCGGGCCGAAGATCCGAGACACCCCGGAGGACATCCGGCTGGAAGCGATCGCCAACACGGTGGCTCTCCACCCGAGCAGGGACATCCTCGTGTGCGGGGACGTGGACGGGGACGTGTACGCATACTCCTACTCGTGCACGGAGGGGGAGAACCGGGAGCTCTGGTCGTCCGGACACCACATGAAGTCCTGCCGCCAGGTGCGCTTCTCCGCGGACGGACTGAAGCTCTTCAGCGTGTCCCGGGACAAGGCGGTCCACCAGCTGGACGCGGAGCGGGGACAGCTGGTCACGAGGATCCGCGGGGCGCACGGTGCTCCAATCAACAGTCTGCTGCTGGTGGACGAAAACATCCTGGCGACCGGAGACGACGGAGGAACCCTCAAGGTTCGGACTGTGTTCATGTTGGGTCCACATTCATGGTCAGACCTGAGCCAAGCATACCAAAGAGGGCTAAAGTGGTCTGTTGATGGTCTAACCCGGTCTTTAAATGGTCCAAGCTGATGTTGTGATGGTCTGAGATGGTTTCTTAATGGTCCATCACAGTCCAAGTCTTAGTGCTCTTAAATAGTCCAAGATAAGTCTTTTCATGGTCTCTAAATGGACCAGTCTTTTGACAGACCACCCTCCTCTAATGGTCCCAGTTGATGTTTTAATGATGGTTTCTATAGTCAAAAATAGTCCAGGAGGATCTCTTGTTGGTGTAAACATAAGATGAAAGGGCCAAAATGGTCTTTTGATGGTCTTTAGATGTTCTAGCTGATGTTGTGATGGTCTTTAGATGTTCTAGCTGATGTTGTGATGGTCTTTAGATGGTTCTAGCTGATGTTGTGATGGTCTTTAGATGGTTCTAGCTGATGTTCTGATGGTCTGAGATGGTCTCTTAATGCTTTTAATTGGTCCAAGACAGTCTTTTGATGGTCTAATCAGGTCTTTAAATGGTCCAAGCGGAAGTTGTGATGGCTCTAGATGGTTTTTAACGGTCCATCACAGTCCAAGTTGGTTTCTTGATAGTGTAAGTTGTTTTTTTTAACTCAATACAATAGTCATTTGATGGTCTAATCTGGTCTTTAAATAGTTCTAGCTGATGTTGTGATGGTCTGAGATGGTTTCTTAATGGTCCACCATCACAATTGCTGACTGTTTTTGAAAGGATCCAACACATCACGCCATTTAACCTTTTGTTGGACAGTCAGTATCATCATCTCTACTTTGACAGTCCGAGCTGGTTTGTCAATGATCTACGATTGATCCAAAATGTTCTTTTGATGGTCTAAGCTGGAGCAACTGGACTTGGTTGTAGATCTGTGAAGACATTTCACCTCTGAACTCTTCTTAAAGTCCAAACTTGTGTTTTGATGATCTTAAGGTGTGGGACATGAGGAAAGGGACAGCCATCATGGATCTGAAACACCATGAGGATTACATCAGTGACATCGCCGTGGACAAGGCCAAGAGGATCCTACTTACTGCCAGGTAATAATATTGATAATAAACCCAAAAAAAACAGTTTATGGTGGTCTGCCTAAATCTTAAACAAGTGTCCTTGTTCACGCCAACAAGCACAGTTGGTTTAAAAATGTCTTCTTCTCATTTGCTCTAATCTAATACAGCGGCGATGGTACCATGGGCGTCTTCAACATCAAGAGGCGGAGGTTCGAGCTGCTGTCGGAGTACCAGAGTGGCGATCTAACGTCGGTGGCGCTGATGAAACGTGGCAAGAAGGTGGTTTGCGGCTCCAGCGAGGGGACCATCTACATCTTCAACTGGAACGGCTTTGGAGCCACCAGTGACCGCTTCGCCATCAAAGCAGAGTCGGTGGAATGCATCGCCCCCGTCACCGACAACATCATGTGCACCGCCTCCATGGACGGGTACATTCGGTGAGTTGGTCGACCATTGTGACCACTGGCTGGTTTTGAAAAGGTCGTCTAACTTTTTGTTGGACAAATCAGTAGAGGTCACCACTGCATTGGGTCCTTACCCCAGTCAGCCATAATTTGTTGCCCTTTAGTTAGCTCAGGACCACCATATATTTGATGCTAATCATTGCACATGTTATAATGTAATAGTAAAGTTATGTCCTATCCTCTACCAGAGCCGTCAACCTCCTTCCCAACCGGGTCATTGGCTGCATCGGACAGCACGTCGGCGAACCCATCGAAGAGCTCGCCACGTCCTGGGACTCCCGCTTCCTCGCGAGCAGCGCCCACGACCAGCTCATCAAGTTCTGGGACATTTCCAGTTTACCCAACACGACTGTCAACGAATACCGCAAGAGGAAGAAGAAAGATGGCCGAATGAAGTCTCTCACCAAGAAAGCCCACGGAGACAACGACTTCTTCTCAGGACTCGTAGAGGAAACGGAGAAGAAGGAGGATGAAGACGAGGAGGAGGGGGAAGACGATGACAGCGACAGTGACAGCGGCAGCGATTAAAAAAAGATGTTTGAAATGTCGTTACGGTGCCTTCAGACATTTTTAGTCCTAAATAAGTGAATGGACATATCTGCTGTTGGTTGGAGGCTTTCATACAAAGCGCATCACGATGTCTGGAGTTTCTACGGTAGCATGAACGGCAGATATTAGCTCCTGGCAGTGCTGGTGCCTCATTTCGGATATGACTTTGACCGAGAACCAAGCCACTGCTGGTGACTGTTTAAATATATATATGGGAATGTCAGGCCAACATACCCTTTAGAAATATTAATTCAAAGGCCTACTGACTGTTGAAGAGCACTAAAATAAGGGTATCAAGCCTAGACACTTTTTTGGTACAGACCAAAAACTGTTAAAAAGTTGGACTTGTAATCTTATTTACGTATTCGTACATTGATCAGATGATCAGAAATCAGAAATCTTTTGCATATTTTGGGGATATTTTCTTTAAGCAGAGTTCTTGTGAATGCTGTGGTTGTGTTGAATTAAAAAATTGTGTTTGTTTTACTCCTGATCTGCAGTTTGGAGCCACGATTGTAGTGTTTTTGAGCCATTTGTTTCAAACCCTTTCTTACTAACCTGCTACCAGGCTTTAGCTTGTAACTAATCATGAATTTATTGGCGTGTTACGTGCATGAACGTGAAACGTATCACGTTATAACGTGAAACGTGAAACGTATCACGTTATAACGTGATACTGATCTTTTTTTTTTTTTTTCTGGTATGGCAGCAATACCATAATAATGCTAACAAGACATGTAGCAGCATTTGTAGCTTTATGACATTTAAAATTATTTTAAAAAAGGGCAAAGAAAGTAGGTATTTTACAGTACAAATCAAGTTTTTACTACAATTCACACTGGATTAAAGGTCCAGTATGTAAGATTTAAATGATTTATAACTTTTATGTACAAAAATAATCAAATTTTATGAGTAGTAATCGCCTGGCGTCCCCCCTCCCTCTCTCGAGGTGGTGGTACAGTCCAACGGCAGGCGGGAAAGCGTTAAACGTCACGTGAGAGAAGCTCATCCGTCAACATGGCGACGGGCAGACAGACGTAGCTTAGTAACGAGAAGCTTCCTGTCGAACCGACGACGAGTTTAGTCTACGTTAAGTTACCGGACAGTCTGTCGGTAAGTACGCGTTTGTTTTACGTCCCGTTAACGTCACAGGCGGGAAAAATAAGAATGAACGCGGAGCTCAGATGTGACGTGTTAGCAGAGCTAGCTGAGGTTAGCTTCAGTGCTAACGTGTATTTGTAAACAATGAGTCAGCACGCGGCGGGAAACGAAACCAGAGAGACAGACTATGACTCAGCGATTAAAGACAGTTTATATATAAAGTGTTTGATGTCAGCTGTGAGTGTGTGTGTGTGTGTCACATCAGCAGACACACACACTCATTAGAGAAAATTAAACGAACATTCAGAGAACCATATGACACATAAAGTGATGGCAAACAAACAAATAATCATAATATCATCAATATAAAGGCAGAAAATCTGTGTGTGTTAGTTTGTGTTGTGTTCTGCCCGTTCTCTCAGGCTGTGTTCTGTCCGTTCTCTCAGGCTGTGTTCTGCCCGTTCTTTCAGGCTGTGTTCTGTCCGTTCTCTCAGGCTGTGTTCTGCCCGTTCTTTCAGGCTGTGTTCTGCCCGTTCTTTCAGGCTGTGTTCTGCCCGTTCTCTCAGGCTGTGTTCAGCCCGTTCTTTCAGGCTGTGTTCTGTCCGTTCTCTCAGGCTGTGTTCAGCCCGTTCTTTCAGGCTGTGTTCTGCCCGTTCTCTCAGGCTGTGTTCTGTCCGTTCTCTCAGGCTGTGTTCTGTCCGTTCTTTCAGGCTGTGTTCGGCCCGTTCTCTCAGGCTGTGTTCTGTCCGTTCTCTCAGGCTGTGTTCTGCCCGTTCTCTCAGGCTGTGTTCTGCCCGTTCTTTCAGGCTGTGTTCTGTCCGTTCTTTCAGGCTGTGTTCTGTCCGTTCTCTCAGGCTGTGTTCTGTCCGTTCTCTCAGGCTGTGTTCTGTCCGTTCTTTCAGGCTGTGTTCTGTCCGTTCTTTCAGGCTGTGTTCTGTCCGTTCTTTCAGGCTGTGTTCTGTCCGTTCTTTCAGGTTGTGTTCTGTCCGTTCTTTCAGGTTGTGTTCTGTCCGTTCTTTCAGGCTGTGTTCTGTGTTCTCGTCCCTCTCTGAAGCAGCAGGATGCCGGGGAAGACGGGTGACTTAAAACCAGGAGACCTGGTGTTCGCCAAGATGAAGGGCTTCCCTCACTGGCCTGCCAGGGTACACACACACACACACACACACACACACCCTTCATGTATTTCTGTGCTGTGATTGGTCATTAACACTCTTGTGTGTGTATGTGTGTTCAGGTGTGTAAGTCGGAGGACGGATACAAGAAGCGAGTCCCGGTCTTCTTCTTCGGGACTCATCAGATGTACGTACACGCAGCTGCCGATCTGTGACATCACTTCCTCCGATAACCCATCGATTGATCAGATTGATTGATTCCTTCCTTCCATCCTTCCTTCCTTCCTTCCTCAGAGGAAACCTCCCTCTGGAAAACATCGTCCCTTACGTCGGCAACAAGATGAAGTACGGCAGCGGCGTTCGGATCAAAGGCTTCACCGAGGGCATGTGGGAGATCCAGAACACGCCGGGAGTCTGCAGCAAACTCAAAGTCAGTGTAATCATTGGTGTTGTTACTTTTGTTTTTGTTTGTGTGTTCGATCAGTGGACAGATGTTTGGTTCTAACAGCTGTTCTCTGTTCTGTTGTGTCCTCAGATACCAACACCTCCGACACCGTCATCTGCCAAACAGTCTAAAGCTACACCTCCTAAACCGACCTCTGCCTCTAAAGCTACACCTCCTAAACCGACCTCTGCCTCTAAAGCTACACCTCCTAAACCGACCTCTGCCTCTAAAGCTACACCTTCTAAACAGGCGACAAACAACAAACTGAAAACTGCCCCGACTAAACCAGTTCTCAGTAAATCTGCCCCCGCAAAGTCCGACAGTAAAACAGCTGCCGGCAGAAGTGCTCAGAGTAAAAAGGAAAGCACCGGCGCCGTGGCTAGAACTCCGACAAGAGCTTCGTTAAGATCTGCTCCAGACTCCAGACCGACTCCCGAACAGGCTTCGGCTTCAAAAGACGCCACAGCTGCAGACGTGTCCGACATGGCTGTGAATACACGAAGCAGGAAGGGAGCTGCAGGAGAAAGAGCTGAAAATAATGTTGTTACGACTCCTGCAGAGAACAAGAAGGAGGTACGGCGGTTTAAGAGATTTTGAACTTCTTCGATTCATGCAGAAAACATAAATGTATTTTTCTTTTTGTCTTCACAGACGGTGGCAAAAGTGATGAAGCCAAAAACTCCCTCCAAATCCTCTGAAAGTGTTCCTGACAAACCTGCAGTTGAAGCAACAAGTAAAGTTACGGCTGAGAAGAAAACTCGGAGTGCCACAGAAGCTCCGACAAAGACGACGGACTCCAAACCAGCTTCAACCGGTACAGACACTGAGGAGGCTGCACGTCCTGTGACGACCAGGAGCAGAGGAGCAGAGTCCAAGGTAACCTCCAGACCAGCAGACAGCAGCTTTACAATGAACCATCAACCAGCACGGTGTGAATATGAGGAGTTGTTTTATGAGATAAACAGGAGGTGGTGCCAATTCTCCATCCAGACAGAAGAAGAAGAAGGAGAGAGCTGGAGGAGACGAGGAGGTCGTCCTGCTGCAACTCTTCAATAAACTTTTGTTGTTTTGTTTCATCAGGTCGATGCTGAGCAGTGTAAGAACCAAACTCCTGCTGCGCCTCCTTCAGGTAACCAACACAAATGAATCTAACTCTCTTTAGGATGAACGTTAGAAACTGTCCGAGGTTTAAAAACATCTTTTCTCCTCCAGCAGTCAAGAAAAAGAAGACGACACAAACGTCCATGACTGACAGAGGAAAGAAAGACGAGGAGGAGAAGACGGAGGAAGAAAAGGACGCGAAAGATTCATCAGAGAGCCGAGGAGTGAAGAGGAGGAGAGATGAGAAGGACGGCGGTGAAGGAAAGAAAGAAGTGATGGTGAGAGAGAAGATGTCGGAGAGGAGAACAAAAAAGGAAGAGGAGAAAGAGGAGGCGAAGAATAAGAAAACAAAGCGAGATGAAGGTGTGGACGAAAAGAAAGAAGTAATGACGAAGGAGAAAACAGAAGAAAAGTCGTCGACAGAGAGCCGAGGGATGAAGACGAGGAGATCAGAGAAGGAGGAGGAGGCGGAGGAGAAGACGACCACGAAAGACGACGGTGAAGAAAAGAAAGAGGAGAGGACGAGGAGAGAAACGAGGTCAGAGAGCGAAGGAAGAAAAAGAGCGAGAGAAAAGGAGGCGCAGCTGACACCAAAGAAGGATGACAGAGAGGAGAGCCGAGGAACAAAGAGGAGGAGGGAAGAGGAGGAGCAGAAAGAAGAGGAGAAAACTGAAGGGATGAAGACGAGGAGAGCAGAGGAAGAGAAGAAGACGAAAGATGCTGGTGAGGAAGGAAAGAAGGAGGAGACCAAAGAGAAGATGGCCGAGGACGAGAAGGAGAAAGGAGGCAGCTCTGTGGACGAGGAGGAGGTAAAATGTTCAGCCTTTATTTCACCAAGCTCTCACCTCTCAGCCCGGTACTTTGCCAACATTCAGGAATATGTTTTCTGTTTCTGTCCCGTGCAGCGACAGCGCCACCTGGCAGCCAAGAGGGAGAGTTTGTTTAAATCTTTAAGAGGTCTGCTGAAGGCCGAAAGAGGAGCGCCGAGGAGGGAGGCGATGAAGTAAGAAACACACACGCACACTCCTGTCTGTTAACGTGTACGAGAGAGTTAACGTTAACGTCTGTCGTCTCATCAGGAAACCCGGAGACCGACTAAAGAAGAAGGTCGCCACGGTGATCAGCAAGAAGTCAGGCGTGAAAGCCTTCATCGGGAAGAAGACGGTCGGGAAGAACAGAGACACGACAGAGGTGAAACAGAAAGAGGGAGAGAAGGCAGAGGTGAAGCTGTCCGGACAAAAGAAGGAGGTGAAGAAGGATGAACAGAAGAGTAAAACTACAGATGAAAAGGAGAGCGGGCAGTCTAACAAAGACGAGATGAAGGCCGAGGGGAAGAGGGACGAAGACAAGAACGAGAGGAAAATCATCGGAAAGATCGTGAAGGCCGGACATGGAACGAAGGTTCAGGTCAAGACGATAATGGGAGGAACGATGGGAGGAACAGGCGAGGAGGAGAAGAAGAAGAAAGAGAAGACGAGCAGAGAAGAAGAGAAGAAGAAAAGTTCAGACAGTGAGAAGAGAGGTGAAGATAGAAAGACGGTGGAGAGGAAGTCTGAAAGAACGAGAGCAGCGACGACGGAGGACAAAAAGAACGAGGAGATGACGCTGAAGAAGAACGAAGAGGAGCAAAAAGTGCAGAAAACAAAGCCGCAAGAGAAGAAGAACGAGAGCGAGACGGTGGGAAAAAAGACGAGAGAGCAGAAGAAGAGCGAAAAACCTGAGCGAGAAGAGAAGGACGACGAAGCGAGGGCAGGACAAACAAAGACACGACAGAAGAAGAGCGACACAGCGACAACAGAAAGCGGCGAGACATCACACGCCGAGTCAAAACCTGAAGAAGAAGCAGAAAAGGAGAAGACGAGCGCAGAAGAAGAAGACAGCAAAGCGGCGAGCAGCTCGTCGGATGGAGGGAAGGTGGAGCAGCAGAAGAGCCCGACCATGACGCTGACGGACTCGACTCTGCACAGGATCCACGGAGACATCCGGATCTCTCTGAAGTCTGACCACCCCGTAAGACACAGACCTGTTTGGAAAGCTACGCGAACCAACGCGTTAGCCTTTTAGCCCCTTTTAGCTCCTTGTTTTTGACACACGATACAAGATAGCAACTAGCTTGTGAACGTCGGTCAAATTAAAGGTTTGACCTGTTGATGATGCTAAAGGAAAAGTCAGAAGACATTTTGAGTTGTCCTGAGTGGAACCAAGTTCCTGATAGTTCATTTTTTCAAATTATGGTAATTTTCAAAGTGAGAAACTTTCCATGGGAATTAACAGGAATAAACCGTGAATTTACAAAATTAAAGGTTGGCCCTTGAACAGGGAACTTAGGGTCTTCAACCCTAATTGTAAATATTCGTACTTCTTTCATAGAACCTGGATGTTATTCTGCTGCCAGAGAAAATGAATCCAGCTTTAATTGATTTATATTTAGTTTTTGTGTCTTTGAGAACAATCTCTGGAATAATATGGGACGATTTGTAGATTCATAAACATCTGAAACGTCTTCGTGGATCTACAGCCAGGTTTATTTGACGTGTTTGTGTTTCAGGACATCAGTAAGTGTTTGAAGGCGTTGGATCAGCTCGGTATGGTTTACGTGACGTCCAAACACGTCCAGAGACACAGCGAGCTCATCTCCACTCTGAGGAAGGTACGATCAACACAAATTAAAGTGCTAACGAGGAGCTGCTGACAAACGTCCACGTCTGCTAACGTGTTTTATTTACTCATGCAGCTGCGCTACTACAGAGCCAACCAGGCCATCATGGACAAGGCGTCCATGTTGTACAACCGCTTCAAGAACACCTTCCTGGTGGGGGAGGGGGAGGAGGTGGTGAGCGCCACCTTCCTACGCTCTCTGCTGGAGGAGAAGGAGAGGGAGGAGGCTCAGCGGGCGGAGCGCTGCAGGGAGAGGCTGGTGAGGGAGGAGCTGCTGCAGGAGGTGAAGAGACTCATGGTCCAGGTGAAGGGGAGGAGGAGGACTGATGGTGGAGAGGAGAGGGGAGAGGTGGAGGCGACGGGAGGAGAGGAGACACAGCCAACGGACGGTAAATATATAAAAATAAGATAACATAACACAATAATAAAACATTTTTAAATGATTTATTCGTAAAAACATAAAATACTGTGTGTCTGACTGTGGCCCCGTCGTGCCCATACATTATTATTGACACTGCAGTAGCACAGAGACTTCAATACAGTTAGTCAAAGGCAGGCTTGAGGTTGCCAAGCAACCAGGGTCAGCTGCAGGTCAGAGCAATTAACTGCAGCTGTGCTCTGTCTGTGTGTGAGTGACTGCTGAGAGACACAGAAAATCTCTAAATGAACCCCCTCCAACTAGTGGACACTAATGCCAAACGGTAGGTCGTATCAAAAAGCCCAAATGACCGTGAGCATCCTCATCTTGTCGACCATGTGAATGCCGAATTTCAGTGTCTAAAGTTAAAAAATGTGACCTGGGGAGAGAGAGAAAGAACAGGTGCCCCGTGCTCCTTTGGGAAATTTCTCCTCTCCAGTTTACATGGGAGTAGATGGGGCTGTCGGCGGGTGATCCTGGCGCATCAGTGCGTCTCCCACCAAAACTATAAGTCTGACAGCTTCAGCAGTGATATCGCTGCGTAGCCCACGAATTTTCCTACATTTCTATGTATACATTATTTCTGTAGAGTGACATTTGTGGCCACGAGAGCCATTTGCAAATTTATTTTTTGACAAATGTTTCTCTCCCTCTCCACTCTAGCGATGATGTCACCCACTCTAGCTCTGGAACATTCTACCAATACACACCCATTGTAAATTTTGCCGTGGTTTTTGGCGATTTTTGGCAAAACCGTTTGGTGAAACTCTTAGAAAAGTCACAGCACACCATTCCTGGCCGAGCCGGTCGTTTTGATACCTTTTTTGTGTATGTGCGACCAAAACTGAGGGAGGAGTAACATGCCGAAATTCCTGGAACACATGAAGTTGTTTTGAATAAATCTGTCATGTGACCTGTGATGATGCTTGTTGTTTGTTCATTGCAGCTCCAGTGGACTGTTCCTGAAGCAGCTCGGACTGAACCAACTCTAATGTGAGGGGGGGTGTCGACCTGAAACAAACCTCGTTTACCTCCTGTGACGGACACGCAGCTCATTATTTATTTGTACTGTAAATTAAAGGTGGTGTTGTGTTTGAGTTCCACCTGAGCAGGTGAACTGTGTTCATAGTGATATATTAACATTAGTGCATTAATACAGTTAATACTGACGTCACCACAACAGTGTTTAGATCATTTATACCTGAGCATTAATCCAATGTTACCTGTTTTTAAGCTAACCTGACTAACCCCGAGATTACGTGATAAAACTAAAACTGACGCACGGATCGAAGAAGGTAACCTCAGACTACCTCTGCTGACTGTTCTCCGTCACGAGGAGAGGAGACACTCTTCAGTTTGAAATGTTTCAGTATTTACGGGGACGTCTGTTCAGTCCGGTGTGAACTGTTGTGACTGACCCCGCTCTGTTTGTTTCAGGTCGTGTTAAACCTGAGTTAAAGCATTAAACTTCACACTCACACTTCAGCTGCGGGGCACGACTCAGTGCCTTGCTCAAAGGCACACGAGCAGCAGTAAACTTACAAAGACCTGTTTGATAAAACTTTGTACAGCAACATATTTTATACTGTTTTATTGTGTTTGTACTCACTCTGTTATGTTGATGTTTGAAGAGCTTGAACAAGTAGATCCAGACTGTTGACAGCATGTGATAACACGTTAAACATACACTGAGAATGTATGAATAATTAAAGTTCACACATTTTATTCTAATTGTGTCTTTCTGTCTTAAAAACAACCTGCAAATTTATAAAAGGTTTTCTTACAGGAGAGTTTATGAACTAGATAGACAGTCTGCGGGGACGTCACAGAGACTACGTCCAGGTTTTAGACAGTCTGTGGGGGACGTCACGGAGACTACGTCCAGGTTTTAGACAGTCTGTGGGGGACGTCACGGTTTAGACTGGGGGCTTGTCCAGGTTTTAGACAGTCTGTGGGGACGTCACGGAGACTACGTCCAGTTTTAGCTGTGGGGCCCCAGACTACGTCCAGGTTTTAGACAGTCTGTGGGGACGTCACAGAGACTACGTCCAGGTTTTAGACAGTCTGTGGGGACGTCACGGAGACTACGTCCAGGTTTTAGACAGTCTGTGGGGACGTCACGGAGACTACGTCCAGGTTTTAGACAGTCTGTGGGGACGTCACAGAGACTACGTCCAGGTTTTAGACAGTCTGTGGGGACGTCACGGAGACTACGTCCAGGTTTTAGACAGTCTGTGGGGACGTCACGGAGACTGCGTCCAGGTTTTAGACAGTCTGTGGGGACGTCACGGAGACTACGTCCAGGTTTTAGACAGTCTGTGGGGCGGAACTTGTTTTTAGACAGTCTGTGGGGACGTCACAGAGACTACGTCCAGGTTTTAGACAGTCTGTGGGGACGTCACGGAGACTACGTCCAGGTTTTAGACAGTCTGTGGGGACGTCACGGAGACTACGTCCAGGTTTTAGACAGTCTGTGGGGACGTCACGGAGACTACGTCCAGGTTTTAGACAGTCTGTGGGGACGTCACGGAGACTACAGTTTGCAGTTTTAATCTACAAAAACAAACTGCAGACACACCTTAATGTGAAGGTGCGTGTGTGTGTGTGTGTGTGTGTGTGTGTGTGTGGAGTCATTCTTCGCTCTGATTGGTCAGATCCCGCCTCTGTGTCTCGTCTTGGTGGGCGGGGTTAAGGAAACAGGAGGTGTGTTTTCAGTGTGTGTGAATCGTTCGCTGCCGTTTTCTGTCTTCACGGAAGAGACCGGAGGAGGAGGACGCGACACGACCGAGACCAGGACGATCTCTAAGACTCTGAGACCACTAAACATCTGGGCGGGTTTTATTCTGATCTGTGAGCAGCTGCACGGCGGAGTGTGTGTGTGTGTGTGTGTGTGTGTGTGTGTGTGTGTGACAGAAAATGGGATCGTGGTTCTCCTGATAGGGATACAACAGCAGCAGCGGACGTGAGGGAGGACAGTCACCGGGTACAGACATGGCCCACGTAGGCAACGGAGCGGCCGCCGAGGATGAGGTGGGAGTCACACCGACACACTGCTGTCACATCCCGGATAGATTGTTACAGAGCTGCCGCCTCATGGATCATGTAGAGTTCACACAGTGACCTTCACATGTTATAGATGATCATACAGTGACACATGTAATAATATCAACACACACACAGCTCAGATTTCTGCACCGCCTCTGCTGTCCCTGCAGCGAGCTAACCTGAGGTTCTGTTTATTTCTCATGTCATCAGAACCAGAATTACAAATGTTCTGTCCATCTTTAAGTTGCCTGTTGGGATGATTTAAGGTGTCACCAAGGGGTCTAGGCACCTTCACGAGGTCCTCAGATGTCCTGGAGGTTTTAGTTCCACAGAGCTCTCTGGAGGATTTCTTTAGTTTCTTTGGGGTGCACGCTCTACCAGGTGAGACAGCGGGGCACCGCAATCAGGAAGCTCTTTGACGGGGTCCCAGGTGCCTCAGGACGTTCCAGGAACCTCGAAGAGAGGTTCTAAAGCTACCAGAGGAGGTTTCTGCATGCAGAATATATTTGTGTATGTGCCTACTGTCGTTTATTTTGCATAGTCCTGAGGGTTGTACTCATTTCTTCCTACAGTGAGTGCTCGTCGGTGACGTTTTCAGGGAACAGCAGTCTATAGAGATGCAAGACGTTTTACAGAAGTCTTCTTTGGGCGTGTATCGATGTTCTTTAAAGGTTCTGGAGGTCCTTGAGGACGATTTCTATGTAATTAAGGAGGTTTGTCACCAAAGGGTGGAGGTGCTTTCACGAGGTTCTTAGAAGTCTTCTTGAGGTTTCAGACGTCCTGGAGGTTTTAGTAAAGGTGTTCAACAGATTGGTCAGTAGGTTAAGGGTTCCACAGACCTCTCAGTATTTATTTATTTTTGTGCATTTAGTGGTTCAGTCCAAGTCCAAGACATCTTTGAGTGTGTATCTGTGTTCTTTAAAGGTTCTGGAGGTCCTTGAGGACAATTGTGTCAACAAGGGGTCTAGGTGCTTCCTGAGGAACCCAGAGGTCTATTAAAATATCTCTGTGTGTTCCAGAGGTTTTTTTTAGATGCTACATAGAAGATCTAGAGGATTTTCAGGATTTCCGGACGTTTCAGATGTCCTTTTAGGAAAGTGCTTCTAAAAATGGGTCAGTCTGGTCAGTTTCAGTGAATTAAGAGGCGTTTGAAGGACCAGAGGTCCTTCTGCCCACAACCTTTAAAGACGTAGCTATACTAATATCACTGTACTGCATATCCAGACAGTGTTCTTTCTAAATAAACCTTACAGAGAACTCGTCCTTGATATTTTCATTTCCGTTTGTCATAAAGTCTTATAGTGTGTGTTCATGCTGAGTTTATGGTGGCTTTATCTTTTGTGTTATCACCCAACAGTAACGCTAAGATAACGCCTCTGTGGTGATAGTTCTATGTTTGTGTCGCCATAGTGACCAACGCTGTATTGTCCACAGTACATAGATCATGTGACCATACATATTCCTGCAGTCTGCGTTATATAATTCATTCACAGTGACCTTAATTTATGATCATAAAGTGACATTTACGTGCAGAGTCACTGACCTGTAGGTCTTCCAGGTGAGCTGATCACTGTATTTATTTACCTACAGAGTGTAATCAGCTTTAATTGAAGTGATGCTATCGAATCTCTTCTGTGTGTGTGTGTGTGTGTGTGTGTGTGTGTGTGTGTGTGTGTGTGTGTGTGTGTGTGTGTGTGTGTGTGTGTGTGTGTGTGTGTGTGTGTGGGCTTATGTAAATGATAGATCTGATTTCAGCCACAGGCTGCCTTCTGCACAACAAACACAGGAAGTTGGATGAGAATATGAGGATTGTTTTCAGCAGTTCAGCCTCTAATTGCATTTGTTCTGATGACATCAGTGATATCCGTATTACAGTCGCTCACAGTCAGAGCATTCAGTGGCTCATATCGTGATGCTAAGTGAACTGGCGTGATTATTCTTTAACCTTTGTGTCTCCAGTAAAGCCTGATTTTCCACTCTGCTTCATGTTGTTCAAACTGGGAGTGCCCAGTTACAACTGCTAACCAAACCTTGCTACTGCTGACCAGAAAAGGTCCATGTCTGGCTCTAAGGATGAGGCCGTTCAAGAAGTGTTTCACTGGGTTTAAAGGTTTGTCAGGGGGTTGCGTTAGACCTGGGTGTTGTCGAAGAGGTCCGAGATGTCTTTAAGTGAGGTAACTAGATATTTATTTAAATTCTAAACGTCACTGAAGATGATCTCTGGGAGGTCCTGAGGAGTTTCTAAACACAGTAAAGTGTAGAAAGTCTTTAAGGACATTTTAGTAGCTTCTTTCTCCCTCCAGACTTTACTGTGCGATTGAGGGCCTCGCTTCAGCTGGACTTTGTGTTTACGAGCCTGCAGAAAGTATTCAGGTGGATGATGTGATCTGGGTCCGGGGTGTCGACGCTGTCCCACGTCATACCTCACCAGTTCATCTCCTCATTTGAGCTCACAGACCTTCCTCTGTCCACCTCCAATCTAACTCATCACATTACGGAGGAATTCAGCTGACTTGGGTTGAGCTGTGAGGAATGTGAGACAAGCTGTGTTTCTACAAAAAAAGACTTGAACACAGTGAAAGGTTATCATGCAAACTCAGTGCTCAGCAACAAGACGGCCAATAACACAAACACACAGACAGAAATGTGGTGTGTCAAGTGTGTTTGACCCGTCACGTCGATCTACGTCCTGAAGCTAATTCTGCAGCTGAGTAATTCTTTTTGTTCAAACCAGTAAGCTATGACTGGAGTACCAGTAACACCCCGAGAATGAACACAGTAAACACACAACATGCTTTTATTTTTATTTTACCTTCTAGTTGGCTGCTCACCATCTCAACTATCCTGGTTCTGACTAGAGTCCTTCTCTGAATCCACAAATTATAACCAGGAACTTTAGATTTACAGATACTGGACGAAGACAGTTTTACAGATTTAAGCTGAATCGACGTACTTGAAGACTTTGAAAGCTGGTCGAGCTGGTTACAGGGTTACCTGTGGAGGTCTTCAGAGTTTTCAACACTCTACTCTAGTTTTTCTTTGCATTTTGTGGTTTGTAGACATTATCCTAAGCTTTTTTGTTCATAAAGAGTTTCTAGACGTCTTTGGGGTTCCTTAACGAAGATCTCTTTGGTGTTTTTCTGTTTCTAGCATAGTTCTTTCATTCCTGAACATTTGGAGATGCACTCGATGAACTGTAACCGAACAATGCTTATTATTATTATTCCAATTATTTAACTGGCAGCCAGCTCGTAAGTGTAACTGTATCATACCTAGAGTGCTGAGAGCTTCAGGTGATGAATAGACTATTGTGTGAGTGGCTGATGTGATTAAGAAAGCACAAGGAGACCACTGTGACAGCAGAGACTCCCATCGCTCTCCATTTCCTGTGCAGGGTCGAAGGTCAAGGCTACTGGCATCAAGTAAAGAGTGACACAGCATATAGCAGTTTGACTGGATTGGTTCAAAGTTGGGTTGTTTCCTGACCGTGGTTCTGCAGCATTGACCTTTAGAGTTTCAGGGATTCTTGAGGAGGTCTGAGGGGCTTCACAGGTCACTCATGAGGTTCTCGGGAACATTGTTTAAGTTGTGAAGGCCGCGTAGAAGTGTTTGAGATGATTCCAGATTGTATGATTGGTGCTGCTTAAAAATGCTTTCAGGTCTTTGAGGAGGTTCAACGGGTTATTGAGAGGGGTTCCTCTGAGAGTTTGAAGTATTAGAAAGCAGCTTCTTGGGGTCTTGGAGGTCTTTATAGGATCACTGAAACAGCTCAGACAGTTTCCAAGGGCTTTCCAGATTGCATTGAAGTCATTCAAGGAGGTTCAACAGGTTCTCAGGGTTCCTTAATGTCTTATAGAGAGGGTTCCACAAGTTCCTGAAGGGTTTACTGGGTCTTTTTTTTAACTCAGTGGGGATTCCTCTGGAGGTTGGAAGGATCTTAGAGTAAATGGGTCCTAAGTGTCTTGAAAGTCTTCTTGTGGTTCAGTGGGTACCAGAACGTGTGGTGGGTCTTCAAAGAATCTTTGAGACTCTATCGAGGTCTGTGAGAAGGTTTTATATAGACTTTTTGTGGAACCTTCTTGAAGGTTTGACGGGTCCATGGGTCAGTTTTAAGGTTTCCTCAATGGGCACCGTGAAGTTTCTTTGGTCTTAAAGGAACCTCTCAGTATGCCAGGGTCTTTGAGAAGGTTCCACAGGTCATTGCATGGTTTTGATGGGTCTTAAAGTCTTTCCTGAAGTCAGTGAAAGGACCCCAGAGAAACCTGACATAACGCAGAACATATTTAACAGGCATTTAAGATTCATTAAGAACCTCAGTGCTCTAGACTGTAGTTCTGGTGGCTGGTTCTCAGGCCTCTTCAGTGGGACATGTTATGTTTGAAGGGTTTAACAGGGACAGTGAGGGAACTCTGAGGGGTTTTCTGGAGTTTCCAGGCCTCCTTGAGAGTAGTTGGGTTGTTTGTGTGTTTAAGTGTGTCTGTTTGGTAATAGGACACAGTGTGTAGGTCTTGACTAATTGATTAGAAAGCTGCTGCTGTCACAGGAGAAGCGTCTCTGGCGTTGACCTCTGTGTGTGTAATATCATACAACGGTGTAGCTGTTGCATTTTCCACATCTCCTGTTTTCATCCTTCATCCAAGTCAAACAGATAAAATCCAGAAGAGATAGAGTTTGGTAGATGTCTAATTTATAGCTGTAAGCTTATGCAAACTTATCCAGGTAATAAACCTGAACTAATCTCCAGGAAACAGCAGTGCAAGAAAACAGATGTAAGTTTTTAGGATTATAAACATATGAAGAATTTAAAAAACTCAACACGAATCTCTTTGATCTGATTTATTCGTGGATTTTCTTTTGATCTGAAAGGTCATCGTGTGATAGTTGCATGGAAAAGATGATTAAAGGAATGAGGAAGTGGAAAAATAAAGAAAGAAGCTTTGTGTTTTGTTTTGAGTGAAACCGACCAGAAGTCTTCATTCCTCAATTTCCACATTTTTAAGTCAATTTTTCTGTTTCATATAAAAATTGAAGACTAAATAAAGGCTGGTCTTTTGTTTTGGACTTTAATATTTTACAGACTAAACAGCTGATGTACTGGTCCACTAAATCATTTTACCACAGTAACTCTGATTTCACTGGGTCATACATGACACAAAGCCTGCGGCCTCGTCGTGTGTTTGAGTGGACCGGCTGGTTTAACATCATTCATTCCTAATGACACACACACACACACGCAGCAGGAACGTATGGCGTTTGTGTGGAGCGCTGTTCAGTGTTGACAAAAACAGTGTGAGGTGATGTCAGAGAGAGCATCTGTTCGTAAGAGAGCGAGCGATGAAGGTGTGAAAGGAGAGGATGAGTGTGCGAGCAGCGAGCGTCTGTTTGGATTCACACAACCAGCCGTCCTCCATCTTTCCATCCTCCCACTTCAACACCGTCAGTCTGATGTCATCTGTGTCCACCTGGACTCCATCTTTCCTCCTGTCAGCATGTTCTCCATACGATAACCAACAAATGTTTTTAATGTCTGCAGCACAGTGTAATCCCACTGTGGTAATATAGAGTATTTGTTCTGATTACATTACTTCTGATCAAAAACTAGCGAGTCGACAACTTTGCTAACAGCCAAACATCAACAAGGTCACCAACAGCAGACATAGCAGCCAGCTAATATTACTGACTAGTCCAACAGCAGTCAGCCCAGCTCGGCGTCTGTCTTTCAGCCTTTTATTTCACCAAGCTCTCACCAACCACTAAAAGTCAGTCCCAGATTTACTCTTGTCCGGCGGCTTCTTGCTCGCTCACTCTCTCCTTTTCTCTTCTTAGCTTCCTCCGTCAACGTCCTCTTCACTCTCTTCTCCTCTGCCATTATGTCCATAGAAGCTGCTGACTGCTGGGCCTGAGAACGTCCTTTAACACTAACACTGCCTGCTCTGAGCTCACAGTCCGGGCAGCCCGGCTAACAAACTGAGCTAACATTAGCTAACAGCAGCTACAGTTGTCAGCAGTTTACTTCACTGTCCATCATAAACTCTGTAAATCACAGAGAGTTGAGGCGGAGCAGCCGGAGGACATCAGAGGGAAAACCAGAAAACATTTTCTCCATAAAATATGATCCAGTTTCACCAAAATCAGTGAAATAGTTGGTGGTGTGTGACTTAGTGCCGTAAAGCGTTACGTACTTCTCCCGACCCGGAGCCCAAAGTTACATAGTGTGAGAACAGACGTACGAATGACAGAGACACCATTCACCTGATCACAGGTCAGTGCAGATCAACAGTTAAACTCGGGTCTAGACTGAGCTCAGCTGTAGTCTGAGCAGATTATTGTGACAGTCTGACACGTTTTATCATTCACAACACACATTATTAGATTAGATCAATATTCATCTGTCAGATGTATCTGTGATCAGCTGATCGTTGAGTCTTTGTGGCTCTCGTGGGTCGATGGCTGCAGCCTGCAGGCGCAGAGTCACCGAGTGACTGCAGCTGTACTCCATTATGTAAGAAGCTATTATTAGCTGCTGGAGCTCCAGAGACAGACTGTGTGTGTGTGTGTGTGTGTGTGTGTGTGTGTGTGTGTGTGTGTGTGTGTGTGTGTGTGTGTGTGAAATCGATGCTGTTACTTTAAACTTCACATGTTGGTGTAAAAATAGAAAGTGCAGTGTGTTATAGACACTTCTGAGGACTCTGTATGTTAGAGAACAAACACCGGGCCGAGCCGGGCCGAGCCCTTTGAAATCACAAAGACTGACTGAACCAATCAGCAGCCTGCACAGCTCAATCTGCAGTTCATCTAACAGCCACAAGGGGGCGTTTCCAAGAACAATGACCAAACAGGAAAGTCCCTGAATTTCATCAGACGGGAGATTTTCGTGTTTCGTAAAGTTGTAAAGATCCGACGTCCGTCTTCGGTTCTTTGATCGTCTTTGTTTATGTTGCAAAGACAAAATGATCTCAGAAAATTCAGGAATAAATCCTGAAAATAAAAGAAATGTTCAGAAAAGTCTAAATAATTTTAAAAATTTGAGGAAAAATAAAAAAAATTCAGCATTTATTCTGAAGAGGTTTGTTCCTGCTCCTGTTTTTCGTCTCTTCCGGTTTTTCGGTCATACTGAACTGTGATTGGCTGCCTTTACGTCCACGAGCAGCCAATCAGGTCGCTGGAAACTGTTTTTGTTTATTTGGAGGTGACCTGATTGGTTTTTTTTGTTGTTGTTTTCAGGACTGTTTTGAAGACGCGTACGACCGGATACCTGCGTGAGTACACACACACACACACACAAAAGCTGACAGGAAACGACAACACACATGCCTGGTGTTATAGAAACTGTGTGTGTGTGTGTG
Organism: Argyrosomus regius; assembly: GCA_946959425.1. Lineage (NCBI taxonomy): Eukaryota > Metazoa > Chordata > Actinopteri > Sciaenidae > Argyrosomus > Argyrosomus regius. The sequence goes on from OX336903.1 coordinate 1,895,489, forward strand.
TGTGTGTGTGTGTGTGTGTGTGTGTGTGTGTGTGTGTGTGTGTGTGAGAGAGAGAGAGAGAGAGAGAGAGAGAGATATCATTTCAACTTCCTCTCCGACTTTTAGTCACTTCCTGTGCTCACCGGTGGATTTATCTTCACTGCATCGTTGTGTTGTGTTTTGATGTGGTGTGTGTTTGTGTGTGTGTGTGTGTGTGTGTGTGTGTGTGTGTGTGTGTGTCTGTGTGTGTCTGTGTGTGTGTCTGTGTGTGTATGTGTGTGCGTCTGTGTGTGCGTCTGTGTGTGTGTCTGTGTGTGTGTATGTGTGTGTGTGTGTGTGTGTGTGTGTGTGTGTGTGTGTGTGTGTGTGTGTGTGTGTGTGTGTGTGTGTGTGTGTGTGTGTGTGTGTGCAGGGCATGTCAGATGGACCTGCAGACTGCCATCCAGGAGACTCAGTGCGCTCTCAATCTGGTCCTCAACAACAAGTTCTCTGAAGCCCTGGACCTCCTCAAACCATGGTAACCACGGCAACAAGTCATGTGTGTGTGTATTGTGTAATACACACTGTAGTGTACTGGTGTATTCATAAAAGCACAGTTTGTACTACAGAGCGTGGTAATACTTTGACCTCTACAGCTACTTGTACTGCTAGTAGTACTGTGTGTACTATAACTACTGTGACTGCTGCTGATACTGATCCTGAGTATTAACTACTGATATTATTACTGCTACACAGAGGTTTCCTGTTTTTTAACATTCAAAACAAAACTCAGAAACAATTCTGATATTATTTATACATATTATTATATTTATACAGTATTTTCCTGTTTTCTTAAATCACATACAGATTTATGTAAAATGGATCTGTAAGTAAATATGTAGCTCATCGTTTCTCTTGTGTACTTTTACATCAAACTCTGTAATCTAATGTACGTAACAACAACTTACAGTAGTTTTCTGTTTTTTAACATTTATATTTAAGTTTTTAAGTATGCTACCATAATATGTATTTTTGATATAGTACTACTTCGACTTCCCTGTACTACTGATACTCCTATTAGTACTTCCACTTTTACTGTTATCACTACGACTACTGCTTCTTCTGGATTCTCCTGTGAGTGATGATACCAGTACTGCTACAACAGTATAGTGGTGTAATTACCATGTGTGGTTAAGACATCATACACGTGTGTGTGTGTGTGTGTGTGTGTGTGTGTGTGTGTGTGTGTGTGTAGGTGGAAGGACAGCATGTACCACGCGTTGGGTTACAGCAGCATCCTGGTGATGCAGGCGACGATGACCTTCGAACACAGAGACATCCAGGCTGCCATGGCGACCATCAAGGAGGCGTTACACACCTGTCAGAGGTGAGATGAACACATGATGAACGGATGGTGATGAAACGTTTGTGTTCCCGTCACAATGAAGAGAAATAACTTTAACACCATTAATTATGGCGCCTTTATAACCAGAGTGTGTCTGCAGGTTCAGGAAGAGGAACTCTGTGGTCGGTTCTCTCTCCAGTCTGATCAGCAAACAGTCCAACCTGCAGGAAGGTACGTCAGCCTGCAGGAAGCTCACAATACCAAACAACTTCTGAAGCAGCAGGAAGTCAGCGTGTGTTTGTGTGTTTGTGTGTTTTCAGAGGAGATGCATGCTGAGATCTGCTATGCTGAGTGTCTGCTGCAGAAAGCCACGCTGACGTTTGTTCAGGTCCGGACTGATTTTTGGTTTCTTGTTTAAAAAAAACGTTTCACGTTGTGCAGCATCGTTCATCGTGTTTCATAACCGGCCACGTCTTTCAAACTCTCCACTTGTGGTTTGTAACGCAGACTGTATGTTTATGAATCTGTCGTCTCCGAGCTAAAGATAGAGATAATTAGTATTATTATTTTCTCAGTCTTGACAAAAGTCTCGGAGACACAGAAGACTCTGTACAGACTGAGCTGCACTCTTAAAAACTAGATTGAATTTGATTTGTATAAAAATGGTTAAACTGCAGTTCTCTACCACTCAGCTCACTTACCTTTAAGTTTCTGACTCATTTGATGCTTTTGCAACTGAGAAATTTCTTCAACGTACCTAAAACTTTAATACGATGGAGATGTTTGGATATTCTGCTCTGTGGAAAATGAACATTGACAACATGGCATCGTTCTTTTCATTTAATAACACGTCGAGGGAAACAAGGCGACAGACCAGAAGAAGTAGAAGTGAATAGCTTGTGGAGACTCTGGACGAGGCTAATGAGGCTAATTGAATGAACAGTAATTGAATCCTCGTTGTCTCTTCCAGGATGAGAACATGATCAGTTTCATCAAAGGAGGCATCAAGATTCGAACAAGCTACCAAATATACAAGTGAGCGACTGTAAAATATCAAAGTTTTCAAAAATTTCACTTCCAAACATCAAAAAGTTGATTGATCCTCTTCCTGATTGTTGAAGTCATGTTTGATTGTCGTCCAATAGGGATTGTCAGAATGTGCTGAATGTCACTCAGGACCTGGCTGGCCAGTCGGATTCGTTCAGACAGTTTGAGGGCGGAGTCAAGCTGGGCATCGGATCTTTCAACCTGGTGAGTTTTTGAGTCCAGACGGGAGGAGTTTAACAGCAGTACATTTTCAGTCACATTTAAACTACCCGCAGACCCAGAGGTACTTTATTCTATCGTTCCAATGTTTTCTTTGTCGATCAGTTTGTTCCTAATGACTCCATATTTGAGTTGTGTTCAGTTTATATCCTTCTACGATTTTAATCCCAGCTTTGGGACTCTGTCAGGAAACATCTGACAACAACCCGAAATATAAAAAGCTCACAAGAAATCGATTTCCCCGCTGTGAGATCATTAAAGTTTATCTTATCTTAAATAAATAATATTTATAGTTTCTATAAGTTCCTTAAATATTTTAATTTTATTTTAATAATACAATACAATACAAAGTACAGACACCTTCAGTCCATTATTTACACAGTCATGTTTCAAGAAGAAATGAGTTAACATTTTACTATGAATGTTGTTTCTTACAGAAGTTTAGAGTTCGTAGTTCTTGTATGTGAAATGTTTTGTTACTAAAATGACTTCCAGATGTTTTCTATTAATTTCTTCTGAAGTTTCAGTAATGTTTTGTGTTTTTGAGATGAACTGTCTCAGCTGACTTCACAGGTCACCTTGTTTTTTTATTGTTTTTGCTAAAAATAGCGGTATATCATCGGCATAATGGCAAATCAGAGCTCTAAATAGACTCATGCAGATACCACATAAAGAATACACACATTGATTGATTTAAAGTGTGATGATTTCAGTATGTTCTGTATCTGTCTCTTTCAGATGTTGTCTCTCCTCCCTCAGAGGATTTTAAGGTTGTTGGAGTTCATTGGATTCTCAGGAAACAGGGTCAGCGACCATTTCAAGTGATACTCTTCCCCAAAAAGAGTTCTGTTCTACCCTGTAGACCTTTATAAAATGTAACATTTTCTGTCTCTCTGCAGGGCTTTGGTTTATCTCAGTTGAGAGAGGGAGCCTCCAGTCACAGTTTGCGGTCGATCCTCTGCGCTCTGACTCTGCTTTTCTACCACACATATGTGTCACTGATACTTGGTAGGTCAACACAAATGCACCTTGTCCTTTTTCTATAGATATAGCACATTTGCACCACAGCAGTCCGGCTCCAGACGTGTATCTCAAGCCCTTTTGGTCCCATGTGTGGAGCATTAGGTGTAAAACTCTGGTCTTCACATAGTTTTCATGCTGCGCGCAGCCCTCTTGAGTTAATGATGTTGATGTTTGATCAGGAACTGGAGAGGGGAACCTGGTGGAGGCTGAAGCTCTGCTGGAGCCGTACCAGCAAAAATACCCCAAAGTAAGCTGAGCACATGCACAACTAGACAAAGAAAGTCTCATGATCATCAAGAAACTTAAACTACAATGCAAACCTACAATTTTGGTGCACAGGTTTGACGGTGAAATATAAAACTTTTCTTTCAGGGCTCCATCATCCTCTTCTACTCTGCTCGCATCGCCACACTGCGAGGAAACTTCGAGAAGGTCTGAAACACACACACCTTTTGACCTTTTGACCTTTGTTATATTCCCTAATCTAAAATTAAAACCAGACCACCTGAACCGAGACAAATCATGACCACGAGCAGACAGTATGTCGTCTACTTAGATAGCTACTATTTGAATAATCTCTTTGCGTGAGGCGTGGTCCCACTTGTCTCAGTCAGCATTGCATTACATGATTTACATACTGCTGTTTTTCCTTTAGGACGCTGTTCTGCATATGACCTCTCCGTGGTTTAGGAAGTCATATTGTATCACAGGAAATTTGCATTTGACATCTCCCCCCAGACAGACACAGTCAGTTTCTTGGAGTAAAGGTGGAACGGGGAGAAATGAGTCGAGTTAGTGGTTGAATTGTTGATGGATGAGGTTGGTTGTGTGTTTCAGGCCCGGGCGAGGTACGAGGAGTGTATCAGCAGTCAGCAGGAGTGGAAGCAGATCCATCACCTTTGTTACTGGGAGCTGATGTGGACTCACTCCTACCAGCAGGAGTGGCAGCAGGCGTACCACTACGCTGACCTGCTGTGCAAGGAAAGCCGCTGGTCCAAGGTAAACCAGAAAACTCTGAGGGTTCACTGAGACTTTGTTGTGGTCTTTCTTTCTTTTGTTGATTTATTGGGTTACATGGTGTTTTCTTTATGTAAAATGAGTCATTGCAGAACTATTTCCCAGGATGGTTCAACCTTTAAGAAGGACGAGTGAGAGTTTTTGCTTTTTACCCTCTGCAGGCGATCTACGTATACCAGAAGGCCGCCATCCTCAGCATGATGTCCGAGGAGGAAGCGAAGAAGACGGGAGAGGACATCAACGAGCTCTTTAAGTCAGTCTGCCTCTTTTAAACATTATTTCACCAAATATCCAAGGAAATATAATTTGGAATATATTGAGGGAAATATACACAGAAACACATGGGAGGATGAAGTTAGGAAGTATTTTCTTGACTTGAAAGAACAGTTTAAGGGTTCAGACTTTAAAGGGACAGTTCACCCCCAAAATCTAAAATACATATTTTCTTTTGGAGATATCAGCCGTAGAGACGTCTTCGTTCTCTGGAATATGATGGAACTAGATGGTGCTCAGATTGCGGTGCTCAAAGAATTCATGACCCGGTTACTCAAGACAATCCACAGTTGTTCCATTATCTTCAAGAGAAGACAGATATGTCTGCGGTCCAAAACTCGGCAACTCGCACCAAAACAATCTGGATGGATAAATAGCATTGGGTTGGTGCTCGGGAATGTATTGATGTTCTTGAGGGTCTTCACATGTATGGAAGTATAACTATATATGTGTGTGCAGGCAGGTGGAGGGGCTGAAACAGCGCCTGGCGGGAAAGTCGATCCCAACAGAGAAATTTGCAGTGAGGAAGTCCAGACGCTACAAAGCTGCTAACCCCATCCCCCTCGTCATCCCCGCACTGGTACACTCACATAAATGTCTGCCACACACATACACACACACACACACACATTTACACACATCTGTGGATCTATCAGGAAGCTCTGATTGGCTGAACGACAGCACTGAGCTTGATGTACTCTGAATAAGTTTGTCTTCTAAAGTAATGGATGGTGTTTTCTCTCTGCGTGTAGGAGATGATGTACGTCTGGAACGGTTTCACCATCGTTGGGAAGAGAGCTGACAGTACCGAGTCCCTGTTGGTTACCATAGAGACGGCTGAAGAGCAGCTTCGCAGCGATCCAAGTAAGTTAATAACATCGCTGTAACATCGTTACGCGGTCTACTGCCAACAACAGTAAAAGTGATCCAACAAGACTTTCACAATGACTCAGATGATCACGTCACGGAGCAGATTTTTAAGTCGTATGCAGACGATGCTGTTATATATTTATCCAGTCTATTTCGTCAGTTTCTACACAGCTTACTCCCCGATAATGCTCAACATGAAGTATTAAAGATTATGAATGTTACGTGTATGTTGGGTTTTACTGACGTGAGTACACGATTCTGAGACTCTGGGGAAGAATATTCCTCTTGTATGTAACCGGGGTGGTTCAAGCAATCTTTTAGGAGGTTTTATGGGTCATTGAAGAGGTCGAGAAGCTTCTACGGGTCATTTGGGGAAATTCTAGTGGTCCATGAGAAGGTCCTAGAGTTCCTTTAGGAGGTTCTAGAGGTTGTTTGGAGGATTTAGTGGTTGCTGATCAAGAGAAGGAGGTTCCTGAGTGGTTCTTTATGAGGCGATCTGATCAAATGGTTCTACGGGTCCAGTAGGAGGTTCAGTGTTTCTTTAAGATGTTCCAGTGACCACTAATGAGGTTCTCTGGGTCCTTAATGAGGTCCTTGTAATCTTCCAGCGGGTTTCTAGTGGGCCTTTAGGGGATTTTAGGGGTCCTGTAGGTGGTTGAAGTCCTATGGCAGATTTTGGAGTGATTTGTTCAGCAGCGCTGTCCAAACACTGTTCATCCCTCCAGATCAACACAGCTGAAGACCCTCTGACCTTCTGTCCTTCTGTATCTCTGTCTTCAAGATGAACCTTCTTCTTTATCATGTCATGCAACCTAACTTATGTATCTCACACTCTTTCTCTCATTCAGACCCGTCAGAGTTTCATCCAGACGACAGCTGCCTGGTCCAGATGTTAAAAGGACTCTGTCTGAAGCACCTGGGCCGGTTACTGCAGGCCGAGCTGTGCTTCACACAGGTCCTGTCCAGGTAACAAGCAACACAAAAACACATGCAGAGAGACGACTTCATAACTAGAGTTATGGTAATCTCATGTCTGTGTGTCTGTGTGTACTTTCAGTAAGAGTCGTATCAGATATGATCACTACTTGATCCCCTTCACTCTCTATGAGTTGGGTCTGCTGTACAAACAACAGGGAGACTTCACCAAGGCCACCACATACATCGAAAATGCCAAGTAAGTTCTCTTCATATGTAAAGTATGTAGAAAATGAGCCTCATAATATACCTAATATATATATATATATATATATATATATATATATATTTATATGTGTGTGTGTGTATATATAAAATATATATATGACTATAAAGCTTTATAAACCTCTGTGTACTACTTGCGTATTATTACGTATAACACATATAGTTTTATATAACTCCATATACTACCTATAATACTTCATACTTCATAGATCACTTTTTTATATAGCTCTATAAATTGTTATATAACTTTTTTATACATGTTAGCATGCACATTTCTGTATAACCTGATACTGTATGTCTGTACACCATAATACTTTCATATACCTTTTAAATACCTTTATATACCTACACGTGCACCATACTGCACCTCTGTACATGCCTTATCCCTTTGATATACTTCTATATATAATCCATACACGTACACCATGATGTAATATATCTCCTTGCACCTTTAATTAACTTTAATAAGCCTTTTTCTACCTTCATACCTTACAAGCATAACTTCAAGTCTCCAAAGAACGACTGCTATGTTTAGAGACAAAGTGTTTTCATTTGAAAGAGCCGCTCAGACGTCTGCTGAGTGCGTTTACAGGTGAGTTTCTACCTTTAAGATTCTGAAAGACGGACTGTGTTCTTCATCAGGATGAACTACAAGGACTACTCCATGGAGTCCAGACTGCACTTCAGGATCCATGCAGCCCTCAACAGCCTCAAAGGTTCACCTGTCGGGACTCCATGACGCTCACCTGGAAACAACAGAAGATGAATCCTCACAGTTCAGCTGAAGTGAATAATGAAGACGTGTAGGTGTGTCGGAGTTTAAGATCACGTGTCCACCACGACTCTTTCTCTACTTTGCCAGCGACCTTTTATTTTATTTTATTTTATTTTATTTTATTTTATTTTATTTTCCTTATTTATTTTGTCACTTTGCGTGGACAGATCAGATTATTGAAGCGTGTGTCTTCTCGGACAGGCTCGGGCTTCCTGTCAGTGTCAGTGAGATTACATTGGTAGATGAAGAGCCACGGCTCAGCGCCAAATGTCAACATAACGCTAATTAACTCCTTTTATTGTCAGTGAGGAGACTCCGAGGGCTCGTTCACTCGGAGACAAGTTTGAATTCTAAAGGAACGATGTGTAACTTTTTATTTCACACTGACATCTAGTGGTTAAAATGGGTACTTCTCCCAACACATCCTCCTCCCCAGACTCGAAGCTCATGCAGTGACATGCTCATGACATAGCACGGTCCATTTTCAGATTTAATACAGCAGATGTGTCGCATATTATTACTTTAAATTCTATAACACAGCTGCACGTTTTGATGTAAAAGCACAAGGTGAGAAAGATCGTCTGTTATTTAACCACGAGGGTCCAAAGGAGACTGAAAATGTCTTTTTAGCAGCACAAACAAAGAGCATGAAATTAAAAAAAGTACAAGCCAGTTCTCGATCTTCGGTTGCAGTCGGTCGACTCTTTGACCTCTGCTAACACGCTGAGCATCTTGTGGCGTTGCATCTCCGTCTTAACGAGCCCTAAAATCAAATATTTCCACGTCTGTCACCAACAAACAAATCAGCCTGAAACTGAAAGTTACCACACATCGTGAGGATCGTAAACACTGACTGAGAATTCAGGTCTAAAGATGAAGCATGTACTGAAACAGCAGGGAGAGGTGTGTGTGTGTGTGTGTGTGTGTTATGTTTTCTTTACTTTGCCTTCTCTTGGTTTGATTTCCTAATAATGCATCACACCACACGTGCACACAGACGTGTCCGTGCACACAATCACAGCCTTCTCACCAACCGTGGCTTATAACACACACACACACACACACACACACACACACACACACACACACACACACATATATAACACACTCATTTCAAGCTTGCACACTGAAAAGACAAACACACACACAAACAGCTGTAAACGCACATTTAGCAGCAATATAAAGAAGCTGTGCTGTCGTCAGTGTGTCCACGTTTGTCTGTTTAAGTTTTTATTTATCAGAGCGCCACGAAGGACAAAACATGACGTCATTATAAAGAATACAGAAATATTTATTCCTTTGTTTCTGTCTGTGTGCTACCAGACACAACGATCCATCTACACTTAGTACTGTCTCCTCAGTTAGCACACAGACACAATAAACAACGACAAAAAATAATGAATGCCGTTTTAAATGAAACTAGTAGAGAATAAAATTGAATCTTTTCTTCTGCTTCAGTTATTAAAGATATTTATTATTCACACGACGCAGCTCTGCCTCTGAAGAATGTCAGCACGACGCTCGCTCCGCGTTTCATCGACCTCACGTTGATGAAATACCGAAAAGACCGAAGGCTTTCGATTCAAATCTGTCTGTCGTAGACGTGCGACCTTTGTCTGTAAACAGAGAAGCTGAGGAAGACGTTTGTTTTCTGTTAAACTAAGTTGTGTTTTATTATATACTGTAAATTATGTCGATCAACAACATACGTGAAGATTAGTTTAGTAAAAAGCACAATCAAAGATCTTCAATCACCGCCGTAACAGTTCATAACTCATCATCCTCAAGTAGTTTGATACTATTTACTTAAATGAGCATGATGAATATTTACAATGTGTCAAACTGAAGCAGGTTCACTGGTTTTATACTAACGCAGCTTCCCCCCCAAACACCATTACACTCCATATTAAGTAAGCTAACGTCGTGTAGCATGGACATGACGAGCTCATTAAATCCCGAACAACGAAAAAAACGTGTTTGCATCTTTGCTTCCGTTTGAAACATCGTGATGAAGGACGCACTTTTACGTGTCCTACTTGAATAAATGCGACAGTGCTAACAGTTAGCCTTCTCCCTTAAAATGAATGTATCAACCTAAAGACCAAATTCCACGTGTGTCTTTTGTGTGTTTGTTTGTTTCCGTGTGTATTCGGGCCTGTCAAGAGTTTGTGTGTAAAGTCTAAATTCCACCGGACGTTTGGTTTGGTTTGATTCCATCAGGAGCGTCGTGATGCGACTCCTTATTGTAAAAACAGACAAACGGGAAACTTTCATCACGAAGCCAACTTGCTCAAGTTTACAAAGTCACTTCTGAAACACTCCTGGTGGGACCAGAACAGCACCGCGGGGGTCCGGTGGGACTTTTTGGTGGTCAGTGCTCTTCACGTGTTTGTGTGATCTGAAACTTGACTTTCAAACAACTTAATTCGCCAAGTGCAGTAAATATTCAGGAGCTTGTTGGTACAGTATATAATACTTTTACACAAAAGACCAAAGTCCTCTATGTTCAAAGAGTTATGACAATAAATATCGTGCCTAAAGCTAAAGCTAAGCTAAAGTATGATCAACTGCTAATGCTAGGAAACTGCCAAAGGACTTTTTGGCTAACGTTGCTCGTTTTTCTTGTTAGGTCAGTCAGTTTTCTGTTACATGATTGATTTTAATAAAATGTTTAGCATCACACCCCTAGCTTATGCTACACCATTAGCATTGTCACTTGACAGTATATGAGCTGTGGCGTGACGGTTTCAGCGTCGTTTGTTCTGAAGCACAAAATGTCAAAAACCAAGAACAAGATTTCTCCTGTCCAACTAAGAAAAAAAAAAATATATATATATATATATATATATATATATATATATATATATATATATTCACGACATAATAAAAAAAAATTGTTGTACAAAAAAAGCTGGAAACTGCTGTACCAGAAAAATCTAAAAATATTGAGAATAATATTCATATTAAAATATTATTAATTGTTTTTGTGTAAGAAAAATAATGAATATTTACACTTATATAGACAAATATAACTAACAACAAAGAAAAAAGTCTTTTTTTTTGTACACAGCGAATATTTTCTGGCTATTTTCTTTTTTTTTGTTTTCAAATCTTGTTTATTCTGGAGCGGGTGAAATATTTATCCAGATTTATGAAGCTGTGTTAAATGAGATTTTGGGGGATTTCAAAAAAACTAGATTCAGAAAGATTTAAAAATGTTATTAATTAAAGAATAAAAGAGTTTTTGTTGCAGTAAACTTTATTGTCACAGCCTTTCTTCATAGAGAGCTTTGGTTCGTGTGTGTGTTAAACTCGTTAAGGTTTTTCTAGAGGATTTGCATTGCATGTTATTCTTCGTTATTTTATTTTGTTTGTTTTCTTATATGAGACATGACTGTATGTGCTTTACGGTAGGAAGCGATATGACCCAATATTACAGGCTTTACGGTAACAGATGGCGGTGCAATAAAAATGAAAACAGGAGAATAATTGTTCATGTTGAGTCATGTGTTCACTGTTTCTACATGTGCGTGCCTCTTCTGTGTTTATACTAAATGTTTTAGATTTATAATGTCAGATGCTCTTTAGGGGATAAAAAGACAGCGTTCCACTTAATGTCATATAAAGTGTGCAGTCGAAACCAGCTGTAGATGAGCACAGCGTTAGAAAAAGTGAGAATGAATTCAAACGAGGACGCTAACTGAACAGAACCATGAGCTAAGCTGAACCCAGACCAGCAACACTGCATGATTACATAATCTGACACAAACTAAGCAGAACCATTAACAAACCTAAACCAAACTGTTCACCAACGCTAACCTGTTAGCCATCCTGAACCTAAACTTTTCAACACGTGAAACGGTCAGTGAACCGTAAAACACGACGTCTTCACGTAGTCTGTGCTCATCTAACAACGTCGAGCTACATTTGAGGAATCGCTGACTAAAAGTTTCTGTTGTGTGTTATGTGTTAGCTAATGTATATGATAGCTGCAATATATGATCAAACATATTGTCTAAAATTACTTTATGTGTGCAATACATTTTAAAAAGCCATAATTCTTTTGCTAGTTGCCTTTATACACTCAAGGACACAATAGCTCCTTCCTTCCTTCCTTCCTTCCTTCCTTCCTTCCTTTGTACTTGTTACTTTATTATATTTATCTATAATCCTGAAGTTTAAACTGAGAGTTATAAAAACTGTAAACAGCTGATGTTTCCGGTGCGTTACACACTCGTATGACAATAATGACTCGTCAGCCACAAAGAGACGAATGACTCTGACTCATCAAAGATCAGGACTGTTCTGATTGGATAATTAACGGTGTGATTAATTATCTGTCTGATTCTGTGTCGTTTGTTTCTAGAGCTAAGAAACGGGTCTAAACTCTAAAAGTGTGTGTAGATTTAACCTCAATGAAATCTTTGATCAATAATGACTCTGTTTTTTTAACATTATTATAATTATATAATTATTGACATGTATCTGAAGTTTGATCTGTCAGCATGAAGTCTCTCTGTGTCTGTTCCAAACTCAGAACCAAATAAATTCATCTGAAATGAAACACTTGATTTCTTTTTCATTCTTTTCTTTCATATTTATCTACGTCTGATAAACATTTATTTGAAACGACGAATCAGTGACTCATCCCTCAGCAGAACAGCCTTTCAACACAGTGTAGAACATTAACTTGTACATGTTTGTATTTGTGTGGTGAAATTCATGGATTTCATTTTATGTTACTGAAACTGGGTTTCCCGGTTTCCAGATTTTTTTTTATTGTGCAACCTCTGAACCCAGAACAGAACCTCTGAACCCAGAACAGAACCTCTGAACCCAGAACAGAACCTCTGAACCCAGAACAGAACCTCTGAACCAGCGGTGTCCAGTCTAACAGGGAATACACACAGAATCACAGAGAGTTGAAGCAGTCGGAGGACATCAGAAAGAAAAGCAGCAAATATATTGTGTATAAAATCTGATCCAGTTTGAATAAAGTTCTGTGGTTCTGGTTCTGTACAGTGCACAGTGAGGCCCGGACAGAGATGTCTGTAGCAGCCCTCACAGTCACTCACAGACTGGGTCAAACAGGAAGCACTCCGCTCCGGCTCCATGACTTTGTCAGGACAGATGGACAGTGTGCGTCCACATGTCAGAACACAGAGTGTGTATCAACACCGACAAGACAAGTTAATGACTGACTGGTGACATCGTCTGTGAACGGGCCAATAGGAGACGCCTGTCCGTCAAATTCTTCCTTTATAAAGAGAATAACTGTCTGAGGAAAGTGTTTGTCAGGATGACGTCTGTCAAAGTTTCTCGTCTCTTGCTGCTGTTTTTTTTCATCTCTCGCTCCGTCATGGTGAGTTCACTCTGTTCGTATACACACACATACTTTCTGCATTTTCTGTACTCGAGTATTTGTTCTGATTACATTACTTATGATCAAACAGCCAAACATCAACAAGGTCAACAACAGCAGACGTAGCAGCCAGCTAATATTACTGACTAGTCCAACAGCAGTCAGCCCAGCTCGGCGTCTGTCTTTCAGCCTTTTATTTCACCAAGCTCTCACCAACCACTAAAAGTCAGTCCCAGATTTACTCTTGTCCGGCGGCTTCTTGCTCGCTCACTCTCTCCTTTTCTCTTCTTAGCTTCCTCCGTCAACGTCCTCTTCACTCTCTTCTCCTCTGCCATTATGTCCATAGAGGCTGCTGACTGCTGGGCCTGTAAACCTCCTTCTTCTTCTTCTTCTTCTTCTTCTTCTTCTTCTTCTTCTTCTTCTTCTTCTGCTTTCTGTGGTACAAACGCTAACACTCCCCCGGTGCTCTGAGCTCACAGTCTGGGCAGCCCAGCTAACAAACTGAGCTAACATTAGCTAACAGCAGCTACAGTTGTCAGCAGTTTACTTCACTGTCCATCATAAACTCTGTAAATCACAGAGAGTTGAGGCGGAGCAGCCGGAGGACATCAGAGGGAAACAGTTGTTGGTGTGTGACTCTGTTGTGTCATCTTGTGTTTCTGTTGTGTTGACAGTCTTCTGTATTCATAAACTTCCCCGCAGCTCTCAACTCAAAGCTCAACCCCAAAGACAGACGACTTTCTTGGACCAGACGAGTGTCTCCAAAAAAAGTGAATGTTTGATTCTTGTTGATTTTTATCGACTTTGTTCTTTTTTTTTCTGTCAGTTTGTCCTCCATCTTTTGTCCTCCATCTTTTGTCCTCCATCTTTTGTCCTCCATCTTTTGTCCTTTTCTGTCTCACCCGTCAGGTTTACTCGTGAGTCATGTGACCTGGTGTTTTGTCCTCCGTGGCAGAGGTGCATTAACGGACGTTGCTCTTGTAAACCGCCCTACAAGTGTCCTTTAGAGAACCTGGCCCAGGTTTGTGGGTACGACAAGCAGTACCGCTCCTATTGCCAGGTAACAACACGTTGTGTATGCAGGGTCCACTGTAGCCTTTAACGTTCCATAAATCTCTTATAAAAATCCAGTTACCATCAAAGGATGGCACCAAACTGCGACGTCGCGTGGGGCAGCTTTGAAGGATAACTCCAGTGTCAGTTGTTAGATTAAATATTTTCTAATGTTAATTTTGTCCTTTAAGATGAATTTAGGGTCCTGGAGGATGTTGAACACGATGCTTTATATATCAGGAAATAAATCCAGATCCAAAACATAAACGTTTGTGAGCAGACATGAACTTTGAGTCTTTCAACAGAAAGAAATATACTGTGTCTATTTTTCAGGCGATGGCTTTTTCCTGTCAAGCCAAGAGACCCGTCATGTCCCACTTTGGGGAAAGCTGCACAGGTTTGCTCTCAAAGATCTAAAACGTAACATCTTCATCTACAGCTGCATCATCAGTTTATTTACCACGACCTTCATCTTTCTCTCACTTCAGCTGAGCAGCCAAAGTTCAGCAGTACCATCGAGCCGGGCTCGGGCGTGGTCAGGCTCAGCACCGGAGAAGGTGGAGAGGATTTACTGGTGTGTCAGGATCTTTGGGACATGGCTGCTGGCAACGTGGCCTGCAAGGGGAACGAGCATGAACTGTGAGTGGACGTAACATTTGGTGATTCTGTCTTTGTGACGGTGCTGTGATGCTAAATTTTGACCTTTGTGTTTGCACAGCGGTGCCTTTTCCATCGGTACCATCTCATACGTTTCCCTGACGACTCACCATAACAACCAGCAGCTGCCCAGCAAATGTGTGAGCGTCCGTTGCCAAGGTTACGAGAATTCACTGGCGGAATGTGTGATCTACGACAAGAAAGACGTTGACAACAGGAACGTCGCTATGGTAACATGTGTACAACCACCAGGTTGGTAAAGTTCCAACTTTTATTCAACTCGTTCCACTTCAACTCTGTTATTGATGTGTGTGTGTGTGTGTGTGTGTGTGTGTGTGTGTGTGTGTGTGTGTGTGTGTGTGTGTGCGTGTGTGTGTGTGTGTGTGTGTGTGTGTTTCAGATGACAGGTGTGAGTTCAGGTGTGTGAACAGGAAGTGTGTGTCTATCAGTCAGACATGCGACGGCGTCGACGACTGCGGCGACCGCAGTGATGAGATGTGTTGCAAGAGTAAGACGGCGATGCACACAAACACTTCCACGACTGACAGTCATCTTTAGTGTCACAAGTTTTCTGAAACTTTATGTTTGAATATGCAAATGACCAATCTTCAAAGACATGACACACAAACACACACACACACACGTTGTACTGAGTGTGTGTTTGTGTTTGTCAGAGTGCAGGAACGAAGCGTTCCACTGCAGCTCAGGTGTGTGTTTGCACAAAGAAGCTGTCGGTGACGGACAGATCGACTGTCTGGACGGCGAGGACGAATCAAAGAAACACACAAGTACTGACGGCGGTCTCACACACACTCACACACACCTGTAGTTTGCTGCACTGGAGGTCGGCTGTTTTCTCATAAATGTATTTTTTCTGTTCCACACAGAGTCGCCCGACGTCGCCGCCTCTTCTCACCAACACAGGTAACCACGGTAACCCACTCACTGTTTGTTTCTATGGTAACACAGTTGGTAACGTGGTAACAATGATGCATATTTTTTGTTTTTGTTTTTTTCAGAGTACACCTCTCCTAAAAGTGGTACGTAGTAAAATAATTAACTGGTTGTCATTTCAGTAGATATAAATATTTAATAAATGATTTATGACACACTATTAGTTATATAAGTATAAGTGTGTGTTAGCTTCTACAAAACAGTTTGTTTGTTAGTTTCCTTGATGTTTTTCTGTAGAAACGACGGCCACCAGACTGCAGCTGGAGTCCAAGTTGCACTGTGGGGTTGCTAATACAGCCACAATCGATGAATATGAAGAATGGCACGGAAGAGGAGGCCGCGTCAAGAGAGTGCTGGGAGGACGGCCAACACAGCCGGTCAGTCTGTCTGTCTGATCTGATTTCATTGTCTTTATTAACCCTTAAACCACACGCCAAAGACCAGACCAGCAGACAGCAGGGTGGAGCTGTCATTTACGGACATGTGGCCAATAAACTGATTTATTTTGTGTGTGCAGACTCAGATCCAATGGCAGGTTGCTATAGAGATGAACAGACAGCTTCAGTGTGGAGGAGCTTATATCGGAGGCTGCTGGGTAATCACTGCTGCTCACTGCCTCAGGTAGGAAGCATGACGTAGTACTAGTATTGTCAGTGGCAACGCTAGTAGTTTTACTCATATATTCTATAACAACAACAAAACATACTTCTCTGGTTGCAGTTTCTGTACTGTGAAGATGTTTTATATCATTGTAATCTGAATATTATTCAGAACTTGGATTTTAGTGATCCATCCGTCGATTAATTTGGATCATAATCGTCAGATTAATTGACAAATGTGACATCTCTCATCCTTTTCTCTCTTCTAGGACAAACCCTTCACTCGTGATCAACAAAGATGCCGTTTCTGGTCAGGACAACCAAAAGTAATTATCTACTTTACTAATTATCTGTCTAATTTTCCATGTAGTGAACTCAAAAGTTTTTATTGTTATCTTGATTTTGACAGTCGGACACATTGTCGTAGTGTCTCGCTCATTTCTGTCTTGCAGGCCGAACCCCGCTGGGTTGAAAGTGAAGGTTTCTCTCTGGAGGAAGTTAAGACCTCAGGCCTCAACAGATATTGCTCCTGTTCAGGATGTCCACATCCACCCTCGGTATGCACGTTCATGACTATTTCTGCCTTAGGTTAACATACAGCTGCTTGTACGACAAACTGCTGTGCTCGTGATCATGGACCATCCTTAAAGTTTTGAGTTGAAATTCTAAATTTGAAAAAGAGTTTTTTCCTGGTGAGGTTAGTAACTGCTCGCTATGAACTGACCTCGATTAAGGACATCATCAAAATAACTATTGCAAAGTATTACTTTAGGTAAAATGTCAGTAAACTAATGTCTTACTTACTTACTGGCTCAAAGGTACAACACCAGCACCCGTGAGAATGACATCGCCCTGCTGCAACTGGAGAAACTGCCATTCTCAGACAAGTGTTTGTCCGATTCCCCTGTGGTCAACCCTGTCTGTGTTCCCTGGACCACCAGGCTCTTCCATCCCAACCACACCTGCACCATCTCTGGATGGGGACAAAGTACAGGTACAACAACAACGCATCAGCATGCTGATATGACTTAAAATTGCCCCTAATCTACTACTAAATTTGTGCATTGAAGCCTCCCTGTTCTTAACTTGACACTTCATCCATGTTTACCATCTTCAGTCCTGCAGTGGGCCAACGTGACCCTCATTGAAGACTGTCAGAGAATCTACAATGACAGCTTTAAACCCGGCATGATCTGTGCAGGTAGGCGCGCTCGTACTTGAAGGCCAAGGTGTTTACCGCGTTCATGAAAAGACTCTATGTGAGGTGTGTGTTTGTGTGTTCAGGTGATCTTAGCGGCAGCGTGGACGCCTGTCAGGGGGATAATGGAGGTCCTCTGGTTTGTGAGGATGAACTTGGTGTTTCTTACCTGTGGGGCATCGTCAGCTGGGGGAGGGGATGTGGGCGGCCAGGATTTCCTGGAGTTTATACACAGGTAATATATTTATTACTGCTAATGTTTTGTCCTCTAAAGCTGCATGGATTTGTGTTTACTGTCCTCCGCCAGCTTATCTGCTGCTAGAGGCTTAAAATTTGGTTTTTGGTGGTTTTTAACCAGCTCTCTTTACTCCTTCCTAACTTAGAGGAACATCATATTTCAAATCCCCACAAAGGCAAAGATATCTTTTGAGATCTATTCCAGTTATCAGACTGTCTAACCTGTTGTTAATGATGCTCTTTGTCTTCCAGGTTGCTCATTACTTTGAGTGGATCAGACTACATACAGGCTGGCCTGCTGTGACGAAGTTCAACTCCTAATAACACTCTCAAACAGCCCTCCACGTATGGGTCACATTCATATTTCACCATGACTACAGCTGTGTACCGACAGACAGTTTAATTCAAAGTTTCTTTGTGTTTAAAAACTTCTTATTTTGTTGCTGTAGAAAGTGGAAAAAAGCTGTTTTACTTTGTCTGTTGTGTGTGGATTTATTAAAGCAACACTACCTAAAAACTGGTATTTGTTGTGATTTGTTGTCTCCAGTTTCAGAGTGTAATCCCACCGTGGTAAATATGTCAACAATATAAGACATAGCAGCCAGCTAATATAAGACTAAAATACTTTGGGTACCTGCTTGATTACTACGGTGGTGTACATTGGTGAACTTAATGTGCTTTTTTCCTCTTTAAATAAACTTATACTGTAATGTGTCAGTCACAAACAAACAGTCCGTACCTTGGTGGGATGTTTGTGGTTGTGTGTACAGAAGTTTGCATGCCTCACAGATAAGCACAGGTGATTTTGAAACACTCTTTTTGTTGATACAGTGGCAAACATTAACTTATTTGTACTGTCCATGTCGCCTTTCCCAGCAGCTACAGTATTTGTCATAGTAGGAAAAGCACAGAGGTTACTAACATTTTTGTTTTTGTCTTTTCAAGTATTAAAATGTTTATTATACGTGGTCCGTGTCCGTTATGGCTCTGCTGTAATAAAATGTCCCCGTAAACCAGCCTGACGGTGACTCAGCATGTGCAATACCAGGACCCTGAACCTGAATCCGCTGAATTGAATTATTTATTATGAATTAATTGTATTATTTATGACTGTGACATGTCAAAATGTGCCTGACTTTCAGGAAATTCAGACTTTCTGTTAACACCGTCTCCAGTTCACCTGACGTGACTTTTCTGTTCTATAGTTAGATACAAACGCAACCACGCTGGGTTCAAACCCGACCTTTAGTACTGAGCCACCTTCTATTTGAATACTGGAAATCTGTGTTTTGCCCCTCCCCCGACTCTTCATTACAGTACACGATCAGTCGGATGAATCAATCTGCAGTCCAGCTGTGGGTCCACATTGACTAAACAAGCTAATGATTGATTGATGGCATCGTTGGTGGACAGAGCAGATATCAGACATCAGTCACACAGTGCTCTCTTACTCTGTATCTGCAGCTCTTCACTGTGAAACAGATTTTATGATCTAGTCTGACTTATTTTGTCTTTTTTCCATCGGGAAGAAAATTTTGGAGCCGAGAGGCAAAAGAAGAAAACTTCTTTTTGGTTGCTGTGGAAGCTGTTTTGTCAGGATGAGATCAGCCGGAGTTATTCTTTTCTTGTTGATTCTTCCCATCGTTCACTCTAGTGAACACGACGGGAGACCATGGGTGAGTTATCCTCATTTTTTTCTGCATTTTCATGTGTGTTTTTATCACTTGTATTGAGAAGGATTGCCAATCATGTGTTTCTGATTAGTGCAGGACAAAGATTAAATGTAGTATTGTAATCAATACACAACCATTAATCAAAGCAATAACTAACATTCAGTCAACGTTAAACAACCTTGTCATACTTACAGGTACCTAGTGTTTCTGTACAAAACATATTATCAGTTTGATTTAAACTATCAAACCAAACACTTTATGTACTGTTTCTTTCATGTATTTCTTAAACAGAGTTTGAACAGTGCAGAAAGCTTTAGTTTGATTTAATACTTGGTCTGAATTAACTGTTGTAGAAATGAAAATAATACATAGGGTAATAATTCAAACTTACATGACACAATCAGTACATCAATTAAATATGTTAATTAATACTTCTGTTTTATTATTCTGTCAAAGAATAACAAACACAGCTCTTCACACCGACACACCCCTCTGGTCACCAACCCCACCCCCACAACCGCCCCCACAACCGCCCCCACAACTGCCCCCACAACTGCCCCCACAGCCGCCCCCACTACTGCCCCCAGTACCCCTCAAGCACCTGAGGAAGACCCATTTCTGGGTCCACCTGAGTGTCTGGAAAAAAAGTAAGAGTACTTTGATTGTCTCAGCTTTTTCCTTTGGTTTGTTTTTGTATTCTTTATTACTTAATGCTGCCATTGGTTTGTCAGTAAACAACATTTAGGCTGCAACAATGGTTCTGTTCACTACAATGTCAGCTAATTAGGTTCTGTTTGAGGGTTGACATAGACATGTGATGTATCACAGTTTTAAACAGCTTACTCTAAACCACTAGGTGGCCAAAAAAGTCCATTCATCCATCCATCCATTTTCCAGTTTTCCAACACATAGATGAGACAAACAAACACCCATTCACACCTATGGACTATTATGGGTCAGAGTACTCAGAGAGAACTCGGGAAGAACACGCCACTTGAATGGCGGGTTCGAACCAGGAAACTTCTTGCTGTGAGGTGACAGTGCTAAGCACTGCACCATGAAAAAGAACATGACATGAAGGCTATCTCCTTATTTCACTGTAATAATAATAATCTATATCATCTCTCTTTCAACATTTGTCAGGTTTACTCGTGCATCGTGTGATCTGGTGTTTTGTCCTCCATGGGAGCGTTGCATCGAGGGACATTGCTCCTGTAAACTACCCTACCAGTGTCCTACTGAGAACGTGACCCCCGTTTGTGGTCTGGACAAAAGGAGCTATCGCTCATACTGCCAGGTAACTCACGAAGGATCAGAACCATTTGAAAATATGTAAAAAACGATCAACAGACTCTTAAATCTGAGTGATACTTCAATCTGTTTTCCAGGCGATGGCTGTCTCTTGTCGGATCAAGAAACCAATCATGTCCCACTTTGGGGATAAGTGCGGAGGTGAGTGTCTTGTGTTATGAGTAATATTTTTAATATCACTGTTATATTCCTACTTCTATTTAATGTTACCTTTGTCTCTCACTCACCACAGAAAATTATCCAAAGTTCAAAAGTTCAATAGACTCGGGCACAGGCCTGGTGAAGGTCTTCATTCCTGACAACAGCCCTGAAGGTGGGGAGGATTTACTGGTGTGTTGGAAGATTTGGAACATGGCGTCTGCTAACGTGGTCTGCAAGGAACATGGGAATCCACTGTGAGAGGAGATATATTCATATATTTCATGTTTACAATATGCATAGTGCACTGGCATGTGTAGAGAACAAGCTTACATCAGCTGTACAGTATACCTACAATGTGACTGCTGTGTGCTTACAGTGGTGCAGCGGCTGCTAAATTCATAGAATATAATTCCCTGTCAGCCGACCGTAGCAGGGACCACCCAGGCAGCTGTGTTAGCATCCAATGCCAAGGTTATGAGACTTCCCTTGCTGAGTGTTTAATCTACGACAAGGTCAGGATTGGCAACAGGAAGGTCGCTGCAGTAACCTGTTATGACGCGTCACAAGCAACAAAAGGTTTGTACTGATTCCACTCTATTCTTTTCTGTTGGTG
Organism: Argyrosomus regius; assembly: GCA_946959425.1. Taxonomy (NCBI): domain Eukaryota; kingdom Metazoa; phylum Chordata; class Actinopteri; family Sciaenidae; genus Argyrosomus; species Argyrosomus regius. The sequence goes on from OX336903.1 coordinate 1,917,014, forward strand.
CTGTATTGTATTCTTTGGACTTATGTGTTAAACTTTGAGATGCTACCTGAATGCTTCGTTAACTCCTATGCTGGTGTCTGATTCGAGTTTCCTTTGGCTCCTGATTAAAGGTCAATAAAGTGTACCCGTCCATTATGATCAGGGGACATTTTGAGAATATGTCTCTTGTATTTGTCTTTATTTTTCCAGCGTTGTGATTTATTTTTTGGTTTCAGAGGATTGTGGCTTCACATGTGCAAACAGCAAGTGTGTGTCTCTGAACCAGACATGTGACGGAGTTGATGACTGTGGTGACCGCAGTGACGAGATGTGCTGCAAACGTAAACCAAGCGCACACACAGACACACACAAATGTAAATGGATTTCATCACCTTGTGAATTAATGTGAATTATTTGTGTTTATCAGAATGCAGGAACGCTGCTTTCCACTGCAAAACGGGCGTGTGTGTGCATAAAGATGCAGTCGGCGACAAACAGATTGACTGTCTGGATGGCATGGACGAATCACTGCAGCACGCAAGCGACAGTGAGATACACAGATATTTTAAAATCAGTTGACATTTGTTCAATTTTGGACATCCCTTAAGTGTTTGCGCTCAAAAATGGTTTAAACCGATGCCTAGAAAACCTGAAGGTTATGTTACGCGCCACCTCCCAGCAGAGTTTTGGCTACTTGTTAGGGTACTTGCTTTGGGTAAGACAAAAGAAAAGTTTGACCCTAAAAAGGGACTGAATCCGGTGCTTTCATGTGGTTAAAGTTTGTTTGTTTGTTTGTTTGTAGTATTTATAATATATTTCTAATTTCCACAGAGTCACGATCGATGCACCCACGACCCAAAAACACAGGTATGCCTGTAATAAGATATAAACATAAGAGGGTTGTACCTTTCATTGGGAACTGTTGGTGTTGGTGGTGGTAGTGATTTTGTTTTGTTTTTTTATTTCAGAGTATGTCTCTCCTAAAGAAGGTATGTAACCTAAATAATAACACAGCATAGTACCATCAGAACTGGTACACTTTATTGGTCACAATATGGACATCTCTATCCACTGCCTTTAGAGTTGTTTGTCCCTTTCCTCACCCAACATCAGTGTTGGACGTCACTGACGCTCTTGTGGCTGAATGGGAGCCAATCCCAGGCAGTTATAACAATGGTTTGGGAATTACATGTTTAACTATCAGTGGAAAGTTTGGGGGTCCACTTACTTTAGGCCATGGACTGAACAAGAATGTCCAAGTGAAGCCTCAGGTCACCAGATCATCTTACCACAAGTCAAATTACCACCCATATGCCCAAGACAAAGTCTTCCGATCACCTCACCAAATCTTTTGTTTCTAGAAACGAGGGCCACCCGAGAGTATCTGGAGTCCAAGTTATACTGTGGGGTTCCCAATATGACCACAGTGGACGATGAGGACATGGGCGAGCGAGGAAGGAGCAGCGGCCGATTCAAGCGAGTGGTGGGAGGAGTCCCAGCAAAACCAGTGAGTTAGAAACACTGTCTGTCTTTCTGATTACAGTTACCAGAACATCCGGTCCGTTATCATTCTGCCTTATTTGTCTCTGTGCAGACTCAGATCCAGTGGCAGGTTGCTCTGGAGGAGAACAAGAAGATCGACTGTGGGGGAGCATATATCGGAGGATGCTGGGTACTCACTGCAGCTCACTGTGTCAGGTAGGACGAAAGAAAAGAAACATTGTGTAACTTTTGTCATTTGTACATTTGTTCTCACACTATGTAACTTTAGGCTCTGGGTTGGGTATCTGTTTTAATGTTAGTTTCGGGTACTTGTTGGGGTATTTGTTTCGGGTACTTGTTAGGGTATTTGTTTAGGGTACTTGTTAGGGTATTTGTTTTGCATCATATTGATGGCACTTTTAGGGGCAATAATACAGTCTATAGAGTAATAGTCTCTCTTTATTCTCTTTACCAGGCCAAACCCTACTGCGTTCATGGTGAAGTTTTCTCTTTGGAAGAAGTTTAGATCGCAGACCACGACTGACATTGTTCCTGTTGCAGACATTCACATCCACCCCAGGTATCTATCTATCTATCTATCTATCTATCTATCTATCTATCTATCTATCTATCTATCTATCTATCTATCTATCTATCTATCTATCCTATCTATCTATCTATTCTTTGCTCAATCATTACACACAAACGTGAACAATGCCCTTCAGGTATAACGCCAGCTCCTATGAGAACGACATCGCTCTGGTGGAGCTGGAGAAGCTTCCGTTCGAGGAAAAGTGTTTTGAGGAGAACCCAGCCATTAGCGCCATCTGTGTTCCCTGGTCCACCCACCTTTTTAAACCAAACCACACCTGCAGCATCTCTGGATGGGGACGAACTGCAGGTATGTGCATCACCAGCGACCTTTATGTCACCACGCGCTTAAAAGTAGTTGTTTCAAGCAACAACAAGAATAGTAACATAACTGTAAATGAGGTCTTGCATGGAGGAAAATGAGATATGTGTGTTATCAGTGTTTAAATATTGATGACTTTGTTCATAGATGGCAGATCAGCTCAGGTGTTGCTCTGGGCCAACGTATCCCTCATTGAAGGCTGTCAGACGTTCTATGAAGATCGCTTCAAACCAGGCATGATGTGTGCAGGTGGGTGTCCATGTGGTTAACGAGGGATAAACAAATCATCATTGTACATGTGTTAATTTGTGTGTGTGTGTGTGTGTGTGTGTGTGTGTGTGTGTGTGTGTGTGTGTGTTCAGGTGATCTGGAAGGTCACGTGGACTCCTGTCAGGGGGACAGTGGTGGTCCTCTGGTTTGTGAGGATGAAGTTGGTATTTCATACCTGTGGGGAATTGTCAGCTGGGGAAAGAAGTGTGGTGAGCCAGGATTCCCTGGAGTTTATACACAGGTAAAATATATTTATCTAAATGTACACATACACAAGAAGAAAATGCATATATACACAAAAACAATAAACATATCCGTCCATCCTTATCCGGGGTCGGGTCGAGTTGGCAGCAGGTTTAGCAGGACGTTCCAGATGTCCTCCTACATAGAGTGTTGCAACATGAGTTGTCCCAGTGTTGCATCACGAGTTGCCCCGGGGTCTCTTTCCAGTTGGACGTGTCAGGAACAACTCCAGACCAGAAGGCTTCATAATCAAATGCTCAAACCTCCTCAGCTGGAGCAGAATCAGAGACAACGGGCAACCTTGGTGGAGTCCTACACCCACTAAGAACATATTTGACTCGAGAATATAGACACAGCTGTCACCTTGGTTGTACTCGTAGCAACCTGGTACCCTATACCCCTTTAGTACCCAAACACAGGATCCCACAGGGGACTCGGTTGTAAGCGAGCTTCAAGTCCACAAAACACATGTAGACTGAATAGACAAACAATCACGAACCATGTTAATATTATTATTATATTCTTATTTATTCTCTCTCTCTGACAGGTGGCTCATTATTTTGAGTGGATCAGACTTCATACAGGGTGGCCTGCAGTCACCAAGTTCAACTCCTGATGAGGCAGAAACTGAATTGAAAGAGTCAAGCAGCTGACTATCTGTTTACTGATTGTATTTGTATCAAAATACCACTTTGTGTCCAATAAAATTCAATAAAATACATTTTCCTGTTTATGTGAACAAAAAAACAGCAAAATAAAAATCCTGTTTCTACAGTACAGCTAGTGCATACATAGAAATGTATGTACACAATGCTAACTGCAGGGTAAGTCATCAAAAATATTAAAATGTTTTACAGGAAGAGAATTAAAGGGTTTTTCACATATAACATTTTTTTTTTTAGCTTTATTTGACAGAGACAGCTGAAGAGTGACAGGAAATGTGGAGAGAGAGAGAGAGAGATGGGGAATGAAATGCAGGAAAGAGCCACAGGTCGGATTCGAACCCTGGGCCGCCACGGCAAGGACTGAGCCTTCGTACACGGGGCGGATGATACCAACTGAGCTAACCGACACCCATATAACATACTTTTTAAAAAACTTTACACAAATACTTCAAGGGATAGAGCAAGGATACAGAACTTGGAAAATGTATTTTTATTCCACAGCGTCTTTCATAAAGGCAGATTTAGACCAAAACAAAACATACAAAAATGTGCAAAAAGTTAAAGACATTTAATGTCAAAGAATTATGAAATAAAACTCTCAGGTGTCTCTCTGGGGCTGAGTCTGATCCACCGGCAGCTGAATGGCACTCCTCAACCTCCTGAGATCGTTCTCCACCTGCGTACACACAAACACAAACACACTTTAATTATTTCAGGCGTGAACCTCCAAATAATCACAAATAATCTGGTGACTAAACAACAAACTGTTGGTGGTCATTTTAAATCAGAAATTTAAAAATACATTTTGGAGGAAATAAAACGCCGCTTGGATTAATAAAGTGTTAATCGTGAATGTATTCCTCGTTTCCTTTCCTAAGCCTAAAACCTCAGGACTCAGTCTTTGTATGTGTTCATCACCTTTGCCAGCTCCTCTTTGAGCTCGTTGTACATTTCAACGTTGAACTTCTGCCGAGATGCTCTCTGGTGGAAGAAGTGAAGGAACTGACGATCCCTCACATTCGGACAAATGAAATCCTGCACACAAAACACATTTTAAAATATTTTAAATTAGCATAGCATAATAAAACAATACAATATGCACTAAAAGGAGAAAAGGGCAAGTGAAAATATGTTTGCATGGAAGAGATACAGTTACATATATACAACAGTGCAATCTAGAACTCTAACCCTAAAACAACCATACGACCCCGTTTCCAAAAAAAGTTGTCTTGCTGTGTGATGATGTGCAAAATATCTAAACATCATACTTAGATATTTGATGGCAGCAACGCATCTGAAAAACGTTCGACAGTGACAACAAAAGACTGCTGTTGGAACATTTCTACAAGTACACGATATTAAAAGAGGGACAAGGCCGAAAATCAATACAGCATGTCCATGATTGATCTTCAGGCTTTGCAGACTGCATGAGCTGAGGAACAAAAACCATCGTCTGTGAACACAACGACATTTGCTGCCATGTAGACAACGTCTTTAAAAGGGTTCCTACCTGTTTGGTGAGGATGTAGTATGCAAAGAAGAGCATGCTCGTGCTGTAGGTAATGAAGTAGGTGACTGGTTCCATGACGTCCCAGGCAAACACATACCTGCCACAAAAACACGATTATAGGACACCTGAGTGTATGTTTCAGCTGTGTGTGTATGTGTGTGTGTTCATTACCAGGTGAGGTAAGCCAGGAATCCTCCCTGCAGTGACAGGTAGGCAACCCCCGCCCACCCCAGTACTGATGCTCTAGTCTCCGCCTCCTGCGCCATCTTGATTCTCACCTAAAGAAACACAGTAATAATGCAATTTAAAGGGTTTAGTCCATTCTTCTTGTTTGTTTGAGTTTTAAATGTGTTTTAGTAGTATTTGATGTGTTGTACCGTCTCCAGCGGCTCCAGCTGCTTTTTGAGCTGCTCCTGTCTGATCATCAGCTCGGTGTGTTTGATGTGCTGCTGCTGAGGAAGAGTCAGAGCCGAGTGAAGAAGGTGGACCACGTACTTCATATCGTCCAGACCCAACACGTGCTCGTGAGACGAACCTGACGGACGCAGAAACTTTATGTTTTTATGGTGGAATGTTCCTTTAAATCACACATACTGAATAACACATATTGACACTTCAACATGTGTCTTACAATATTCTTTACACACACACATACACATACACACAGGTTGTACCTTGTCCAAGTGCGGCAACGTTATGTGTGACGTCATTGATGACCAGTTGAAAGTCTTTATTTAAAACAGTTTCCATGAAGGTGCATGAAGAGATTCTCTGTCCGTCTGAGAAAGAAAATAAAGTTTAGTTTACTTTTCTTGTCATATTGTTAGTGTGTGTGCTCCTGTACGTAAGTCTTTGTGGGGACCTGTTTGAGTTCCACATGTTAAAAGTGAGGACGTTATAACAAAGCGAGGACATTTTAGAAGACGATAACATTTGTGGACGTTTCTGGAAAGAGGGTGGAAGTGAAGACATTACCACATGTTACACGTGTGTTTGTGTGTTACCTCCGTTGAGCAGGCTGGCGGTGTGAACCCCGGGATCCTTGGCTGTGATGTCACGCAGCAGGTCACCAACCGTGGTCAACATGGGCGTCAGAGTGAAATGACACTGCTGACCTGCAGGGAGCCGCAGAGAGAGGACCGGGCGTCCGAGGCGATAATGAACAGACACATCTGAAAGAGAGTGTTGCATTTTATTAGTCTGGTATGATATACAACAATATTTTATAACTTTCCTCTGATAAACGTCTGTTACCTCCTGTTGATCTACACTAACCTGTGATCAGGTGAATGGTGTCTCTGTCATTTGTACGTCTGTTCTCACACTATGTAACTTTGGGCGAGCAAGAAGCCGCCGGACAAGAGTAAATCTGGGACTGACTTTTAGTGGTTGCTGAGAGCTTGGTGAAATAAAAGGCTGAAAGACAGACGCCGAGCTGGGCTGACTGCTGTTGGACTAGTCAGTAATATGTCAGTAATATAAGTTGTCGACTCGCTAGTTTTTGATCAGAAGTAATGTAATCAGAACAAATACTCGAGTACAGCTGAACATAGTTACCACAGTGGGAGTTTACCTTTAGGTGGAGGTCGACTGCTGTAACTGGAAACAACACAAGCCGACCAAACAGAGCCGGACTGTCAGAGAGAAACAAAGCATTACATTGACTCAGACTCCTGTGTTTTCTCAGACAATCTTACAGGTTTTGAACCAGCAACCTTTTAGTCATTTAACAATACAAACACCACAACTGTTCTTGTTCTGGTGTACAGAGCGACCACAGAGGAAATGCTGCTATGAATCATCTTAGTGTGAAAAAGGTGTGGTTATGAAGCGGAGGGAGAGAGAGACATAGAGAGACAATAGGCAGGCTGAAAGAGAGAGACACACATGTTGTACATCTGCATGTCATAACAGATCAAACACACACACACACTCGTGTATACTAGTACTAGTAAGTATAGAAGTACAACAGTAAAACTGATGCTGTCGTCGTACTTTCAGTAGTTTTCGTAGTTACAGGCTGAGAGTTGAGGTAGTAACAGGAAGTTGTTTATCTACTGAAGGAAAACGATTTTAGACTAAACAAAAAGTTTTCTGTCTGTTCAGCTTTTAAAAACTCACCGTGTAGATTCTTGCAGGTCGAGAGCAGCACAAGCTGAACCTGTGGAGAAATCTGGAGGCAAACATGACGAGATGACGTCCTGACAGACTGACAGACTGACAGACTGCAGACTCGAAGCTTCTTTTCAGTGTCGTAAAAGCTGCAGGCTGAAGAAATGTCTGAAATGTCTGAGGCGAGTAAAAACAGGTTTCATGGCAGGAAGAGGGGGGCAGGTACGTTAACCCTTTACTGACTCGTTCACAGCTCAGATTTCACTGGAAGTCTTTGTCCACACAGGAAGTGACGGAAACACTTTATATTCAGTTTGTGATAATAAATAGTTCATAGATAATAAGATCCTTATAAGATGCTTATTAACATTAACAATAATAGCATCATAAACACGTTTATTGCTGTATTATATATATATATATATATATATATATATATATATAATGTAGTACATCTTTTTGGTCTTTTAGTATATACTAGTGGTATACACTAAAGTTATATATATATATATATATTATATAATATATACTGTTACTATGAATTATTTATTTAGTCTATTTATACATTTGAACATGTTTTATTATTATCAAGTTACTTTATTTGTATTTATTTTATTATTTATTTATTTATTTTTTAACTTTAGCATTCTGTCAAATTATGAGAGTGTTTCCTCACTTTAGTTATTGAAGAGGGCTGAGGAGCTGACTGATTTATTGATTTATTGATTGATACGATGTTTATAAGCACTTAGAAACTGTTCACAGATTGCTTAAGAACATGAATAGTGTCAATCACACATATTAAAGTTTGCTAAAATTGTAATAAAGCAACAACAAAAGTTTAGTAAAGGTTTAACAATGACATTATTCAGTTCAATAAATGTATCTGTAATGATATTTTAAACAGTTATAAGTCTTTTATTAATATTCTAAAGTAGTCTATAAACAATAGTTCTTATAGATGTTTTATACTCTAGCAATAAACATATAATACATATAGTATTACTAACATATATTAATATTAATAGGCATCATATTAAGGCTTTTACCTGTTAACACTTAATATAGCACCTTAATATAAAGTGTTACTTAATGGACAAATTAAAGGACAATTATGATGATGTGTTTATGTAGAATACTTTTGTTCAAGTGGTACTGAAGTTAACTAAACTTTTTTAAACCTGTACTCAAAACTGATGTTTACGTGTTTTTACGTCTGCTGTCCAATCAAACGCTTTCTCTCTTCTGACACCGCCGGAGCGGAGTGCTTCCTGTTTGATCCAGTCTGTGAGTGACTGTGAGGGCTGCTACAGTCATCTATGTCCGGGCCTGACTGTGCACTGTACAAAAGCACAACTTTAGAACTTTATTCAAACCGGATCAGATTTTATTCACAATATATTTGCTGCTTTTCCCTCTGATGTCCTCCGACTCGCTCAGCAACTCGTTCCCAGCCAGGAGCGAGCATTCCACCATTTTCTGGCAGAGAACATGGCCTCAGGCTTGGAGGTGCTGACCCTCGTCCTGGCTGCTTTACACTTGGCTGCAAATCACCCCAGTACGCACTGAAGGTCTCAGTCTGATGAAGCCAACAGAAATACATCATCTACAAAGAGCAGAGACACAGTTCTGAGGTTCCCAAACCGGACACCCTCCTGAAAGCTGTCAGCGGCATTCAAGGTTTATTTCACCCTGTAGGAAAGAGCACAACAACCACGTCAAGACTTACCTCTGCATTGGCTTAGTAATAGTTATATTCTTTTCACAACATATTTGTTGACTGCTGACCTGAGGGTCTCCAGTCTCCAGTATGGACCCTCCAGACCAGCAGACAGCAGCTTTACTCCTGAATCCTGCAGGTGCCCTCCGACAAACTGCAGAAACTTAGTCTGGAAAAAAAATACAGTAGTCAGAAAAAGGATGTATGCTAACAAGTGTCTGGCAGTCAGTGCCTTGACTGATCCCCAAAATAGCAGCAAAACCACATTGTAAACAATAAGAACTATGCCCAAAACTACAAATAAAAAACCTGGAATAATTCTTCAATGAAACAACATGAAATGTGTCTGATCTCAGCAGTGGCGGACTGGCCAACGGGAGCACCGGGACATTTCCCGATTGCCTGGCTGCCGAACTGGCCCGCTCGGCGACTGCCGACGGTCGGGACCAAAGGCTCGGTTCGGGTCACGCTTGATTTTTAAATAAACAATCCGTCGTGTGGCTCATCAGGTATCTGCCTCGATGAAGCTCACACAGACTGAGCAGCAACGCTGGGCACAAACACACCCCCTCCTCTATTTTTGTGAGGCTGTCTGTCACAGCACACACACACACACACACACACACACACACACACACAGGTGAACATAATTTCAGTTATGTGATTTGAGTACAGGTTATTGCAGCACAACAGAAACATTTATTTTGTAGGGGAAACAAACAGAACCAGCTGTGTGTGGGCGCATGTGGAGCCTTTGCTGTATCATTTTACACTCTTACATCAGCAGGCGCCCAACCTAACTCACTCTTGGTGTTTTGCGTTAATCGGGTGGTGTTGGCCTGTGATGGTATCAAATTCCCGGCCTGAATTATTGTCCCAGTCCGCCCCCGGACCTCAGAGTCTCCAGTCTACATATTTGAACTCTCCAGTCCAGCAGACAGCAGCTTCACTCGTGAATCCTGCAGCTTGTTATAGCTCAGGTTCAGATCTCTCAGATGGGAGGTGTTGGACTTGAACAGCTGCTCTCTGACAAGCTGCAGTGCCTTAAACTAAATTAAGAAAAATGACATCATAATTATAAACACCCTGAGTAAAACCTTCAACTTTTACACGCTGCCGGGCAGTTTGTTATTTAGCAATGGACGTCGACATATTTTGATTAAGCTTGGTTAAGTTGTCTTGGATCAACATTTCCTCAAATGAAGTAATGTGAATGTCTATCACTGTTTATTTTGATTCAGATCTAATTTTTTGGAAATAACAGACTTGAATTGTGAAGTGCAGTTTCCTTTGCTAGAGAATCTGAAGGTTTTCAGTGTGTCTGTAGCTCATGTTGCAATGTAACAGTGTGGATCAGCATAACTGGCTTGATGTTTGTTCACAACATTTCTTTTCCATCGAGTTGTCTGACCTCAGAGTCTCGAGTCTACACTGAAGACTCTTACCAAACAGGAAGTGGACGCTTGCAGCTTCACTGCTTCACAGCCGTCTGTTGCAGGTTTCCTGTATTAGCGGAACATGTGGCGGGTTTCAAAGCAATGACATCCGGTCTACGTAGCTCGACCTGTCGTTCCACTCATTCTATGTCTTCCAATGTTACAGCTCTCAGCTGTTATCACGTCACATGACATGACTTCATATCTAATGTCCAGAGCTAGATACTGTCCACTAACCAACACACTGTGCTCACACAGGGCTGAAACATGCATTGGTTATCGGTGTGTTCTGGACTGCTGTTAGCTCAGTTTGTCAGCTGCTGTTAGCTCATGTTCGGTCAGTTTGTTAGCCGGGCTGTGTATCAGAGCTAGTTAGTGTTAGTGTTTGTATTTCAGGCGTTTTGGACCAAATTGAAATTTGTTTTACAGAAACGCCCCTCATTCTCTGTTTGCTCGATATAAAGAGAAGTGTACTCACAGCTCACACACGCTCTGGTTCTGGTTCTGGTTCTAGTACAGTCCACGGTCTCCTCCACACAGTGTGTTTCTGAGAAGTCCTCTCAGTTCCTGTATAACTGAAACTCTGTATGTCTGTATGTCAGACATCGTCACAGAGAGTAGAAGCAAGAGGCGGGCGGTGCTCACATATAGAAACCAACATGAGTCACCCAGAGACAGACAGAGTGACGTCACACGTTTCTGAAGCTGAAAATATGTGACGCTGTACTCCACGCTCTTAATCCTGCATAACTTTAAGCCTTAATATAATCTGAACAGGTGAGTTGTATATAAATTCACCCTCAGTACAGTTGTCATGAACGGGGAAATTAGCTATAGAGACCAAAACTGTTTTTTGTACCAGGCTGTAAACATGTTTATTTCTGCTGTGAAGTTGGACATTTGAACATGGGGACTTATGGAGACTGACTCACTTCTGGAGCCAGCCTCAAGTGGACGCTCAGGGCATTACAGTTTTACAGTTTTAAGCACTTCAGTGCTGGAGGTCGCCGCCTGGAGACGCAGACTTGACTACAAAATGGGCTGCAACTTCCTGAACTGCTGTCTGTCTGTCTGTCTGTCTGTCTGTCTGTCTGTCTGTCTGCCTGCCTGCCTGCCTGTCTGCCTGCCTGCCTGCCTGCCTGC